>CM019149.1:206491437-206506692 GCA_009733165.1 Naja naja
TACTTGAAAATACCTCCTCAGTGAACAAAATATGTGGTCTAATCCTTTGCTTTTGATCAAATTAAATTATTCTTTATATTAATTAGGAAGTATTTTTGAATATTTCAAGAAAGTACTGATGCAACAAAAATTGAATGAATGTTTTTGAAGTGAGGCCAAAGCACATGGACTTTTCCATAGCATTTGAGAAAACTTGCTTAGGATCCCTATACTCACTTTTCAAATAAAACAATATCAGGGAGCCAGAGAGATTCAGATGGAACCCGGATTGCAGTGATCCCACCATAATCTTCAGGATTCCAACACAATTTATGGTCGATCCATTCCTACAGTAAACAGCAAAAAGGACCAGATTTCCATTTCAGTTTCTCATTCCTAGCTGAGAATAACGTTGGAGAATCTTACCAATCTTTAAGTGACTTTCCAAATATTGCTGAACTACAATTTCCATAATTTCTTACTCTTTGAAATGCTGGATGATGCTGTTGAAAGTTGTAAGTAACATCTAGACAGACTTATATTATCATAGTCATTTTTAGGTCAATATGTAATTGCTAGCCTACTGAATCAATGCTTAATGTAACATTTTCTTCTGGATATGGATATAATGTCAGGATTCATACCTAAAGATCAACTATAATGTATTCTGTTTAGTTTGGCTTAGTGTGTTGAATAAAAAAGGCTTGTTCAACAAATTGGACTTTAAACAAATGGAAATACACCTTTCCAATAATACCAATAAAGATTTTCAGTCATCCAGATAGAGGTGTCTGGAAATCGAATCATAGCAACTGACTTCTGAAAGTTTCTGAAGACTGAAGAAGCTACTTAGACAAACAGCAAAGCCAAAAAGAAAAGTTCAGCTGACTTTGCCTGACTGAACTGCCAGACTTTTCAAGAATGTACCATTGACTTGGAATATCTACCTCAAAGTCAAATATCCTTACCATGCAACTTGATTTTCCCAGGTTTTTAAAACTTTAGGATCTCCTAGGGATTACCATGATTATTTAGCCAAGTTTGTAATTTAATATTCTTTTCCAGGATATGTTTAGTTTTTCGCAGTTAATTGCCTGCCACTAGCTCAGTCAATAAGTATTACATAATTCATGCAATGCTTTACACATTGCAATTTTTAACCTGTATTTGTATTCTGTACATTGTCCAGATAAGTCTTCTTGTTGAGCAACTGATGAATGGAATGATTAATAAGGACATATTTTTCATAATTAGCTTTCTCCTTCATACAATCTGGTCTAGAGTTCACATGGAATATATTTTAGTCCTGAACATCAGGCTTTTCTCACCAGAGCTAACATAGCACTGCTGCTTTCAACACAGTTATGACCGGGGTTGTTCCTCATCGGAGTTGGTGAGGAATCTGTGATCGTGCGTGGTTTTGCCTGAGCTCACTTGCTGGAGGGTCCCAATTAGGACCAGAGCTACCTTGGTGAGGTGGTGAAGAAGGGGGAAATTGCCTGGAGGGTTGAGGGGAGCAGCAAATCCCCTCCCTGACAGCAAAATCCCTCCCAAAGGCAAGTTGCAGCGGTGGTCCCAAAATGGCCACCACAAAGATGAAGAACACTCCAGGAAACTAAATTTTGTGCTGGAGCAGAGAAGTAGCGAGCAGAGTGTGAACCAGGCAAAGGACATCACTCTTGAGGTACCCCGGTATCAAATTAAAGGGTTATTCTGCAGGAAAGTGTGTGGAAGCGGCGACCAGAAAAGTGAGAAAGAAATTGGATTTTATAAATTTGGATTGGATTATTGTATTGGACTAATTTGGAGGAGAATTTTAAAGGAAAATGCTTTAACACAACAAAGATTTAGAAATCAAACCAGACATATATTGAACTGTGGGAACTTAAAGGGCGTAACTAAATGCTGGAATTGAGTGTGTTGAACAGAAAAGAAATAGCTAATAATTGAAATTAGTGAACTTAATAAAAATAATATATTCAACAAAGAAAGTTAAAAAGACTCAAGAGTGCCACCTGATGATACAGGAAAACTTTAGTACATTCTAAAAAGAGTGTCTGGTCTTTTTGAGAGTTTAGACTTTGGAACTTAAAAGAAAATAAAAGGAACTTTAATATTGTCATAGAATCACCTGGTAATTTGGGAAACAGTTGGGAAAGGCCAATTAGAAGACCCGGAATAAAGACTCAAGAGCATGAATTGTTGAAAATAAACCCAAAAGATATTGGCTGAAATAATATACTGGACTCTGGGATTGAATATATCTATTAAAGAAGAGGATTTCAGCTATTAAGGAAGAGAGGAGATATAATGGAGGAGCTACTTGTTGATATAAGACTGGACTTACAAGACATAAGATTGGACATGCAAGATACAAGGGACATGATGAAAATTAAACTTGAAATGTGTAATTATGTACTTCAGAAATTGGAAATGGTGACTCAGCATATACAAAAACACAACAAACCAGAAGGGGAGGAGTTCTATAAAGAAGAAGCCAACTTAGAAGGACAAAATGAACAGCAATTATTTAAGCAGGGGGGAAAAGGAATTAGAATTAAAAATTTGTGGTCTGATGGGATGATAAAAGGGAGAATGGTTCAGAAAATGGTTAAAGAAAGAGGGGAAAAGCAGAAAAAGGAAGTGCAAAAGAAAAATCAAAAGAGGGAGAGAGAAAAGTTTAATAACTGGAATGAGCAAAGGAGGGGAACTAGAATGGGAAAAAAGGGAATTAAGAGAAAGGACCAGAAAATAAAGAGGAACAGGAAACAAACAAGGATGAAAAGAAGGTACATTGTCCAAAGAGTGAGAGATAATGGGTGGAAAAAAAGGGATAAGGAAGGGATTCCGCAAGGTAATATGTTGTGATGTATAAGAATATATTGAAAATAATATTTTGTAATGTATAGATGATTTATAGAGAAAATATAATGCTGAATCTGAGAAAAATATATATATTTGTGTTTTATACTAGATAGGGCAATTGATATTAAGGAAGAATGAAGGTGGTTAGCTCGAATTACTAACATGGTTATGACCTAGGATTCTACCCTTTATAAACGTATGATAGAATAGAATAACAGAATTGGAAGGGACCTTGGAGGTCTTCTAGTCCAACCCCCTGCTTAGGCAGGAAACCCTATACCATTTCAGACAAATGGTTATCCAATCTCTTCTTAAAACTTCCAGTGTTGCAGCATTTACAACTTCTGGAGGCAAGTTGTTCCACTGATTAATTGTTCTAATTGTCAGGAGATTTCTCCATTTGATGGTGTGCAGCAGCAGCCAAAAAAGCTAATGCAATCCTAAGTTGCATTAACAGGGATACAATCGAGATCAAGGGAGGTACTAATACCACTCTATAAGGCCTTAGTAAGACCACACCTAGAGTACTGCATCCAGTTTTGTTCACCACACTATAAAAAGATGTTGAGACTCTAGAAAAAGTACAGAGAAGAGCACCCAGGATGATTAGGGGACTGGAGACTAAAACAAATGAAGAATGGTTACAGGAACTGGGCATGGCTAGTCTAGTGAAGAGAAGGACCAGGGGAGACATGATAGCAATGTTCCAATATTTGAGCGGCTGCCACAGAGAGGAAGGGGTCAAGCTATTTTCTAAAGCACCCGAAGGCCAGACAAGGAATAATGGATGGAGACTGAACAAGGAGAGGTTCAACCTGGAAATAAGGAGAAACTTTCTGACAGTGAGAACAATCAACCAATGGAACAGCTTGCCCTTGGAAATTGTGGGAGCGCCATCACTTGAGACCTTCAAGAAGAGATTGGACTGCCATTTGTCAAAAATGGTGTAGGGTCTCCCACTTGGGTGGGGGGTTGGACTAGATGACCTATAAGGTCCTTTCCAACTCTGATTATCTGTTATCTGATGTCAGAATAATGTATAAAAGTGTAATTTTTGTCCATCATCTCAGGAATAGCTAAAATAGTGTGCGTCTTCCAGTGTTCTGGGTGAAGAGCATAAAGGCACATGTATGAGCGACAAAACTCTTGGAGACTTGAACACTTTCAATTTTAAAAGGAGATAAAACCTACCAAACCATCATTTCCCAGTGAATATTGTAACAGTTCTCTCTTTCCCACCTCTGCCTCAACATTTCTGGCTGGGATACAGCTATGTTGGCCAGCCACCAAATTGTTTCAGTCTGAGGCAATGTAGTCACAAGACTATTTTAAAAAAATGCCAGAGTTGTTGTGGGTCAAGACATCATACAGCTGTATACCTGATGGCTGTTAGTTTGTTTGTTTAATGGGAATGCAAGGAGCAGCCTAGGGAAATATTGAGGCAACACAATTGTGACCTTTGAAAATGTAACAGCATCAATCTTAGCAGTCTTAACAATATAAGACTTCACCAAGGGGAAGGATGTTCTGAATAATCTTTGGGACAAGGGATGGGTGGGTAGAAAATATGTAAGTCAATATAACGTAGCAGAATTGCCATTTTAACAAAAGCAAAATGAAATACCCTATTTAGCCTCTTAAAATTACTTGGTCTGGAGACATTGGTTGGCAACTATTCTTTTTATGCCATGTAAAACCTCCCATGCTGATTTTTACAGACGTAAGATATTGAAAAAAGCCACATCATCCCCCCTTGCCTCGTCCTACTTCTGTTGACTTCACACACTGCACTGCGTAATTGCTGCATCTCAGAACGGTGTCATTCTTACAGTAATAATAAAAAAAAATCTCTCCACTTTTATTTATTATTTATAAAGAGGTTTCTTTATTGCCTTGTTGGTAATGCAAAAGCCAGAAGAATGAGAGTGCTGACTAAAATCAATATTAGCACTGAAAGCTTCTTCTCGCAGAGAATTTAGACAGAGAGTTCTTACAGGATGGGATTCCTCCAAACTCTCCCATTCCGTATATTATGTTTTATTTTTTTCAAATAACCTGCCTGTTAGCATCATTTATACTTTATCCATTTGCATGCCTTACACCAAAGGAAAAATTGTAGTCTGTGGGTTTTGTTCTCATCTTCTCCTTTTGCCCCTGAGTTGTAACGCCCCTGGTTGTTCTTCCCCTTTGAACAATCTGGACTGCATTTCTTGCACTTCTTTCCCTGTATATCTTACCCAATACCCCATCAGTCATAATTCTTCTCAACCTGCTTTCCTTACTACATTTTCCTCTATGGCAGGGGGCCCAGGGGTGGGATTCTACCGGTTCGCACCTCTTCGCTAGAACCGGTTGTTAACATTCTAAGCAGTTCGGAGAACTGGTTGTTAGAAGAAATTACTGGCCTAATCCTGTAAGGAAGGCAGGAAGGAAACATTCTGGTGTTGCTTACAGAAACTGCCTCTCCATTAACCCTTATTACATTCTTGGCAGGACTAGACTTCCTGTCTCAGGAACGTCTCTGGAGTTTTTTTCCCTTACTTTGCTGGTACTTTGCTTGTGTGGAGTGACCATTCAAAGTTACAATGGCACTGAAAAAAGTGACTTATGACTGTTTTTCACACTTATGACTGTTGCAGCATCCGCACAGTCATGAGAGGCCTGGCGAGGAGATGCGTGCCTCGATGTGAGTGATATTGAGTTGGCCACACCCAGTCAATAACATGACCACTAAGCCACACCCACCAACTAAGCCATGCCCACAGAACCAGTTGTTAAAAAATTTGAATCCCATTCCTGAGGGGGCCACAACCTGTGGGCCATGACCCACTACTGGAAGGTGGCCTATTTGAACTAGAACCACATGAGTAGCAGGCAGAGATGGTATTCAGCAGGTTCTGACCAGTTCTGGAGAACCAGTAGCAGAAAGTTTGAGCACTTCAGAGAACCAGCAAATACCATCTCTGACTGAAGATTTTACAGTATCCTTCCCCTGCCATGCCCACAGAACCAGCAGTAAAAAAATTTGAATCCCACCACTGGTGGCAGGCCAGCTCACATAGGTGTGCATAGCCCCACTCATGCGAGCGGTGGGCCCTCCCTCACACAAATAAAGCTGTGCGTGCATGCCTTCCCCTCTCACAAAACCAGCCCCTCTTCCCCCGCACTTCCCTGCTCCAGGCCTCCAGCCCAGTAAGATTGGGGAATGATGTTCTATGACTTCTCTGTCTTCTCTTTCTACTTTTCTCCTGTAACCTTCCTCCAACCTTCAAAATTCATGTCTCCATATATTACTCTACTGCTCACACTCTCTCCCTGTGCAATCTGTTTTTCTCCCATCAGTGCTAAAAGAGTTTTTTTTAATGGCGCTATTACAGCCCAAATAGCATAATCAACTAAGCAACACACACACACACACACACACAAAATAGAAAATAGATGATACAATAAAATAGAAAAGGTTTTATTTTGAAGGGGAGGGGGAACTCTTGACTTGCCATGCAAAACACCATCTGGTCCTCAAGCCAATAGAAGTGATGCACTTCTGACCTACATAATGTATTTTGGTGTTAGATGCTAAATGTTCACAGCTCTCTTGGATGCATTCCTTAGAAAATAATGGGCATGTTCCAGGCTTCCCAAGGAGCAAGGAGAGATATTTCATTAAATATGCACAGAATTGGACTAAGTCCCAAGGTGTCTAACATACACTGCAATTTCTCCCACTGCTTAATTTTTTGCCAAGTCATCTGTTGAGATGGGCCACCATGGGAAAATTTGGGATGATTAAGTAGTAAATGAGGTAAGCGTCACTCCTTCCCTGCTCAAAAGGCTGCTTCCAGGTGGCGTTATTTTAAGCGACCATCAGGTCTCTACAATGCTTAGTACATTAACTCAATCTCTTTATTTCATCCCATTTTCTCTAATTAAGTGGTGTAATGTGCTGAGAAATTATTCACCCTCTTGGAAGCTTATGTGCACCCGATATTAATAATCAATTATATACAGGAAGTAAATGATGCAGTTTTAATTTTTCTCATTACTTGCTGACGTCTCCAAAACCGTTTGTTTTTTTTCCCTTATGTGACTTACGTAAGGTCATTCACATTTTTATCAAACACTGGATTGTGAAACTTGGGTCTTTAGAGTCATATGCACCCATTGGTTTATTCCATGCTTGTTTCTAATGCTTTTTGCGATTAATCAGTGCAAATCTGTAGGAAACAGTGGTGCTATTCTACCAGTTCGGCCCGGTTCTGGTGTACCAGTAGCACTGAAAATCGGCTGAGACCGAACCAGTTCTCTCTGACGAACTGCTGTTGGGCCCACCCGCCTGCCCAGGCTCCCATATTGACCTTTGTTCCCTGCTTTTGAAGCGTAGATGCTTTTGCGTGGCACAGCAGATTGCCGTGCATCAGCTGTTGAAGCTACAGGGACTGCAGGAGGTGAGTAGGAAAGTCTCTGTGCGTGCGCAAAGTGTGTGTTTGATGCGCATGCGCAAAATGTGTGCATGCACACAAAGCGCACCATTAAGCCATGCCCACCGAACCGGTGGTAGGAAAGGCTATTTGTTAACCTACCAGGGAGGGAGGGAGGGAGGGAGGGATGGAGGGAGGAAGTTACCTCATCCACTTTTTGCTCTGGCCCACCATTGACGAGATGTGATCACCAAAGATTTATTTTTGTGTGGACAATGACCCTCATCAGAAAAATGTTTAGCACTATGACTGTGCTAAAAAAATAATTCCAGATAAAAGAATCATTTATTTTCTTTATTATTTAATCATTAATCGTTTATTTATTTATTTATTTTATGTTCCTCACAATATATGAGTTAGGATTAGACTTCATCTCTTCCACTGCACGTGTAATCAGATCCTTTGAAGAGGTAACCCACTTTTCAGCATACGAAATCCCATGGAAGGGGTCATCCATATTTTTAGCTGCTGCTGGGATCAGATAGCAACTATGTCCAAGGGATAGCAATAGTAGATAGCAATCTTCTTAGTATAATTATTGGAGCCTACCGTCCCTGTCCTATTATTTCTTTTTATTTTTCTTATATGTATCCATTTCATGTATTCATAACTATGTTTATACTTATACCTGTTATCTTATAATCACTTGATAAAATAAATAAATAAAAAATAAATTTGGGATTCAGCTTGAGGAAAGCTGAATTGTAGAAGTATATCTCAGTATATGAACTGGAATCTGCAGCCAAAGTTGTCTTTTTACAGTGACTGAAAGTTCAACTTTAATCCCGAGTTATTGTTAATCATCCAAGTGCTTTGGCAAGGAAAACATAATAATCTCCAAGGGCTGCTTGGGATTTCTTTGCCAAAATAATGAACAATGGGTATTTTTATATGCGCTTTCTTGCAATACAAATGAAGCTTTTCAGAACTGCAGACAGGTGTATCAGGAAAAAAAGAAGCAATTCAGAAAAATCTTGTTTTCAGATCCTCAGCTCCACAAACCTATAGCCAGAAAGTTAGACAGGGATCATACTACACTTAAAAAAACCCACATTCATACAACCTCAGATTCTTGATGGTTTAAACCAGTGGTCGCCAACTGGTGATCCGTGGCCCACTGGTGGTCCACAAGAAAATTTTGGTGATCTGCAGAGAAATGTCACCCCGGCCTCCAAAGCAATTAATCAAGGTTGCACGGGAATACAAGGGTGCACCACCCACATGGCCCGAGGGAACCCTCCCCATCCACACACTCCTTACCTGGAAAACTTGCCTGCTAAGTTGCTATTTTTTTTCCCAACCATCAGGTGTTCTGCTGTGCCGGGAGATTTAGATTAGCTAGAAAGCAGGAAATCATTGGATTTCTTGCTTTCTAGTTAATCTTTAGATCTTCTGCTCTGCTTTTAAGCAGAGCTGAACCTTCCTTAGGATGGAAGCTACTATTTGTCAGTGCAGACTCAGGTAGCCAATGGCAGATAGATAGATCTCTGAATGAATCTGTGATTCTGTGAGCAATTCAATCTGCTTGCCTACTTTGCCTGATTTTGGGTAAAAGTTGCTCTTTTTTATAAAAAAAATTCAATATTTGTGTACATGGTGTGTTGTGAGTTAATTTTGTGAGTTTGCTTGCTAGCAAATGTTATGAGTTTGCTTGCAAGCAAATTTTATGTGACAGACTCAGGTAGCTGATGCCAGATAGATAGATCTCTGAATGTATCTGTGATTCTGTGAGCAACTCAATCTGCCTGCCTGCTTTGCCTGATTTTGGGTAAAAGTTACTCTTTTTTATAAAAAATTCAATATTTACATACATAGTGTGTTGTGAGTTAATTTTATGAGTTTGCATGCTAGCAAATTTTATGTGGCAGACTGAAGTAGCCGATGGCAGAAAGATAGATCTCTGAGTGAATCTGTGATTCTGTGAGCAACTCAATCTGCCTGCCTGCTTTGCCTGATTTTGGGTAAAAGTTGTTCTTTTTTTATAAAAAAAATCAATATTTACATAAATATTTATAATATTTACATACAAGCCATGCCCAGCCAGTCACATGACCACAAAGCCACACCCACAAATTAGGCCATGCCCACAGAACCAGTGGTTAAGAAATTTGAATCCCACTTCTACCTGTGTGTGTTTGTGAGAGAGAGAGAGGGAGGGAGGGAGGGAGGGAGGGAGGGAGGGAGAGGGAGAGGTTAGGTCAAATCTCTCTCTCTCTCTCCCACCAACGTCAGTCAAAATTCATATTAGTGGTCCCTGGGATTTAAAATTATGAGTTTGGTGGTCCCTGAGGTCCAAAAGGTTGGCGACCCCTGACCTGGAGGACAAGACTAGACAGGTTTGTAGTAAACTATTGGCGAGAAGAACATTGCTAAAATACAGGTAGTCTTTGACTTATGACCAAAATTGAGCCCAACATTTCTGTTGCTAAGCAAAACAGTTGTTAAGTGAGGCTTGCCCCATTTTACAACCTTTCTTGGCACAACTGTTAAGTGAATCACTGCAGTTACTAAGTTAGTAACATGGTTCTTAAATGAATTTGGCTTTACCATTGACTTTGCTTGCCAAAAGTCGCAAAAAGTGATCACATGACCCCAGAGCACTGCAAACATCATAAAAATGAGCCAGTTGCCAAGCATCTGAATTTGATCATGTGACCATGGGGATGCTACAATGCTTATGTGAAAAATGATCCTAAGTCACAGTTTTTCAGTGCTGTTGTTAGGTTTGAATGGTCACTAAAGGAACTGTTGTAAGTGAAGGACCAACTGTGCTGATTTTTCCTTCCAGCTTCTTCTTCTAAAGAACAGCTGCTACAGTTTTAGAAATAGGGTAGTTCTATAGCGAAAAAGGTTACAATCCTATTGTTCTTCACTTTCCCAGTTCCCAATGCTCCAACCTTTTCTCTTCTAGCAATAGCACTTAGACTTATTGTTAGGTTTGCATGAAGAGTCAGACGCGAGGAGTTCCAGCAAAGACTTTATTAGTGACTACAGCTCGAATGGACCCGTCCTGGCTTGGCTACGGCTGCTTCTTATAGCCTGCAGCCGTAGCTGCCAGCCAATGGGAGTGCAGGGTTTCTTCCCGCACTATTCAAACCAATACCATTTGACATTTTACAAGAACAGTTCAAATAAACCAATAACATTCAAACCTACATACATAACACCCCTCCCCACTAGGTTCAGTCCATACCAAACCCCAACCTATCTAATGTATTCCCTTAAATAGGTGGGGCTCTTACGTGTACGTGAGACCTTCGTGGTTCAGAAGTTTTAACGTTCTCACGCAGTGAGAGGGAAATGTGTCTGCTGACATTTCCCTGTTGGGACTTCCTGTGAAAGGAGACCCTGTTAGACTGTTAGAATCTGGTCTCTCCTCCCAACCCATCTCCATTCCAATATCAGCACCCAAGTCAGGTGGTGGTGTGCAATCTTCCACTTCTAAGGATGAATCTTGGCATTGTGACAGGGTTCGGGATGGTTCCTGTCGCAATGGCTCTACTTCTAAGGATGGATCTTGGCATTGTGACAGGATTCGGGATGGTTCCTGTCGCAATGGCTCGTTACACATGGGGTTGATTCCTGTTTGCTGATTTTCCTCCTGTTCCTCCCCTTCCCCTAGAAGAGACATTAGGTGAGGGACCCAGAGAGAGACAGGGGTGATGTTCCTGAGGGAACCTGGATCTAAGTTGGTCAATGTGCCTGCTCCAGAGGAGGCCATCCTCTGTTTGTACCCTGTAAGAACGAGGGCCAGTGATGTGAGTTATTTCAGCAGGAATCCACAAAGGTTCACCTATAAGGTTCCTAGCATATACAGAATCTCCCACACTAAAAGAACGAACTTTGGAAGTGGAATCCAGTGGTGCGTGGGTGCGTAAGTGGGATGAAGGCGGTCAAGGGAAGACTAAGTTTCCTACCCATCAACAACTCTGCTGGGGACAAGTTATTTGATGGGCTAGGAGTGATGTGTTGAGCACTAAGAAGTTTTTCAAGCTTCTCAGTGATGTCCCCAGGACCCAGCTGCTGAAGCTTCTCCTTGGTAAAGCGTACCATGCGTTCAGCCCGGCCATTGGCGAAGGGTGCCAGGGGCAGTGAGGGCATGTCTGATGCCCTGTTGAGCTAGAAAGGATTCAAAAATGTTAGACGTGAATTGAGGGCCATTGTCAGAAACAAGGACATCTGGTAATCCATGGGTTACAAACAATTTTCTGAGCTGCTTGATGACAGCCTCACTTGTAGTGGATGTCATGGGAATTACCTCTAGCCATTTAGAGTATGCATCTACTAGTACTAGAAAAGTGTGCCCTCTTGTAGGGCCTGCAAAATCAATGTGGATTCTAGACCATGGGCCCCTAGGACATTCCCATTCCTGTGTGGGGGCGTGAGGTGGGGCAGGCCTGACTACCTGGCAATTGGGACAAGATGCTACCCAGTTTTCAACCATTTTGTCAATACCTGGCCACCATACATAACTCCTGGCCAAACCTTTCATCCTTACAATCCCCGGATGACCCTCATGTAACATTTCCAAAACCTCCCTTTGCAGTTTTGCAGGAATAACCACCCTGTTACCCCACAAAATACATCCTCTTAATACAGATAATTCAGTTTGCCTGGACTTAAAAGGTTGGGCAAGGTGAGGTAGATCTTGAAGAGGCCAACCTTTCTTAATCCAGCCCATAACAGGTGCCAACACAGCATCTTTGGCAGTTTCTTTGGCAATCTCAGCAGCATGGACTGGAAGCTTAGCAACAGTCTCCAGGAAAAAGGTGTGAGTTTCAAGTTCAAAGTCCTCCTTGTGGCAAGGTAGTGGGCAACGACTCAGTGCATCAGCATGTCCAATGTCCTTGCCAGGCCTGTGCATCAGTTTGTAGGAATAGGCTGCAAGAAATTCAGTCCACCTCAGCATTCTTGGTGACAGGATATTAGGTGTAGGTTTGTCTCCTGCCACAATGCCTAGTAAAGGTCTGTGATCTGTAACAATGGTGAATGACCTGCCATACAGATATTCATGAAATTTCTTAACAGCTGCAACAACTGCTAAAGCCTCCTTGTCCAATTGGCTATAATTCCTCTCTGCTTTGGATAGCGTGCGAGAGTAAAATGCAATTGGGGCTTCCCGTCCATTGGGAAGCCTGTGACTCAAACCCCCCCACTCCAAAAGGGGATGCATCACAAGTCAGAACAACAGGTAAATTCTCAGAGAATTGTATCAACACAGCATCAGACGTGATTAGTCTCTTAATACTGTTAAATGCTGACTGTTCCTTCCGCCCCCAGATCCAAACAGCTTTCTTATCAAGTGGCGTGTAAGGGCTCAGCAATAGATGCTTTGTGAGGTAGAAACATGTGGTAAAAGTTAATAAGTCCAAGGAAGGCTTGCAAATCTGCCTTGCATCGAGGTTTAGGGCTTCATTGATTGCTTTAACCTTAGCATCAGTAGGATGGATGCCATGCTTGTCAATCATATACCCCAGGAACTCAACTCTGTCTGTTTTGAGTGTACATTTGTCTTCCTTGACTTTTAAACCCGCTTTTCTGAATCTGGTAAGGACTTCTCTGAGTCTTCTTGAAGCTGAGTGTCATTTTCAGCAGAGATTAAGACATCATCAAAATAAGGTACTACCCTGGCAGTCCTTGCAACATTCTTTCCATAAGGCTCTGAAAATGCCAGGTGCCACGCTTACTCCAAATTGTAGTCTTTTACATTTGAAGGCACCTCTATGGGTCACAATTGTTTGTGCCTCTGCAGTGGCATCATCAACTGTTAATTGTTGATATGCCTGAGCAAATCCAGTTTAGCAAATACTGTACCCCTGCCAAGGGAATGGAGCAGATGATGCACAACTGGTACAGGATATCGCTCTGTTGCAGCGCATGGTTAAGTGTCCCCTTGTAGTCACCACAGATTCTCACTGACCCATCAGCCTTGACTGGTGTGACATGGGTGTTTCCCATCTGGAGTGGTCAGTAGGCTCTAAAACCCCTTGAGCAATGAGTTTATCTAATTGTGCATCAATTCTTTCCTTTAAAGCAAATGGGACCCTCCTGGGCTTTAAACGAATTGGGGCACCTTGGGGTCTAGGCTGAAAGCAATAGGGGTCCCCATATACTTGCCCAGTCCTTCGCTGAAGACCTCTGGAAACTCAGACTTCAAGGACTCTTCCCAGTCAGAACTGCTCACGTGATGGATGCCAATCACCTCGATGCCAAGTGGCTTGAACCACTCAAGTCCCAGCAAACTTGGGCGATCCTTGTCCACAATGGTCAGGGGCAAACGTTTGGTGTGGCCTTTAAACTTCACGTTGAAATCTCGCTCCAACTACTGGAATCTTGTTCCCTTGGTAGTCTTGAGAGTCAGTGCTTGCTTCTGGAAATGCTTTTCTGAATTTTGGGAAAAAGTCTGTGGATAGTGTCCCATGACACCATAGATAAATAAGAGCCTGAGTCCACTTCCATTTGGCAAGGCCTTCCTTCAATAAACACCTTCACATGTACTTTTCTGCTTTTTAAGGGTGAAGAATGACCAATAGTGATTGTTTGGTGAGTTTTATTCTTGCCATTTGCTTCTAAATTTCAGCCCCATTGTTTCAAGGAAATTGTTGGGCTTAAAGTCTCTATCAGGAATTTCTTCCTAGCTGGTGGAGTTCTGGATGATTTGCAGACTCTGGCTATGTGACCCGTTTCTCACAACGTAGGCAAATGGAGTCAAAGAACTTGCAATCAGTGCGGGGTGGCCCCACAGCCTCTGCAATAGAACCCTTGCCTGTTCTTCCCAGAGTCTTCTTTTCTTCTCCATTCTGAGTTTAAAAATCCTCCTCTGCCTCACTGCCATCAGAATCAGAGTCTATTTGTTCGCAATGAGTAGATGTGGATTTATCCCCATCAGAATGGCTTGAGGCTGGCTTGAGGCCTTGTTAATCTTTTTCATGGCCGCTGAAACAGCTTCTTCAATGGCCTCTTTAAACGTGATCTTAGGTTCATTAATAGTTTGCTTTGTAAGACCTTATCTTTAAGGCCTAAAACAAACCGATCACGATGGCCTCTTCTAAGTTGGTAAAGTCACAAGCACCCCAATGTCCCTTAAACTTGCCACGAAGTCATTAACATTCTCGCTGTCCCCTTGATCCCGACGGTAAAATTCGTGTCTCTTAATGAGGCACGATACTTGTGGGGCGTAATGGGTCTCAAAAGTTTTTCTAAATCGGGCCATTCCATTACCTTCAGCTCTGCTGCTCCCGCCAACGCCTTCGCCATTTTGAAGACTGCCGGACCGCAGTGCGTGAGAAAGACCGCCCTCTTCCGTCTCCGGGGATGCGGCGAGAGCGGTTCCCTCCAGGAACATGTGGAAATGATCCGCATACGATTCCAGTCTTCCGTCGCCGGATCGAACGGTGCTGGGGGGTGTTCAGCGCAGCCATCTCGCTCAGTTCGTCGCGTCGTCTTCTCTTCAGGGAAATCCCACCTTCGTCGCCAGTGTTAGGTTGCATGAAGAGTCAGACGCGAGGAGTTCCAGCAAAAAGACTTTATTAGTGACTACAGCTCGAATGGACCCATCCCGGCTTGGCTACGGCTGCTTCTTATAGCCTGCAGCCGTAGCTGCCAGCCAATGGGAGTGCAGGGTTTCTTCCCGCACTATTCAAACCAATACCATTTGACATTTTACAAGAACAGTTCAAATAAACCAATAACATTCAAACCTACATACATAACACTTATATACCGCTTTACATTGTTTTACGCCCCTTCTAAGCTGTTTTACAGAGTCAGCCTATTGGCACAACCATCTGGCTTCTCATTTTACCCCACCTCGGAAGCTGGAAGGCTGAGTCAACCTTGAGCCTGGTGAGATTCGATTGCCAAATTGCAGGTAGTCGGCAGTCAGGCAGAGAAGCCTGCATTCTAACCACTGTGCCCTGTGGCTCTTATGCTA
>CM019149.1:206507692-206802118 GCA_009733165.1 Naja naja
TTTGCCTGATTTTGGGTAAAAGTTGCTTTTTTTATAAAAAAAATTCAATATTTGTGTACATGGTGTGTTGTGAGTTAATTTTGTGAGTTTGCTTGCTAGCAATGTTATGAGTTTGTTTGCAAGCAATTTTATGTGACAGACTCAGGTAGCTGATGCCAGATAGATAGATCTCTGAATGTATCTGTGATTCTGTGAGCAACTCAATCTGCCTGCCTGCTTTTGCCTGATTTTGGGTAAAGTTACTCTCTTTTTATAAAAATTCAATATTTACATACATAGTGTGTTGTGAGTTAATTTTTATGAGTTTGCATGCTAGCAAATTTTATGTGGCAGACTGAAGTAGCCGATGGCAGAAAGATAGATCTCTGAGTGAATCTGTGATTCTGTGAGCAACTCAATCTGCCTGCCTGCTTTGCCTGATTTTGGGTAAAGTTGTTTTTTTTTTATAAAAAAATCATATTTACATAAATATTTATAATATTTACATACAAGCCATGCCCAGCCAGTCACATGACCACAAAGCCACACCCACAATTAGCCATGCCCACAGAACCAGTGGTTAAGAAATTTGAATCCCACTTCTACCTGTGTGTTTGTGAGAGAGAGAGAGGAGGAGGGGGAGGAGGAGAGGGAGGAGGGAGGAGGAGGGAGAGGGAGAGGTTAGTCTCCCTCTCTCTCCCACCAACGTCAGTCAAAATTCATATTAGTGGTCCCTGGGATTTAAAATTATGAGTTTGGTGGTCCCTGAGGTCCAAAAAGGTTGGCTACCCCTGACCTGGAGGACAAGACTAGACAGGTTTTGTAGTAAACTATTACAGAAGAACATTGCTAAAATACAGGTAGTCTTTGACTTATGACCAAAATGTTTCAACATTTCTGTTGCTAAGCAAAACAGTTGTTAAGTGAGGCTTGCCCCATTTTACAACCTTTCTTGGCACAACTGTTATGAATCACTGCAGTTACTAAGTTAGTAACATGGTTCTAAATGAATTTGGCTTTACCATTGACTTTGCTTGCCAAAAGTCGTGCAAAAAGTGATCACATGACCCCAGAGCACTGCAAACATCATAAAAAATGAGCCAGTTGCCAAGCATCTGAATTTGATCATGTGACCATGGGGATGCTACAATGCTTATGTGAAAAATGATCCTAAGTCACAGTTTTTCAGTGCTGTTGTTAGTTTGAATGTCACTAAAGGAACTGTTGTAAGTGAAGGACCAACTGTGCTGATTTTCCCTTCCGCTTCTTCTTCTAAAAGAACAGCTGCTACAGTTTTAGAAATAGGGTAGTTCTATAGCAAAAAAGGTTACAATCCTATTGTTCTTCACTTTCCCAGTTCCCAATGCTCCAACCTTTCTCTTCTAGCAATAGCACTTAGACTGTATTGTTAAGTTTGCATGAAGAGTCAGACGCCAGGAGTTCCAGCAAAGACTTTATTAGTGACTACAGCTCGAATGGACCCGCCCTGGCTTGGCTACTGCTGTTTATAGCCTGCAGCCGAAGCTGCCACAATGGGAGTGCAGGGTTTCTTCCCGACTATTCAAACCAATACCATTTGACATTTTACAAGAACAGTTCAAATAAACCAATAACATTCAAACCTACATACATAACACCCCTCCCACTAGGTTCAGTCCATACCAAACCCCAACCTATCTAATGTATTCCCTTAAATAGGTGGGCTCTTACGCGTGTCATTGAGACCTTCGTGGTTCAGAAGTTTTAACGTTCTCACCAGTGAGAGGGGAAATGTGTCTGCTGACATTTCCTGTTGGGACTTCCTGTGAAAGGAGACCCTGTTAGACTGTTAGAATCTGGTCTCTCCTCCCAACCCATCTCCATTCCAATATCAGCACCCAAGTCAGTGTGGTGTGCAATCTTCCACTTCTAAGGATGAATTGGCACAGACAGGGTTCGATGGTTCAATGGCTCTACTTCTAAGGATGGATCTGGCATTGTGACAGGGTTCGATGGTTCCTGTCGCATGGCTGCTACACATGGGGTTGATTCCTGTTTGCTGATTTTCCTCCTGTTCCTCCCTTCCCCCAGAAGAGACATTAGGTGAGGGACCCAGAGAGAGACAGGGGTGATGTTCCTGAGGGAACCTGGATCTAAGTTGGTCAATGTGCCTGCTCCAGAGGAGGCCATCCTCTGTTTGTACCCTGTAAGAACGAGGGCCAGTGATGTGAGTTATTTCAGCAGGAATCCACAAAGGTTCACCTATAAGGTTCCTAGCATATACAGAATCTCCCACACTAAAAGAACGAACTTTGGAAGTGGAATCCAGTGGTGCTGGGTGCTAAGTGGGATGAAGGTCAAGGGAAGACTAAGCTTCCTACCCATCAACAACTCTGCTGGGGACAAGTTATTTGATGGGCTAGGAGTGATGTGTTGAACACTAAGAAGTTTTTCAAGCTTCTCAGTGATGTCCCCAGGACCAGCTGCTGAAGCTCTTGGTAAAGCCGCACATGCTCAGCCCGCCATTGGTCAAGGGTGCCCAGGGGCAGTGAGGGCATGTCTGATGCCCTGTTGAGCTAGAAAGGATTCAAAAATGTTAGATGAATTGAGGGCCATTGTCAGAAACAAGGACATCTGGTAACCCATGGGTTACAAACAATTTTCTGAGCTGCTTGATGACAGCCTCAGTTGTAGTGGATGTCATGGGAATTACCTCTAGCCATTTAGAGTATGCATCTACTATACTAGAAAAGTGTGCCCTTGTAGGGCCTGCAAAATCAATGTGGATTCTAGACCATGGGCCCCTAGGACATTCCCATTCCTGTGTGGGGCGTGAGGTGGGGCAGGCCTGACTACCTGGCAATTGGGACAAGATGCTACCCAGTTTTCAACCATTTTGTCAATACCTGGCCACCATACATAACTCCTGGCCAAACCTTTCATCCTTACAATCCCAGGATGACCTCATGTAACATTTCCAAAACCTCCCTTTGCAGTTTTGCAGGAATAACCACCCTGTTACCCCACAAAATACATCCTCTTAATACAGATAATTCAGTTTGCCTGGACTTAAAAGGTTGGGCAAGGTGAGGTAGATCTTGAAGAGGCCAACCTTTCTTAATCCAGCCCATAACAGGTGCCAACACAGCATCTTTGGCAGTTTCTTTGGCAATCTCAGCAGCATGGACTGGAAGCTTAGCAACAGTCTCCAGGAAAAAGGTGTGAGTTTCAAGTTCAAAGTCCTCCTTGTGGCAAGGTAGTGGGCAACGACTCAGTGCATCAGCATGTCCAATGTCCTTGCCAGGCCTGTGAATCAGTTTGTAGGAATAGGCTGCAAGAAATTCAGTCCACCTCAGCATTCTTGGTGACAGGATATTAGGTGTAGGTTTGTCTCCTGCCACAATGCCTAGTAAAGGTTTGTGATCTGTAACAATGGTGAATGACCTGCCATACAGATATTCATGAAATTTCTTAACAGCTGCAACAACTAAAGCTTCCTCCTTGTCCACTATAATTCTCTCTCTGCTTTGGACAGCGTAGAGTAAATGCAATTGGGGCTTCCTTCCATTGGGAAGCTGTGACTCAAACCCCCCACTCCAAAAAGGATGCATCACAAGTCAGAACAACAGGTAAATTCTCAGAGAATTGTATCAACACAGCATCAGACGTGATTAGTCTCTTAATACTGTTAAATGCTGACTGTTCCTTCCGCCCCAGATCCAAACAGCATTCTTATCAAGTAGGCGATGTAAGGCTCAGCAATAGATGCTTTGTGAGGTAGAAACATGTGGTAAAGTTAATAAGTCCAAGGAAGGCTTGCAAATCTGCCTTGCATCGAGGTTTAGGGGCTTCATTGATTGCTTTAACCTTGGCATCAGTAGGATGGATGCCATGCTTGTCAATCATATACCCCAGGAACTCAACTCTGTCTGTTTTGAGTGTACATTTGTCTTCCTTGACTTTTAAACCCGCTTTTCTGAATCTGGTAAGGACTTCTCTGAGTCTTCTTGAAGCTGAGTGTCATTTTCAGCAGAGATTAATACATCATCAAAATAAGGTACTACCCTGGCAGTCCTTGCAACATTCTTTCCATAAGGCTTTGAAAAATGCCAGGTGCCACGCTTACTCCAAATTGTAGTCTTTACATTTGAAGGCACCTCTATGGGTCACAATTGTTTGTGCCTCTGCAGTGGCATCATCAACTGTTAATTGTTGATATGCCTGAGCCAATCCAGTTTAGCAAATACTGTACCCCTGCCAAGGGAATGGAGCAGATGATGCACAACTGGTACAGGATATGCGCTCTGTTGCAGCGCATGGTTAAGTGTCCCCTGTAGTCACCACAGATTCTCACTGACCCATCAGCCTTGACTGGTGTGACTATGGGTGTTTCCCATCTGGAGTGGTCAGTAGGCTCTAAAACCCTTGAGCAATGAGTTTATCTAATTGTGCATCAATTTTTTCCTTTAAAGCAAATGGGACCCTCCTGGGCTTTAAACGAATTGCACCTTGGGGTCTAGGCTGAAAGCAATAGGGGTCCCCATATACTGCCCAGTCCTTCGCTGAAGACCTCTGGAAACTCAGACTTCAAGGACTCTTCCCAGTCAGAACTGCTCACGTGATGGATGCCAGTCACCTCGATGCCAAGTGGCTTGAACCACTCAAGTCCCAGCAAACTTGGGCGATCCTTGTCCACGATGGTCAGGGCAAACGCTTGGTGTGGCCTTTAAACTGCACGTTGAAATCTCTCGCCCAACTACTGGAATCTTGTTCCCTGGTAGTCTTTGAGAGTCAGTGCTTGCTTCTGGAAATGCTTTTTCTGAATTTTGGGAAAAGTCTGTGGATAGTGTCCCATGACACCATAGATAAATAAGAGCCTGAGTCCACTTCCATTTGGCAAGGCCTTCCTTCAATAAACACCTTCACATGTACTTTTCTGCTTTTTAAGGGTGAAGAATGACCAATAGTGATTGTTTGGTGAGTTTCATTCTTGCCATTTGTTTCTAAATTTCAGCCCCATTTTTCAAGGAAATTGTTGGGCTTAAAGTCTCTATCAGGAATTTCTTCCTAGCTGGTGGAGTTCTGGATGATTTGCAGACTCTGGCTATGTGACCCCGCTTCACAACGTAGGCAAATGGAGTCAAAGAACTTGCAATCAGTGCGGGGTGGCTCCCCACAGCCTCTGCAATAGAACCCTTGCCTGTTCTTCCCAGAGTCTTTTCTTTTCTCCATTCTGAGTTAAAAATCCTCCTCCTCTGCCTCACTGCCATCAGAATCAGAGTCTATTTGTTCAGAATGAGTAGATGTGGATTTATCCCCATCAGAATGGCTTGAGGCCTGGCTTGAGGCCTTGTTAATCTTTTTTCATGGTCATGAAACAGCTTCTTCAATGGCCCTTTAAACGTGATCTTAGGTTTCATTAATAGTTTGCTTTGTAAGACCTTATCTTTAAGGCCTAAAACAAACCGATCACGCATGGCCTCTTCTAAGTTGGTAAAGTCACAAGCACCCCAATGTCCCTTAAACTTGCCATAAGTCATTAACATTCTCGCTAATGAGGCCCTTGTAATGGGCTCTCAAAAGTTTTTTAAATCGGGCCATTCCATTACCTTCAGCTCTGCTGCTCCCGCCAATGCCTTCCGCATTTTGAAGACTGCCGGACCAGAGAGCGTGAGAAAGACCGCCTCTTCCGTCTCTCGGGGATGCCGGCGAGATCGTTTCCCTCCAGGAACATGTGGAAAATCGCCATACGATTCGAGTCTTCCGTCGCCGGATCGAACGGTGCTGGGGGTGTTCAGCGCAGCCATCTCGGCTCAGTTGTTGCGCCGTCTTCTCTTCAGGGAAATCCCACCCTTGCCAGTGTTAGGTTTGCATGAAGAGTCAGACGCGAGGAGTTCCAGCAAAGACTTTATTAGTGACTACAGCTCGAATGGACCCATCCCGGCTTGGCTCTGGCTGCTTTTATAGCCTGCAGCCGTAGCTGCCAGCCAATGGGAGTGCAGGGTTTCTTCCCGCACTATTCAAACCAATACCATTTGACATTTTACAAGAACAGTTCAAATAAACCAATAACATTCAAACCTACATACATAACACTTATATACCGCTTTACATTGCTTTTTACAGCCCTCTCTAAGCTGTTTACAGAGTCAGCCTATTGCCCCCAACAATCTGGCTTCTCATTTTACCCACCTCGGAAGCATGGAAGGCTGAGTCAACCTTGAGCCTGGTGAGATTCGATCTGCCAAATTGCAGGTAGTCGGCAGTCAGCAGAAGCAGCCTGCATTCTAACCACTGTGCCCCTGTGGCTCTTATGCTAGTAGAGGGCACCTGGGCACCAGCAGTTCAGAAGAAAGAATCAGTTGGTTGGAGGTTCTGACCCATTTTGGTTGCAACATCAGCAGAAGCCAGCATTACAATTATAACTAATTCCCCACTGAAGGATTTAAAAAACAACAACAACTAACATTCCATTGATATATTAACTAATGCAATGTCCCCGTTATGGTGCTCAAAGGCTGCTCCAGTTTACATATACAAAGAGAAGAGCAATAAGGCTGATGTGGATTTATATTTAATGAAACTCTCTAATTCCCTTTCCTGAATATCACATGTGCCAGCCACATGTCCTGTACCGTAACTACTGAGTAACTTAAATAAAATGCGCAAATGAAACTCATAAGGGAAAGTCCAAAGAGGACATTTTATATATGAGATAGCAGTGTTGATCATACTGAGCTAGAAGGAGAGATGAAGGACTCATTCCTTCTTATAGCCCTAGAGGGCTCATATATCTCGTGTAATTATCTTGAAGCTGTATACAAACAACACAATTAAAATGACTAAATGCAATAATAATCTTACAGTGAATTTATATAAAAAAACACATATGTATTAAAAAGAGATGGAAAGAACAGGAAAGCAAAACTAGAACAGGAAAGAACAAAATAATGCCACAGTATCAGTGCTGGGATTCAAAAAAATTTACTACCGGTTCTGTGGGCGTGGCTTGGTGGGCTTGACTTGGTGGGCGTGACTTGGTAGGCATGGCATGGGAAGGATACTGTAAAATCTCCATTCCCACCCCACTTCAGGGGAAGTTTACTGCAAAATCCCATTCCCTCCCCACTCCACTAACCTGCTTTCCAGTTCCATTCTCCTGTGCAGGGCAACAAAAGAAGACCTAGCCAATCAGCTGGGACTCCAGAGGCAGAGAATAGATGGGGCTGGGCCAGTCAGAAGTGGTATTTGCCGGTTCTCTGAACTACTCAAAATTTCTGCTACTGGTTCTCCAGAACTGGTCAGAACATGCTGAATACCACCTTTGCACAGCATTGTGTTGCAATGACTAGAGATTGTATGTTTCAGTCAGGTTTATCATAGCAAAGGCTGCTTAGGCCTCCTCCTGTATCAAAACATGAGGCAGGGTCCTATCCCCGAGGGGGATACATCTGGTGGGACCCAGAAGAAGGGCTCTCCCTCTCTCTGGAACATTAGTCCCCCAGAGATTAGAACGGCCCCCACTCTAACTCTCTTCTGAAGACCTGGTTCTGCCAGCGGGCCTGAGGAACCCAGAGTGGGATGGAGCCCATTAAATGGCTCATGGATCTGTTGGGGTAGGAGGTTGGGGGTGGGGTGATTTTATTATATTAATTTATTTGATTCTTATTAGTTTTAAATGTGGTTTTATATTCTGTTAAGACACCTTGAGTCACCATGGGTGAATAGGCAGCAAAATAAATAAATAGAGATAGATAGATAGATAGATAGATAGATAGATAGATAGATAGATAGATAGAGATAGATAGAAGATAGATAGATAGATAGATAGATAGATAGATAGATAGATAGATAAAACTGGAAGCCCAAATTTGGCTCAGGGCCCATTAGCATGACATGGTGTACAGCAAGATGCCCCACTCAACCACTTCACATTCTGGTCCAGCGGAAGCTTCTGGATCAATTGCCAGGGCAGCCCCGCCATAAAATGCATCACAGTAGTCTAAATGAAAAGCACCCACATAAATCACTACTATGCTATCCTTATTCAGGAAAGGGATATATATTCAGGAAAGACCATAGCAGATATGGTCCACTGAAGGGGGTTGACTAATTAAAACTTAATTACACATCCCCCACCCCACCTCCCCTGTGTGTCTGGCTCCCTCCTTTGCCATCTTGTGTTAATGATTTTTTTACCTGCAGTGTTATTTTATAATTGATGGTTTTGATATCTTTGTGTTGTAAGCCACCCAAAGTCATTGGATATGAGGTGGAAGGCAAATAAATTTCACAGTAAATAAAAATAAAATAAAGAGATACCAACTGAAGGTGGTAATTAGTGATCTTGGCAATATGACATTGGAATTGAATGTTTGTAAGCCACCTAGAGTCATTTTGGAGAGATGAGAGGCAAATAGGTTTGGTAAATTAAAAAAATAACATTTAGGGTCCTGCTGCAAGTGTTCAAAATACAATGTGAAAATTGCTGTTCAGATACAGCTAGTCCACAACTTACAACAGTTCACTTAGTGACAGCTTGAAGTTACAAAGGCACTGAAAATAGTGGCCTATGACCATTTTTCACACTTACGACCATTACAGCATCCCCATGGTCATGTGATTTATATTCAGATGCTTGAGAATTGGCTCACACTTATGACAATTGCAGTGTTCCGGGGTCATGTGATCCCCTTTTATGACAAACAACATTAACGGAGAAACCAGATTCACTTAACAATCGTGTTATTAATTTAATAACTGCAGTGGTTCACTTAACAAATGTGGCAAGAAAAGTCATAAAATGGGACAAAATTCACTTAACAAATTTCTCACTTAGCAACATACATTTTTGGCTCAATTTTAGTTGTAAGTTGAGGACTACCTGTACATTGGTTAAAACAAAAGCCATTTCTGCTAGCGCTGATGATGTTACAAAGTTGGGTAATAAAATACCTGCAAGAAAACCACCAAGCTCAAAGAGCATCATGGACCCCATAGTTCAACCCTGAGCTGCAAATATTCTCTTCTATTAGTAAAGCCATTTATATGTTGCATTGGATGGCATTAGATTTGACATTTTTATAAAGCATTAATTGGAAATATCCTTAAATATTAATTAACCAAAGTATCTGTGACATTAGCCAATTTATACCCATTAAGGGGAGGCTAGATTTATAGATTCATAGAACCAGATTGGAACATCTGTCTCACAAGCTGAAAAATATTTACAGGGATATTAAAACTCACTGTCTACTAACAATTCAAGCAACTAAATATTTTAAAGTAATACCATTCTATTTTTACCTGTTTCAGCCATACATTAGTTGTCATTAACTGGTTCTTTTCATCCTGTTGGAGAAGAGGGGGGGAAGAGCAGGTCATTTATTTTTATTTTTTTTAAATATCCCCTACACCCCCCAGGGAGTCAGCTACATTTTCTGAGGATATTTTGCTTCCAGGAGGAGCCCTATGTAAAATAATTAAACTTGAATGCTTTAAGATTGCTGTAAGACTAGAAAAGGAGGAGGATAAAATGACTTTACAACTGTTTGCATCATTATTTGATTCAGAAGTAGGGTTACCGGAGGATGTCTGCAAGAGGAGAATATAGCTTCCTTGTCTCTTCTGGCCAGCAGGCATAGTCAAATATTGTTGGCCTTTTTGAGTATCTAACAAGTTTTCTTTTCCTGAGCAGTTTTTTTCCTGAGCAGTTTTTTTCCATCACGTAATCAGTTCCTTAATCAGTTTCTTAACTATAAGTTAAGAAGCTCAGCTCTAATTAGCTGATTAATTAGTTGATTACCACCTTCTCCCTCCTGCCTGAAAGTGACAAGACCTTAATCAACTGTATCCTGAAAGCCTTTGCCTCCTGAACAGCTCTAGCACATTCCTAAGACTTGTTGGAAGAAAAAAGGCACTGGAGACAAAATGGAGGCTGGAGGCTGATTGAAAAGAGGGTCCATTTATTGGTGAAGCAGAAGCACATGGGTGATTCTGGGCAGCTGACCCATTGAGTCTGTGGGCGAGTTTTCCCAGACCTTGGCTGTTTGGAACAAGGATTTTAAAGGGGTTTTGAGTTTTGAGCTCAAAGGCTGCTTGGAACTGAACCAGATGGATATTTCTTCCAATTTGGCACCCCAAGATGGGACCTGGCCTGGGTAAGCCTCCCTGGCCGGCAGCAGAACCATTGAGCCTGTGGATGAGTTTTCCAAGACCGTGGCTGTTTGGAACAAGAGTTTTAAAGGGGTTTTGAGCTCAAAGGGCTACTTGGAACTGAACCAGATGGATATTTCTTCCAACAAACTGAAAAACCAATATTTCTTGTGTTGGAAAATTAATTGCATATACACATAAGTTTACCTACTTTCTTTTTCAGTTTTCCACTGTGATTTTTGTTGCAGGTGCCAAGAAAGTCAAATGCTTCAAAACTGTTGAAAATTAAACTGTTAGCATGCCTTCCTTTTCTTCCTTTCTCTTCTCTGTGTCCACTTTTGTCTCTTCAGATATCTGGTAATACTATTCAGACACCATCTTGATCTCTGTGCTACCCTATATAGCAATAGCACTTAGGCTTATATACCACTTTATAGTGCTTTACAGCCTTCTTTAAGTGGTTTACAGAGTCAGCATATTTCCCCCAACAATTTGGGTCCCCATTTTACCCACCCTGGAAGCAGGGAGAGCTGAGTCAACCTTGAGCCTGGTGAGATTTGAACTGCCAAATTGCAGGCAGCTGGCAGTCAGCAGAAGTAGCCTACAGTACTGCACACTGTGCCACCGTGGCTCATATGTCATATGAGTCATCTAAGTCATATCTTCCCTGAAGTAAAACACCTGATCTTGAAAGTTGCTCTGGACCCTTTTATAGCCATGTGACCAGAATAAATGCAGCTGTTTTGGCTTTGCCCTTCCCTGTGACAAACAGGAGCTCCAGACTAGCAATTGGAAATCTTGCAGCCCAAGGCTGGGACATAACCAAGGCAGATTCCAAGTCTTTAATCATAGATCAAAATATAGGATGCTACAGCACTTGGCAAGCAATTCCCTCTGAATTGAGCTGGCCTAGAGTCTTGATCCAAACTGGGCCTGATCAACAGTCTTTAGGCTCCAGTTCTGGAACATTATAGCTTCTGATTAGCTACAACTCTGGCAAGAATCTGCTCCATGACAGGTCATCATATAAGCAGAAGCTCAAGAACATTTTCACTTCCCAAGCAATAATACCAAAAGTAATTGGTAGCTATAGGGACTAGTAGCTTTGATAATCTTTATCTCTGTGGTGTCTTTCCAAGTCAGTCTTTACTCCTGCTGAAAATTCAGAGTCCATGAAGTTTCTTGGCAACATTTTCAGAAGTGAGTTGCTAATGCCTTCCTCCTAGGACTGAGAAGGAATGACACCACCAGATGGGTCTCATTAATAAACTTATCCTCCATTAATTTGTCTAATCTCCTTTTAAACCTACATAAAGTGATATATAATCAAATTCCATAGTTTAATTACATGCTCTCTTTTTTCTGTCATCCGCTTTTTGCCACTCAGCAAATTAGAATACTCCAATTCTTCTAATAAGGCATGGAAAGGAAATTTCCCTGACCAATTTCTGTATTATTTAGCATTAACATTAGATCCTCCCATGATATGTAGCATTTCAGGCAGCAATTTCTGCATAAATGCATAATTTTATGTTTGACTTGGGATTTATTTTTTCTTCAAGCTTAAAGTCTTCAACATTATAAGATTTTCTAATAAATGAATTGTTTTACTGTTATGAAGCTGCTTACTTGGTATTTTTTCCAAGTTTATAAATGCATTTAAGATTCAGTGGCTAAGAAAATATATAGTATTTGCCTAAATACAGCATTTGCTCCAAAACATTATAATTACAATTTTATTTTAAATTTGTTCCCCAATGTGAAATTTGTATTACCAGAGCAACTGCACATTGGATCCATCAAAATGTCTAACACTACCCAAGATTGTTTTTAATTCAATTATTTTTAACTTAAACATTATGAACATATAAAGAACATTATATGAGAGTTAAATGGGAATTTCTGGCTTCTATCTTTTTATAGATACTTACATTGTTTTAATTATTCTAAATGAACAGCAACTGTGAGCAAAGCTGAACATCTAATTTATGAACAATTCATGCAGGAAGATCACACAAACTGATGATAAACAATGACAACACAGTCATCAAAATGATCAGCACAAGTCATGTAAAAACGATTTATATTATATGTCAGTTGGGGAAATTGGTGGGAATATAGAATTGAAAAAGAGCTAGTTAAAACATGGGAAATTCAATAAAAACGGATAGATTTGGCTCATAATGCGCCAAATTTAACTGTGGCTGTAAAGTGTGGATAATTGGTGTGACAATACCAGGGGATAGTAGAATGGAAGACAAAGAATGGCAGAAGTTGACAAAGTATCAAGATCTGAAAATTGAAACTGAAAGATTATGACACAAACCAGTCTTGGTGATCCCAGTGGTTATTAGCACATGAGTGCCAAACCCAAAACATTTTGGACAGCATTTAGAAAATCTGTGTACTGATAATTAGAAAAGGCTACACTGCTTGGATTTACACACGTAGTATACTATGCCAATACATCATCAAACAACCACATCTGCCTATCCCAGGTCCTTGGGGAGGACTTGATAGGTGGAAAAAATGCCAAAACCAGTCTGAACACCTGGCTGACTGTGCAATGAACCTTAAAAATAAACACCTTCATAAAATCTTTGCAAAAGTAACTGTGTAATCTTTTTATAGAGCTGCAAGTATAATCACATTTTTTAAAAACAAATGCATTTGTATGCTTAATAACAAAAGATCTGTATTGCCTGTAAGATCTGGAGGATGTGTCTCTATGCCCTTTGCAAGCGGGTATACACATACAAGCACATGCATGCACAAAGAGGTTGCAAGTTACTCTGGCAAAGAACAATTGGAAGAAATTATCAAAGGGTAGAATAGCAGGGCTGAAAGCCTCAAGGTATTTTATTATATTTTGACCAGTACCACACCATCTGTGTTTACAGCCTATATATACCAGCCCAAAACTTTATGCATGCACATACCAACAAATAGAAAAGAAGGAAAAAATGTGCATGCCTTAAGCACCAGCTATGCTTCCTATAGTCACCTACCTTTCAGATAATGTATCTGTATTCCTGAACTGCCACTCTTAAGACCCCCTAAAGCAGGGGTCTCCCAACATGCTGGTTGAGGAATTCTGGGAGTTGAAGTCCACAAGTCTTAAAATTGGCCAGTTTGGAAACCCATGCCCTAAAGCAATAAGGGTATATTTTGCTCTCCTTCAACTTGGATTTGAGCTCCCATAATCCCTAACCTGCATGGCTGGTGGTTATTTGAAAAAAATAGCCAGTCCAATCACATCCTGCTAATTAAATGAAGGGGAGGAAAACAATTTCACTGTTATTAAATATTAAGAAAAACTCATTAACAAGATAGATAGAGACAAACAGGAGCATCCCTTACCAAGGGAAATAATGTGACCGCTCCTATAAATGAATGTTAGAAAAAATTAGTTTAAAGATTACCTACCACATCTACAAGCTGAGAGATCTTCAGTCCAAAATATACCTTTATAGTATCATTAGCATGTTTTACTGGCCTGATCCACTTCTGATATCCACGAAACAAGTGTCGCAAGAGAGCATCTTCATTCTCAGCAAATGAACTGGACACAGTAAAAGCTAAAAGACAGAAAAAGGAAAAAAAGAGGCAGAGATAACTAACTAGAGCTATCATATAAAACATTGCTATAACCTAATACAATCAAATTAAAATCATAGACATGTCATATAAGGTTGTTCTAGATGCAAAGAAAATGTGTTTTTTAAAAAAAACAGCCAATGGCATAAACATTTCTTTTAAGACTAACTCCAGTGGGAACTTTTGAACCATTAATAATTTAAGTAGCTGTGGAAGGGAGAATTTAAATGTATGCCATATAACTATTACTAAAGTAAGCATGACAGTCAGGACAATGTAGAATGCAAAATGGGAGCTTGGACAGAATTAAAAGTCTATGGCAATATATAAATTTTAGCAGATGGGCTATATATAAAAGGAAACAATCTGGACCTATTTCCAAATGAAAGCAATTTTAGGGGGGAAAAACCCTCTTAGAATCAGTGCCTCCCACCTCTAGTTTTGAAATACTGTTCAGGATGACAGGACTCTTGTACTTTTAACAGTTGCCTAGGAGTCTTATTTTTAGTTTTTAGCAAACTGTCATATTGTACAGAGGTGAGAAAAGCCATAAATAACATTATTCCTCTCTAAGCACCTAAAGTATCTTACTCATAGTAGAGAACTCCAATGTTTATGCTACATTTCAAGGAATACTTTTTATTAAGTAACCCTTATTAAGCAGAATCACTAGTGGGATTCAAAAAAAAATTACTACTGGTGCTGTGGGCATGGCTTGGTGGGCATGGCAGGGAAGGATGCTGTAAGATCTCCATTCCCTCCCCACTCCAGGGGAAGGTTACTGCAAAATCCAATTCCCTCCCTGTTAGATTTGCATGAAGAGTCAGACATGGAGTGCTTCAGTGAAGAGTTTATTAGTGACTACAGCTCATAACAGACCCAATTTGGCTGGTCTGCGGCTGCTACTTATAGCCAGCAGCCGCAGTTGCCAGCCAATCAGAGTGCAGGGTTTTCCCGCACTTTTTAAACCAATCATTTCTGACATTTTACAAGAACAGTTCAAACTTAACCAATGACATTCAAACCTGCATACATAACACCCCTCCCACTAGGTTCAGTCTATACTCAAACCCCAACCTATCTAATGTATTCTTTTAAATAGGTGGAGCTCTTACGTACGTTGAGACCTTTGTGGTTCAGAAGTTTTAACGTTCTCACCCAGTGAGAGGGAAATGTGTCTGTTGACATTTCCTAGTTGGACTTCCTGTGAAAGAAGACCCTGTTTGATTGTTAGAATCTGGTCTCTCCTCCCAACCCATCTCCAGCCCAATGTCAGCACCCAAGTCAGGTAGTGATGTGCAATCTTCCACTTGTAAGGATGGATTTTGGCATTGTGACAGGTTTTGGGATGGTTCCTGTCGTAATGGCTCGTTACACATGGGGTTGATTCTTGTTTGCTGATTATCCTCATGTTCCTCCCCTCCCCTAGAAAAAGCATTAGGTATGGGAACTAGAGAGGAACAATTGCGATGTTCCTGAGGTAACCTGGATCTAAGCTGATCAATGTGCCTGCTCCAGAGGACTCCATCCTCTGTTTGTACCCTGTAAGAACGAGGGCCTGTGATTTGAGTTATTTCAGCAGGAATCCATGAAGGCTCACCCATAAGGTTCTTAGCATGAACAGAATCACCCACACTGAACATGCGAACTTTGCTAGTGGAATCTAGTGGTGCATTGGGTGCGTAAGTGGGATGAAGGTGGTCAAGGGGAGACCTAAGTTTCCTACCCATCAACAACTCTGCTGGGGATAAGTTAGTTGATGGGTTAGAGTGATGTGCTGAACACTAAGAAGTTTTTCAACTTTTCAGTGATGTCCCCAGGACCCAATTGCTGAAGCTTTTCCTTGGTAAAACGTACCATGCGTTCAGCCTGGCCATTAGCCAAAGGGTGCCCAGGGGCTGTCAGGGCATGTCTGATACCCAGTTGTGCTAGATAGGATTCAAAAGGGTTGGATGTAAATTGAGGGCCATTGTCAGAGACAAGAACATCAGGTAACAAAAAGCTTTTTAAGCTGCTTGATGACAGCATCAGTTGTGGTGGATGCCATAGGGATTACCTCTAGCCATTTGGAATATGCATCTACTATAATAAGGAAAGTGTGCCCTCTGGTAGGGCCAGCAAAATCAATGTGAATCCTAGACCATGGGCCCCTAGGACATTCCCATTCCTGTTTGGGGGCAAGAGGTGGGGCAGGCCTGACTACCTGACAGTTGGGACAAGATGCAACACAGTTTTCAACCATTTTGTCAATACCTGGCCACCATACATAACTCCTGGCCAATCCCTTCATCTTTACAATACTAGGATGACCCTCATGTAACATTTCCAAAACCTCCCTTTGCAGTTTTGCAGGAATAACCACCCTGTTACCCCACAAAATACATCCTCTTAATACAGATAATTCAGTTTGCCTGGATTTAAAAGGTTGGGCAAGGTGAGGTAGATCTTGAAGAGGCCAACCTTTCTTAATCCAGGCTATAATAGGAGCCAATAAAGTGTCTTTGGCAGTCTCTCTGGCAATTTCAGCAGCGTGTACTGGAAGCTTGGCAACAGTTTCTAGGAAAAAGGTGTGTGCCTCAGGTTCAAAGTCCTCCTTGTGACAAGGAAGTGGGCAATGACTCAAGGCATCAGCATGTCCAATGTCCTTGCCAGGCTTGTGGATAAGGTTGTATGAATAAGCAGCAAGAAATTCAGTCCACCTCAGCATTCTTGGTGACAGGATAATGGGTGTAGGTTTGTCTCCTGCCACAATGCCTAACAAAGGTTTGTGATCTGTGACAATGGTAAATGTTCTCCCATATAAATACTCATGAAATTTCTTGATAGCTGCAACAATTGCCAATGCTTCCTTGTCCAATTGGCTGTAATTCTTCTCTGCTTTGGTCAAGGTGCGAGAGTAAAATGCAATAGGGGCTTCCCTCCTGCTGGGAAGCCTGTGGCTCAAACCCCCACTCCAAAGGGGATGCATCACAAGTCAGTACAACAGGTAAATTCTCAGAGAACTGTATGAGCACAGCATCAGACATGATTAGTCTTTTAATACTGTTAAATGCTGATTGTTCTTTCCTGCCCCAGACCCAAACAGACTTTTTGTCAAGCAATCTGTGTAATGGTTCTGCAATGGTTGCCTTCTGAGGTAGGAACACGTGATAAAAGTTAATAAGTCCAAGGAAGGCTTGCAAATCTGTTTTGCATTTTGGTCTATGGGCTTCTTTGATTGCTTGAACCTTGGCATCTGTAAGGTGGATACCATGCTTCTCAATCATATAGCCCAAGAACTCAACCTTGTCAGTTCTAAGAGTGCATTTTTCTTCCTTGACTTTTAACCCGCTTTCTTGAATCTGGTAAGGACTTCTCTGAGTCTCTCTTGTAATTGAGTGTCATTTTCAGCAGAGATTAACACATCATCAAAGTAAGGCACTACCCTGGCAGTCCTTGGAGCATCCTTTCCATAAGGCTTTGGAAGATGCCTGGTGCCACACTTACTCCAAACTGTAACCTTTTACATTTGAAGGCACCTCTATGAGTCACAATGGTTTGTGCCTCTGCAGTGGCATCATCAACTGTTAGTTGTTGATATGCCTGGGCCAAATCCAATTTGGCAAAGACTGTACCCCTGCCAAGTGAATGTAATAAATGATGCACCACTGGAACTGGATATGCGCTCTGTTGAAGTGCATGGTTCAATGTCCCCTAAACTTGCCATGAAGTCATTAACGCTCCCTTGATCCCGACGGTAGAATTCATGTCTCTTAATGAGGCACAATACTTGTGGCGCGTAATGGGCTCTTAATAACTTTTCTAAATCAGGCCAGTCCATTACCTTCACGTCTGCAGCTCCCGCCAATGCCTTTGCCATCTTGAAACGGCCGGACCGCAGTGGGTGAGAAAGACCGCCCTCTTCCGCTTCTCAGAAATGTCGGCGAGATCGTTTCCTTCCAGATACATTTGGAAACGATCTGCATACGAGTCCCAGTCTTCTGCTGTCGGATCGAACGGGGCTGGGGGGGTGTTCAGCACAGCCATCTCTCTCGGCTTCTTCTCCGTGTTGTCTTCTCTTCGGGAAGGATCCCACCTTCGTCGCCAGTGTTAGATTTGCATGAAGAGTCAGACACGGAGTGCTTCAGTGAAGAGTTTATTAGTGACTACAGCTCATAACAGACCCAATTTGGCTGGTCTGCGGCTGCTACTTATAGCCAGCAGCCGCAGTTGCCAGCCAATCAGAGTGCAGGGTTTTCCCACACTTTTTAAACCAATCATTTCTGACATTTTACAAGAACAGTTCAAACTTAACCAATGACATTCAAAACTGCATACATAACACTCCCCACCCCACTAACCTGCTTTCCAGCTCCGTTTTCCTGTGCAGGGCAACAAAAGAAGACCCAGGCAATCAGTGGGACTCAGGAGGCAGAGAATAGATGGGGGGGCCAGTCAGAGGTGATATTTGCCGGTTCTCCGAACTACTCAAATTTCCCACTACCAGTTCTCCAAAACCAGTCAGAAGCTGCTGAATACCACCTCTGGTTTACATGGTTTGCCTAAACATTGCCTTTTAACCACCTCAGTTGCTGGGATCCCAATTAGGTCAGAAACTGTGGTTTGCAAATTCTGGTTTGCAAATCCCAGTGGCTAAGTGGCTACAGTACAAAATAACTGCCCTTGTTGTATGCAAATGCAGTCATTAAATTGAGGGTTTAGGCCAGGTATGAGCTCCAGTGACTGAAAAGTTGAGTGGACTGCATTGTGTAATGAACTGTGAGAATAACCTTGGGAGACAGGAGGAAGAGCTGCAGCCAGGGCAAATGTCAGACAAGAGATAACTCATCTCAGAAGGGACCCTCCCTAGTTCTCTGGAAAATAAAAAGAAGGGAAATATAAGTCTTAAAAAATAAGTCTTTCAGACTTACAAGATTCTGTTACTGTAACTTTATAATAAGGAGAATGTTAGTACTCATGGAATTGGTTTTGTGGCTGGACTACTTCAAAGGCCTTGGAGGTGCTGGCTGTTAAACACTTAGGCTGTTAAACACCTAGCACTTAGCTCCAGTTGCCTGCAATTAGTGCAGGCTTAAATCCCACCAGGCTCAAGGTTGGTTGACTCAGCCTTCCATCCTCCCGAGGTAGATAAATTGAGGACCCAAGATTGTTGGGGGCAATAAGCTGACTTTGTAAAAATGTCGCTTAGTAATAAGCAGGCATATACAATGGAATGAAGGCTATTGCTGAGCACATTGGGTTGTATCCCAAAATTGTAAGCGCCTGAGTCTCCGGAGAAGGGCGGCATATAAATGTGAATTAAAAAAAAAAGCCTGACCTGTAATTTATTGGGTGTGCTGATCTTTCCATCATACAAACAAATATTTAAATCACAGTAGAGTGACAAGTATAGTCCTTGAGGGAGATGGGTGGTCTAGAAACACAGAAAGAAAGAAAGAAAGAAAAAGAAAGAAAGAAAGAAAGAAAGAAAGAAAGAAAGAGGAAGGAAGGAAGGAAGGAAGGAAAAGAAAAAGAAAAAGAAAAAGAAAAAGAAAAAGAAAAAGAAAGAAAGAAAGATGCAGGAAGGAAGAGAGAAAGAAAGAGAAAAAAAGAAAGATGAAGAAAGGAAGGAAGAGAGAAAGAAAAATAAAAATAAAAAAAGAAAATCATATATGAGGATAGCTTATTTCATAAGTTTACCAAATGAGATAATTTGGTTGAAGATTGTCTGTCTGCCTATCTATCTATCTATCTATCTATCTATCTATCTATCTATCTACCTACCTACCTACCTACCTATCTATTTATCTATCTAATAAAACTCTACTACAGTAGGCTTCCATATTGGAAAGGCAAATATACTGTAAATAATTAGGCTGTTTGTTTCACTTTACTGAAGTGACAAACTTGAGAAGAGATCTGTTGGATCTGGCCAAAGGGCTATCTAGGCCATCATTTAGTACCTTCAGTGCTTGCCCAAGGTACAGAAGACTAACACATATTCATGATCTTAAGATTGTGATACTCTGCCGTAGTGATACTTAAAGGAACTAATATTTCTCCATCATAATTCTGCTATCATTATCCGGGATTAGAGAGAGAATGCATATTAATACGCAAGAAAGGCTATATGCCAACCTTTAACATTGTAAGTTGGCTAGATGAGGTTAAGCTCAAGAGCACAATACTATAGATAAGTACTCAAAAGTAAGTCTTACAAAGCTTAATGGGACTTTTCCTAAGGTTAGTTTGTCCTTAGTATTACAGTTGCACAGAAGACAGGATTCTCACTCTCTGCTTTATTCCACTGCCTCCAACATAGCTTGCTTGCTTTGCAGCTTCCTCTCTGCACACATTCCTACAATTTTATTAAAAAATTGTATGTCTAATTACCACACAGCAAAGCAAATACACTTAAGAGTATGGTTTTTAAAATATATGTTTATAAATACTCTAAACAAGTCAGAAATCAAATACTTGTCTAAACTATTTTTAGGAATTTCTTTTTCCTTTCTTTTCCCCCTTTTTCTCCCTTTTTAAGTATTTGTAAATAACAATACAGTGGAGATTTTGGTCCTAAGCTCAAAGATTTATAGCCTTCTTGAAATAACAATACAATTCTTTCTGTTATGATCAATCTTCCATGAATGTTATACTGAGAATTAATTGTATAACTTTAGTGATTTTCATTATCCCCTTATTGATATCTTCTAAATTTATATCTTTGTTTTAAAGAAATAAAAGAAAAAAGAATGTTTGTAAAATGCAAATGAGTTCTTTCAGATCTATTTGAAAGGATGCATACTGTTAAAAATTAATGATAACAGTTAAATTGGAATCCATAAGGAAGATGAGATTGTTTATGAAAACAGTCTGAGCCAATAAATTCTGCATATACTGAAGAAAAAATAAGCCTCAGTTGAGGGAAAACTTATTTCCAAGTAAAGTTGCAGTGGACTATACTTCAGGATTTTCTCCTCACAGAAAAAAGAGAATCTTTCAATTGTGGAGACTTGCTGGCTATTTTTCTTTTTCCTTTATTTCCTTTATTAGTAGGTCACCCATTCTTGAAGCAGGATAGGAAGAGGTTCACTTTTAAAATTTTAAACCTTTCAACTTTTGTATTGGGGAAGATTCTTGAGAATACTTCAACTTCAACCACAACAATACAAGAGCACACCATAGATACAAACTCAAGGTAAACCTCACCAAACTTGATTGCAGGAAATACAACAACAGAGTGGTCGTCTGGAATACTTTGCCTAACTCTGTGGTTTCTTCCCCAAACCCCAATAACTTTAACCTTAGACTTTAACCTAAGAGGTCTGTAGGGGGCGTGCATAAGTGCACCAAAGTGCCTACCGTCCCTGTCCTATTGTTTCTTTTTATTTTTCTTATATGTATCCATTTCATGTATCCATAACTATGTTTATACTTATACCTATTATCTTGTAAGCGATTGACAAAATAAAATAAATAAATAAAATAAATAATGTGGTGGACAGTCAAGAAACAAACTGATGGATCATCTTATGGATCAATCCAGAAATCTCCACCAGGGGCACAAATGACCAGGTTTGTGTTATCCTGTTTCAGACACATTATGCAACTAACGAACTCTCTGGAGAAAGCTCTAATGCTGGCAAAAGTGGAAGGACAGAGGAGACAAGGGTGACCAGCAGCAAGGTAGGTGGCCTCAGTAATAGTCATATTGAGTACACTGTTGGAAGACCTAAAAGAGTAGGTGATGGATAGATTGTCACGGAGACAAGGGAACTGAAAACAATTTGATGGCACATAATTAACCAATCAATCAATCCTGAAGGCTTTGAGCTGCTAACAGTCAAAAACATCTTCAAAAGAAGCTCTCCAAAGATAAATTATCTGCCCAAAGCAGTGATTTTTTTTTTCAAAAACATTCCAACAGCCTCGTAAAGGACAAAGCTGGAGGAAGAGACCTGGAAGGAAAGGCAGCCACTGCGATCTCATTTAAAGACTTTTGATAAAGAACTACCATCGATTTTCTTCCCTCTTTGCCACCAGCTAGTGTTATCTGCAAGCTGGATACGATGGCTTTAGTAAAGAACCGAAAAAGCTCTTTGGCGATGGAAGCAAGAAAAGAAAGAAGAGCAAATAGGTAGATTGGAACAAGGTTGTGGAGCTGAAGTTCTGCCTATTGTATCAACATTCCCGGAAGCTACATTAAGCAAAATCCATAAATGGGGCTCACTCTTTCCTTATCCCAACTATAAATGAGCTACTTTGCATAAATCTCCTTCCCTTCTTATCATCAACATATTTTTCTTCCTTTCTCAATAATTCATAGTTGTCCATGAAAATGTCACAAGAGCTTCCTGCACGTATCTCTTATTGCCTTCTGGTTCCCCTCTGTAGTCTTATTTGCCCTCTCACAGTCCAAGTTCAATGGGACTCGACGAAATGCTTCAGAACAGACAAGAGCAGAACCGCAGTGTCAGAGAATTGGTTCCATCAAGTAAAGAGACCTGATTTAGGACAGTTGCACTTTTCTTGCATACATGATGATAGAGCTACATACATGGGTAGCTTTGGGGAAGAAAGCGGGGGGAGGTGATCTGATCAAAAGCCTTTGCAGAATGTCACTAAAGTATTAAAACTCCAAAGAACAAAGCTTGTTCATGAGAAAAATAAACCGAAATGCGATACTCGCTGCCTTCTGTAGCTTACTATTTTTTTTCCTACTTCCCTTCTTTTAAAGACAAACAAAAGTTAATTCCAACATGCTTGAAGAAGACCGGATTAATATTAGCCCAGAAAAATACATCTCTGTGTTGCTGCAAATGACCCGAGAGGAAACCAATTGCTGAACTTTGTTAAATTGCACTTACCTGAACCATGAGCACAAAAAAGGAGGGGCAGTTTAATGACATCTAAGAACCTCATCACCACAGCCGGTGCTCCTGCTGGATGTTTCGGATGTTTATAGATAACCCACTTCCATCGAAAACACAGAAATAATTCTAAACCATAACAGCTGGCAGGCTAGTTGCAGGGAGAAGAGATTTTAGCCTTATCTTGCACCACTGTGAGGCTTTTTAGAGTACACTTCATTGATTTTCAGTCAGCTGTCAGAAGCTGCACGCAAGAATCCTACAAAAGGAAATAACCGCCTGGGTCCTAAATTCTGCCTTCTTGTTTGAGCAATAGCTGGGATTCTTTTGAAATGCAAAGTTAGGCGCATTCAAAGAAAAACCTTAGGCAACAGCAGTCAAATGGGTGCTTTGCTTGAATTACCCTCTGTATGCTATAAAATAAAGGGTGAAAAAACTAGATGGCCTGTAGATGGTGGGAGGGAGAGGGAGGGGTTGTACACCCGCTGACATCTAATGATCATCCAGATTCTTGCAGCCCATTTATGGAAGCCACAGAGCAGCAGTTCCCAACCTGTTCAGCTTATTGACCTCTTCAAAAAGTTTCAAATTGTTCATCAACTCCCAAACATTTATTTATATGAATATAATTTAATAAATACCACTTTAACAAATAGCACTATGAATAAAAGTAATAATAATAATAATAATAATAATTAATATGTAATAATATGATACAGCAGCAACCCGTATCAACTATCAGCGCCAGTCAATGATATTTGTGATACATTTTTAAATGTTCAGTTGACTGAATTTTATGTTTAATGAATAAAAGAGATAATGTGTAATAATAACACCCCAGACTTAACAATTGTAGGTAAGAAAGACAAAGAAATCTAGATAGTAGATGTGGCAGTACTGGAGCACAAGAGAAGAGAAAGAACTGGAGAAGATAACAAAATACAAAGATCTGCAAATAGAAATAGAACAACTGTGGCAAAAGAAAGCAAAGGTATTACCAATAGTCCTACCTAGGCACTTTGGATGCACCACTTGAATACCATCAGCACTGACAAATTTACCATCAGTCAATTGCAAAAGGCAGCTTTATTCAGGATAGCTTGCATCCTGCGATACCTCTAACACCATCAAACATCAACATCAAACATCAACATCTGCCTATCCCAGATCTTTGGGAAGGATTTGATGGATAAAAAATGCCAAATCCAGTTGGAACATCTGGCTGATTGTGCAATAAATCAAAATAATAATCTGACTATCCCAGGTCGCAGGGAAGAACTTGAAAGGCAGATAAAAATGCCAAAACCAGTCTAAACATCTGGCTGACTGTGCATAATAATGTCAACTCAAGGCCACACTCACTGCAATGACCAACCAACCCTGTCTTACAACTAGCCACCTACCTTCAGGAATAGGGACTGGTGTGGAGCTCTTCAGAGGCCCTAAAAGATTAAATGACCTCAAACCACCTTCCATCATTTATTGATCATCGATTGACACCCTCCAGCCATTTATTGACCTCCCCTTTTGACCCCCAGCCATTTATTGGCTTGTTAAATAGTCCCATCAACCGTTGAGGGATGATATTAACCACTTTGGGGGATCCTGCCATAGAAGGACATAAACACTCGGAGCATTTGATGGTGTTGAATAACCTCTTATGAGATCTTGAGGGGACCTCCTCAGAGAAAAAACAACCTCAAAAGTTGGCATAATATAAATCTCCCAAAAGATTTGAATTGCCAGACCCTTAAGAGGATGTTTACAAGGAAGTCCTCAGAAGGGTCCAGAATGCTCCTCTGTAGCATTGATAACTTCTTGGTTTATTATTTATTTATTGAATGTATTTGCCGCCTACTATCAAAGGGACTCTGGGCGGCTCATAGCATTAAAATATTAAAATCCTAGCAGATAAATATTTTTAAATGATTTAAAAAATAGAAATCACAGTCAATATAAAATTATAGCTAAAAGATAGGGAGGGAGGGAACAGGAACCCTGGGGAGGGGGGAGAAGTGGGATTGCCTCTTAATTCATCAACCACCTCCAGTCTGATGCTCCCCCATTGGGGCCCCAAGCCATCTGGCAGAATCAAGTCTTCAGGTTCTTGTGGAAGGTCAGAAGGATGGAAGCCAATCTCACCTTGGTTTCTATATATGCCAGGTATATATATATCAGAGCATCATTGCCAGAATTGATGGAGAAACCTATGAACTGGTTCCTAAAATTCAATTCAATTTCTTTTTCCTTGTATTGTAAATGTTATTAGGTCGTCTTGACTAACAACCATTCAAAGTTACAACACTGTAAAAATGATACCTACAACCAATTCTCACACTTACAACCAACACAACGTCCCCACAATCATGTGATCCAAATTTAGTTGCTTGGCATCCAATGTATATTTACAATAGTTGCATTATGAGCCACAGTGGCGGAGTGGTTAGAGTACAGTACTGCGGCTACTTCTGCTGACTTCCATCTGCTTGCAATTTGGCAGATTGAATCCCACCAGGCTCAAGGTTGACTCAGCCTTCCATCCTTCTGAGGTGGGTAAAATGAGGACCCAAATTTTGGAGGGCAATAGGCTGACTCTGTAAACTGCTTAGAAAGGGCTGTAAAGCACTATAAAGCAGTATATAAGTTTAAGTGCTATTGCTATTGTCCTAGGGTCATGTGATCACCATTTATGACCTTCCCAGCCCACTTCTGACAAGCAAAGGGAAGCTGGATTCGCTTAAAGACCTCATGATTCACTTAACAACTGCAGTGATGCTGATAACCATGGCAAAAAAAGCTGTAAAATTGGGTGGCTCACATAACAACCGCCTTGCTGAACAACAGAAATGCTGGTCTTAGCTGTGGTCGTAAGTGAAGGACTACCTGTAGATCTTAATATGTTGCATTATTTCAATGCGGATTTCATTACAAATATTTTTTTAAATTAACTTTATATGCTGCCCATCTCAGTGTTGCAGTGGCTTTGGATGGCTTATGAAATGATATATATATTTATGTAATGTGCTTACAAATTATGAACCTTCGATTATTTAGCAGCATATACTAGTGACAATAAGAAGGAAAAATAAAAATATATCAATATTAATTGTATATTAAGATACCACATGCATAAAATTAATGAACTTTACAGTCAAAATTCAGTATAATATTTTTTAAAAAGGACAACTGCATATCATATTAGACTAGTAGTTATGTGACAATTGTTTTGGTCAGAAATGAATTAGTTACTATTGAGACCTCTGTTCTGTTATTACTTAGGTCATATATTTGATTATACACCAATTTTTAACATCTCTCAGATGAAAACAGGGATATAGTTGTAAGCTGTGTATAAGTATCACTCCCAATCCAATATATGAGCCCCAGTGTTATATATCAGCTGTATTTGTTTATTTTACAATGCCTAAAGAGTAGGTGTGTTTATTTGATTTTTGAAGAAAAAACCTGTCCTGTATCATTGAACCTAGATTTGAACCAAAATATTTGAAGCAATAATTCAAAATCCATCTCAGCAGCTGCTCCCTGTTGAAAAAAGCTATGAAAAATGACATATTTCCTATGTGCACTTACACACATGGGCACAGAAAAATAAAGTGTGCATTTATTCAGTTTACTCATTGCAACTTTATATATAAACTTCTCAGATGTCAACTTCACTGAGTTCATCCCAATAGGACTTACACTCAAGCCCAGAGGATTGTAGCTTTAAAAGCCTCTGAGAAAACTCTTTGCAAAAAACCCCCACAATTTGAACAAACAGCATCCTCAGGAGGCAAAAACAGCATCAGGGACAGGGAAATAAGGACAGCTGGAGAATATAAAATAGCTGTCCAGAGAAACCAGGAACTGTAGTATATCTGCCTATATCAATGTGAGAAATAGGAGAGAACAGTCTACAAACTAGTAAAAAAAGAGAGGCTGATTGGGATGCATGCAAATAAGTGATAATAAATAAACAAATATACAATTATGTAGTCAATGGGAGTCAAAAACAAAACAAACACTAAGCATATAAGCAATGAATCACTCATATCACCAAAGATGGTTTACTTGTGTCTGACAGGGGTAAAATTAAAAAAATCAATCACAATTTAGCTCCTTTAATCAAGCAAGGTTCCTTCTTTGGATAAACATCATAAATAGAGTCCGATTATAATCTGTTGTTGTAGTTGCTTGTTGGTTTGCTAATTAATACTTTATTGTACATATTGTTAAGCAAGTAAGGAAATAAACACACACACTGGGGGAATTTACAAAACCAAATAGAAAAGAGAAGAAAGGGAAAGGAAAAGAGAAAAAGAAGAAGTTATTCAGGGAACTGTATTCAGGCTAGTAGCCTCACGCGCCAATTCAATATACTACAGTTGAGACTGGAAACTAAGTCATTAAGCAAAGTGGCTGTTAAATGAAACAGCAACTATGTTTATGATCTTATTTCAGCTTTCATTTACTTTACAGACCTGCAAAATCTGTAAATGCAAGGATGGGTCATAAAGTTACTTTTTTTTATCACTGTCACAATTGCAAAAGGTTGCTATCCAAAAAAGTGTCTAAATCAAGATTATCCGTAACTTGCAAGCTGTTGTAACTTCTGCAGGGTATCAGCCTGGGCAAAAAGCGATGTCAGGATTTGAAATTGCAGCATCAATACGCATAGTTCTCAGAAGCAAATCAGGAGGAACTATGGAGGGGATAAAAAAAACTATAGTGGGGAAAGTCAGTAACTATTTCTAAGCAGCAATCATAGATAATGTATTATAGCACATTAAGCTCCACCATACACCATGCTATTAGTTTCATCACTGATAAAAACCAATTGTGCTAGAGTTTGGTAATCATCATTTTAACCTTTGGCTGAGTTAGGACATTTTTAGATTACAGAATTTAAAAAGAAATGTTGTGCCCTAGCAATTCAAAGAGAAAAATCAGGTTTTATTCCAATTTCTAGAAATGTTTGACAGCGTTTAAAAATGTTTTAAGTTTGATAGGCCTTGGATTTCTAGCCAAAGCTATAAAATAGTCTTGCAATCAAGACACACACAGCCTTTTGTTCTGAGTTTATGTTTGGTGGCCTTGTGCAAAACTGCTGAAACCAAGATCTATTGTCTCTCCTTACTAAATGAAATGCTAAGAATATCAGCCCATCTTCCTGGCAAATGAACCTGTCACTGACTTTAAAGTATACCCTTAAAAGTTATGTCAGAGACACTTTTTCAAGACATCCCAATTTTGCTGGGATAGTCCCAGTTTGGGAGATACACCTTCCCAAACCAGGAACATATTCAGGCTTCCATGAGTTTGTCCTGGTCAGCCAGCCAGCCACAGCCACAGTATGAGGCTACTGGCTAGCTGGCTGTAGTGCAGGAGATTGCTTCTATTTTTGCATCTCATTGTAACTGTGCAAACACTTGAATGCAGCTACATATCTGGGCTGCAAATCCACAGATGGCCACTGGGTTACAGCAAAGAGCAAAAACTCCTAAGGCTTCACTGCTGTCTGGATTTCCCTGGAATTTTTGCAATAGAGATATGGTAACCCTAAATCTTGGATATTTGAACTAGAGCAGGCAAGCGTCAGTATGGGTAACAAATAGTCATAGAAATGGAAGCAGCTAATCAGGTGTATTGGATTTTCATTCATTCTACAAATTTGCAAATACTTTTAGAAGTTGGAAATGGAGAAGACCTAATCTGCCATTTGCCAAGCATCCAAATTTTGATCACATGATCATGGGAATGCTGCAACAGCCCTAAGTGTGAAAAACAGTTGTAAGTCACTTTTTTCAGTGCCATTGTAATTTTCAACGGTCACTACATGAATGATTGTAAGTCAAGGACTAGCTATAATCCGATTTCAGGCTATCTGCTTTTGAAATTGCCAATACTAGGGAATGGGAAAACTCGACTTTAAAAAGCCATGCTGATGCTTACGATTACTTCTATCTTTGTTGTAACTGAAGTGAGAAGTAAACTACTTATGTTTCCAAGAAGCATTATATCCAAAAAAGTCTTGTCCTGTCAGCTTCAACCCATCCATACATTATTTTGCTTGATATCACCTAGCTACTGTTATATTGTTTTCTACCAAAGAGACAGTGCATAATAAATTGTATCTACCTGCGTTTTCCTGAAATAAGACTGGGTCTTATATTTTTGGGGCCACCAAAAAAAGCACCAGGTCTTATTTTCAGGGAGGTCCTTTTTCCCCACCATGTACTAGGAGGCGGGGAGGCGGGGGCGAGCTGCCCCTTGTGTATCCTTGCCTAACAGTCTTACCAGCAGCTTGGTCCATAGAACAGCTGATCTGTAGGTGCTGCTTCAGCCACTGCCTCCAAGAAATGTGGCCACTTTTGCAGCTGATTGTGGGTGCAAAAGCAGGAGACCTGACACGCCTCGTGCCTCCTTCAAGAATGGTCTTACCGTACCAGCAATTTGGTCAGGAGGCCAAGTGAGGTACCCCATGCCCCTCGCACCTCCATGGAACAGCTAATCTGTGGGTGCCACTCCTGCTGCCACCTCCAAGAAGCCAGCCGCTCCAGCAAGCCTCCTGTGAGGTAAGCAGCTGGGATTGCCTCTCTCCTTAAACCCCTCTGGTGCCTCTGCCTCCCATTGCTGCCAATGGCACCGCACAAGCCTCCTGCAAGCCTCCCTTGAGGCAGGTGGCCGTGCATGTTCACATTGCCTGTGTCTCCCCCATGCCTCTGCCTCCGTGCTCAGATGTACAGATAACTGCACTGCACCAAAGGGACAACAGGCCATGCCCATCCCCCTGAGGATTATTTTTGGGGTAGGGTTTATATTAGGTCAAAACCCGCAGAAAAATCAGGTTAGGGCTTATTTTCTGGGTAGGTCATATTTTCAGGGAAACATGGTAATGTAAAGATCTGTAGTTGTCATATATGAGAATTCAATTCCTGTTAATAGTACTTCTTTTAATATATGTGTAGTTCTGGACTGCAGGTTCCATAATTCTGTGTCCTTACAGCAACTGCAAGAGTGATCTAACAATCAGCACCAGTCATATCTTCTTCAATGTATTATTTGTTTTACTTGGCCAAACCTCCTCTTTCCCATTTCTATATGTTTCCACTCCCATTTAATTCTTCTCTGAGTATACCCTACATAAGCTTCCAATCCAATCCAAAATCTATCTTAAATATGGAACCTAGCTGTGTGTATCCATGTGTGCTGCAGGCAGAGAACTCTCTTTCAGAAGCTGAAAAGTTAAGCCAAGCCATTGGTAAAAAAAGAAAATAGAGACATCTAGTGGAGGTTAGATGACTTTATAGAATTACTTTGTGTTGACAAAATCTCAGGCACCCACTGCTGATTTCTGCAGTTCCTATCTTATGTGGAAGACTTAGAATCATAGAATGTTAGTCTGGAAGGGACATTTGAAGTCATCAGTTTAGTTCTTTGTTCAGTGCAAGGAAACTGCACTGGAGGGAATGAGAAGACAACAACTGAACATTGTGTAAGCTGAGGAGGAAGCATGGTGAAGGAAGAGTTTTATAGCATGTTTAGGCTACAAAAATCCAGATGCCACTAGATGGCAGCAAAGAACTACAGAAAACTCCAACTCTTCTCTGCCATCTAGTGGGCATCCACATTTTTACAGCTCTGATATGATAAACTTGATTTTCTGTCGCTTCTTTCTTCTACCCGATACCTTTACCATCCATTCTTCCAGGGTCACATTGTCTCAATCTCAGCAGTAGCAGAAGGGGATATCCAAATTCACACTCCATTCTCCTATTGATGCTAGGAAGCTCTTTTAGGAACTGTAGATTTGCAGTCTTAGCAAACATCTGCATTTTAATAAAAATATAAACCAAAAGCAACTAAGTTCAAAAAGGTTTCATAAGGATAATCATAATGTATGAAGGGACAAATGCTTTAGGAATTTGTGAGCTAGTTAAACACATGGCAAGAAAGACAGACCTTTTCTGTAGCACATGCATAGCCCTCAGTTTACTTGTTTAGTGACCATTCAAAGCTACAATGGCACTGAAAAAAGTGACAATTTTTCACACTTACAACCTTTGCATCATCCCTAAGGTCACATGATCAAAATTTAGACGTTTGGCAACTGGTTCATATTTGTGTATTCCCCAGGTCATGTGATCAGCTTTTGTGACCTTCTGACAAGCAAAGCCAATGAGAGAGCCAGATTGACTTAGCAACCATGTTATTTAACAACTGCAGTGATTTAATCGTGATTAACAACTTGTGGCAAAAAAAAGTCATAAAATGGGACAAAACTCACATGTCTCACTTAGCAACATAAAATTTTGGCTCAATGGTGGTCGTAAATCAAGGACTACCTGTACATGATTGAATATCATAATTTTGTATTTATTTATTTTGTCATGGTTATGTAGTGCATATTGGAGGCGGTGACTCTTTGAGAGCTGTAGGCAAGGAAATTTCATTTTAATATATGCTGATTAGTGTACATTCAAAGTGACAATAAAGTTATTCTGAGTGTAGGTCTAATATTCAGGTTTATTGCCATGTAATATGTCAGAAAGAGAACACATTTGTAACATTTAGGCAATGATCATTATGTCTTTTTCTGACCTGATTTTAGCATAGTTTTATGCCTGGATATTGTCCTTTTCTTTTTTCCATTTTAGGAGAATAGAGAAAAAATGTCCCTGGACCAGGGGTCTCCAAACTTGGCAACTTTAAGACTTGTGGACTTCAATTTTAAGACTTGTGGACTTCAACTCCCAGAATTCCTCAGGGGAATTCTGGGAGTTGAAGTCCACAAGTCTTAAAGTTGAAGTCCACAAGTCTTAAAGTTGCCAAGTTTGAAGACCTCTACGCTGGACACTCATTTCTAGGTGTGAAATGACCAGTGGTGGGATTCAAATTTTTTTACTACCGGTTCTGTGGGCATGGTTTGGTGGGTGTGGCTTGGTGGGCAAGGCAGGGGAAGAATACTGTAAAATCTCCATTCCCACCCAACTCCAGGGGAAGGATACTGTAAAATCCCCATTCCCTCCCCACTCCTGCGGGAAAGTTACTGCAAAATCCATTCCCTCCCCACCCCACTAACCTGCTTTCCAGCTCCGTTCTCCTGTGCAGGGCAACAAAAGAAGACCCAGCCAATCAGCTGGGACTCAGGCAGAGAATAGATGGGGTGGAAGTTAGCCTCAGAGGTAGAAATACTTCAGAAGTAGAAGCCTTTGTTAAGCCATTCTGGGCCAGAATATTTTACATAACAAAGACTAAAGCTATAGCAATTGCCCAAAGCCCTTTTCATTACATCATCATCCAGCAAGGCTCAACCAAGCCTGGAACTCAGGACAGCCTACAGAGTTGCCCCTGCATGGCCCCATGGGAGTCTGACAACCAATCAGAATACAAGCTCAAATTCAAATCTCAACAGAGGGTATAAAACCAGGCACTTTCAGCCCTCCTCCTTCTTCTTGATCTTTTCCTTCACCTTGAAGCATGTGATCATCCTTTTCAGTTTGGGGCTCCAAGCCATGTGGTCCTGTCCACCATTAAACCATCTTTCCAAACAGCCTCCATGTTTCCAGTGTCTTTTTCCCCACTTGGAACTGAACCCAGAAGGATAATTCTTCCAACACTACCATTCATTTTTTAAATCACAGCCGAATCTATGAAGAGTTTCTCAAAGAGACGTTTACTAAAATTAAACTGCTGACTTCTGTATTTTCTTTCCAGTTACTTAAAGGTCATTTTGCCTTGCTGTGTATTCACGTGAATAAGGATCTGAGATGCTCCTGAAGCATTGGCATTTCTCATAGTGTAAACTGCTTGGATGCCACTGCTCAAATCTCTTTGAAATCCTTGGATTACCGCATGAGGGGACTTTACCTCCACAGATATGTTGGGCATTGGGGAAGAAGCTGGCAAGCCTTTCACCATTGTACGTATATTAATATTCCGAACCCGTGGTGCTTTGCTCTGTAACAAAACGTCCGAGCTCCCCCAAATCTGCTGCATTTCTTCTTCTGGAAAAGCACATCCTAATTTTAGATTTTCCCAATTTGCTTGCTTGACGGCAACATTAGGTGGGAAAAGGTATTTGTTGACTTGGACAAAGGCCTTCTTTTCTGACGGTTTTGGTAAGCCCGCCAAGCTGCTTGAATGGTAGTGGCCGCCTCTTGGTACCTTTGCTTCTCTAATGCCAGTGGCAAAGACGTTGAAGGAAACCCTGTGCTGCTGAGTGGAAGGATAGATGCCCTTACAAAGGGCTTTTTGTGATTCAAAGGGGGATAGTTCTCTATCACCGTTTTTGGATAGTATTTTGGCTTGTGACTTGGGAGGCAAATACACTCCCTTTCAGCAGGCCTTTCAGAATGTAGACCACGCTGCCGATGGCAGGTGGGGAATGTTTGGAAATGTTTTCTGGGCCTAGTTTTCTTTTGTTCTTCAGCCCAGCCATAGGAGGAACAGAGTCCCAGAGGTAGCTCCTTTCGGATCAAGTATCCTCGGAATATCGCCTGAATCTTGGTGGCAGCCTTACTCATCCTCTCCATATTTTGTTTGGCATGAGAACCTCTCCATGCTGACTGTATGTTGATGGCTGCCTTGTTTTCTTGCCCAAACTTCTGGTGTGCCTTTCGCTGAGGTGCTGGGGCAAAAGTTAGAACTTCGTCTGTGTTCATATTGCTGGTGGTTTGAGCTTTGGATGGATCCTGCCATTTATGAACAAAGCCCAACATTCTTGCAGGATGATGCTTAACTTTTCTTGAAACCCTGGCCTCCTGGTCTGGCTTACATGAGCATGTTGATGTGGGAAAGTAGGGAGGTGTCTCTCTATCATTCAGATACTCAATGGTATCTCTCATAGAGACTCTAGGTTTTTTACGGGAAACATGTTGTTGTTTGGCTCTACTATCAGAGTAATCACTTAATGAATCCATATTCCAACAAAACTCTTCTGTCAGCTATATTGATGCTTTCTTTTCTTTACTGTAAGGATCTAGGACAAAGAAACTAAACTCTCTTCCACTCTTCCTTCGAAGGCTATTTCAGTTGGGGAAGAAGAAAAAAAGAATCACTATAATCCCTTCTGCAAAACCACAACTTTTCTTTTAACATCAATATTCTCCATCATGATGAGGTGGCAAGGCTACAAACATTACAGGCTAAACTGTTTTGTTATTTAATTAGTAATGTATTTTAATTGGTGCAAGCCAATTTTAACCAGAGATGCAGCTAGGGAAGGATATATTTGATTTGGAGGGGAAGTACTTTTTTTTTCCTTGCTTGTCTTATGAAAGTTAATAGAAAATGAAGAAAATCAACCATAAGGATCACACTGTGCTAAGCTGCAATATACAGAGATTTCTGTGTTGGATGAATCCAACCATGATTTATTCAATGAAACATGGTTAATCAAATCATGAGCTAGTATAACGTGTGGCATAGTTTGATTCACATATTACATTGAGCTAAAATGATCTTAATTTTGACTTAAAATGTTGGGAATTAAACTAAATGTAAACCATGCTGCAGCTCATGTCATACTGGAATGTCTACATTCAACCCATATGTGAAAGACTAGCATGGCTGCTGATCTAAAGGATTTTTTCTTGTAGAGAAACAAAACACAAAAGCTTGTATACAACATACAAGGTGTTTTACTTCAGAAAGATGCTCTGCACTGCAGTCGAAACCAAATCCTTCTCATCAAGGCAAAGAGGCAATCTGTCTTTGAGGGAGATGGGCAGGACAGAAATGTGAAAAATTGAATAAAAATAAAAATGTTCACCAAAGTCTCTCTTCTTCCCATTTCCCTACGATCTTTATTTTCATTTGTATTTGATCGTATGGTAATCTCAATAAAACATATATCTACATTAAAAAAGAAAAACAACCAAAACCATTCATGTCCCCACCAGCCTCAACCAATATCTGCAGTTGCTGGAGAATGCCCCATAGGCTGGAAGAACGTTTGGGCAGAGGCATCTTCTGGCTATCAAACATCACTTGGAGCAGGTAAAGTAAAGCATTGTTGCTGCTTAACTTTACTCTTAAGTGGCATTTGCTTTCATGAAGAGCTTTCATGAAGGCTTCCCTCAAGCCTTCTTTAACCCAAAGCACTTTTCAAAGATTTGCATATCATAAGCAGTTTTTGTTTGTTCAACTGAAAATCAAGATATGGAAGAAGAGATGCGCAGCAAACAAATGTCAATTAGATAAGGCACGAGGCTAGAAATCAGGTTGTCATGGGTTCTAGTCCCACCTTAGACATGAAGGCAATGGGGTGACCTTGGACCATGCAATCTGTCACAGCACTAGGAAAGAGGCAATGGCAAACTACTTCTGAAAAACCTTGTAAAATAACCTGCAGTGGTAGTCTAGGAAATCACCAGTTGACATTGACCCACAGGCACCAAAAAACATACATGATTTTCTAATCTAGGGTAGAACAATACATTCATTCATTCGTTCATTTATTGGATTTCTATGCCGCCCCATCTCCCGAGGGACTCGGGTGCATAATCATAAAAACAATATAAATACTATACAATTTAAAAAGAGATTAAACATGAAACCCAATAATCCAAATTAAAAATAGCACAATTCATTAAAACCCCATTCCCTCTCCTCAGTCCAGGTCAGCGAGTTGGAACAACCATGTTTTCAGGCCCCGCCGGAAGGACCGGAGGTCAGGAGCCACCCAAAGCTCCAGGGGCAGCTGGTTCCATAGGGTGGGTGCTCCCACAGAGAAGGCCCTACCCCTGGGGTCACCAGCCGACACTGTCTGGCCGTCGGCACCCCAAGGAGGCCCTGTCTGTAAGAGTGCACGGGACATTGGGAAGCTGTTATTGGCAGCAGGATCTCCCTCAAGTACCCCAGTCCTAAGCCATGGAGAAGTGTGTCAAACTCGCAACATCATGTGACATATCACAACTTTTTTCCCCTTCATTAAAACAGGGGTGGGGGTGACCAGCACATGACGCATCCAGCCTGCAGGCCGCAAGTTTGACACCCCTGCCAGGGAGGCCTTCAATGTACAATCATTCTTTTATCAGAGAATCTTACAAAAGATTTGATGAGGAAGGCTCAAGTCCACCTTCAGTTATAGAAGTTTTAGGATAGTCATTCTCTTTCAGCCCAATCTATCTCACAGGATTGTTGGTGAGGTAAAAAAACAAAACAGAAAGGAGTACTTGATATATTGCTCTGGCTTAAGAACAAAGCATAGGATATACAGTAAATCTCACAAATAAACTTGACTTAAACATTAGAAATCTATAACCTTGTCACTGCTGGCATGGGTACTTCCTTTTCTACTCAAAGAAGCTATCAGCGTTTGTATTAAATATCTTCAGTATTTTCTTATCAATAAAGAATGGTAATTTGGATAACAGTTTAGATCTTCCATATGTTACAATGATATCTAATAAGCTTTACCTTAACCAGACGTCTTTTCAGGAACTCAGTCACATTCACTAACATTAGCCTTTGGTAAGGTAGAAAGGGAGGAATTATGACATCATTATATCATCACTGATTTATACACTTAAGAGACTACATAAGGAGTGTGCCAATCTTTTTATAATCAATCTTTCAATTTAATTTACTAGGTCTTGTGTGGTAGTCCCAGAACAATAAAATCTTCCCAGTTTAAAATTAGTGCAGTTAAAATTTATTTCAGAGGTTTTTTATTTGATAAAAGCATGCAATTGCTAGAGTTGTTTACTGGTCTGGGGAAATGTTTTAATGAAGACAATGGCAAGCAGCTCTCATATCTCTTTCTTAAATTTCTTAAATTTCATGAAGAGTCTGTTTGATAGCTTTTAATATTATAATGGTTCTATATTTTAGATTAGTAGTTTTAGTATACTCTATACAATCATTTATTTGCTTATATAAATTGTAGCATACTTTATTGTTATTTTTATGTCCCAAATTCTCAAACATTCTTAAAATTTTACTTGTTTTATGATTTTATATCATTTTCTTTTAATCAATTGCAACTTTTTTGCTTTGTTTGTCAGTGACTGAAATAAAATGACTCCAACTCCATGAAGAATCCCTCAAAATGTTTGGATTAAAGAAGTGTTTTAAGCTACAATGTGGCTTGTTTGGGACTTAAAATATGTAATGTAAATTTACACATTTTCAATCTATAAATAATTGTTTATGGACTAGAGTGCTCTGCAAACCCAGCTAATTGTGATTTACTCAATAAACCAGGATTAAATAAATGATTTAGCATAATATGTGAACCTGATTAATTATCACTGCAATTATCTGTGTACCAAGCTGTATCGGGTTTTGTGAGTTAAAACCAAGACTTTGGGTTGCAGCTGGAAACCTATATAAGGCAGTCAGAGAAGGTTGCACACCATCAGTCATCATCAAGTTGAATGCAGGCAGTGAAACTGTTTTATTCATCTGATCTATATCTTGTGATTCCAGTGTTTATTATGAATCTGCCTCACCATAAGCACAAAATGGAGGATGAACAGATGAAACTGAATATAAATTTGAAGGATCGTTGACAGCTCTTGTCTTGATATAGACTGTTTTTCTAGGTGATCTCCAGCTCAAACTAGCAATGGCTGGATACACCTTTTACCAGTTTTAGGATACAGTGGATCTGAACAATTGTAATTCATCTGTTCAATAACCTAACTTCAAAGTTGTTTGACATGGGCTACCACAGATCATTGAAAGCTTCAGCAGTTGCAGACACAACAGCACAACTCTTTCCAAGGAGGCACTAAAAAAAGCACAGTGCAACCTCACTTTAACAATGTAATTGTGGGGAGTGTGCTCAATATTCAAAGTCTATCAAACATGAAAGTATATCATTGGGACAAACTGATTTGTATAAGTTATATGATTAAGTTATCATGCAAATGATCTGAATTTATGCAAATGGAATAAATCACCAGTGCAATGTGATTGATTGCATGTGAACCCTGTTGTACTGAAGTTTATTAAATTGAGGTTTCATTGGATTCTAATAATCTAGAACCTGAACTGGAGCCCTATTACTGTCTGTGCACTATTCTAAGAGCTGGTTAGAATTTCTATGTATGTGTCTCTAACATTGCCTTTTTTGTTTGATCTTTAAAGTACGATTGAACAATGAAAGATGACCTAGCTTAGCCATCTTTTACAATCTGGCTCACACGGTAGAACAGAAAAGTCACATAAATATTTTTCAGAGGCTGAGGAAACACAACTGGTCTAAATTACTCAAGGGAAACAGAATTTGAACCAAGGTTTTAGTGACTCAGATAATAGCCACCATGATGTATCATACCATGCCTTATGAATGCTATAGACATATTTCATAGACCAATGAATCACTGAACATATAGATTTCTGAATGTGCTGGAATGTGAATTTCCTGAGACAAAGAGGAGGACAATGCCAAGATACCAGCAATCTGAGATAGGTAGAGTCAGAAAAAGGAGTCACTAGTCTTGCAATGCACTTGAATGCTGGTAAACTATTGATACATAATCTTGAAAGTGTGACAAAGTATCTTGCCAGTTCAACTTATCCCTAACACAATCAAGGTGGAGGTGTGCTTTGAATTTTTTTCTGATGCTTTTTTGCTTTCCCAGGATTTATCTTTTTTTTATTACAGCTCAGTATTTCTTTCTACTGAGTCAAATCCATATTCCATCACATCAAGCAACATATGAGTGAACACGGTATATTTTTGCTAATCATTCTCTACATTTAAGCACCATCAGCTCCATTTTTGAGCAACGGATCAATAAAAAGATCAGCACCAGGCAACATCAACAAATGATTATATCCCAACTTTTATTGTTTTGAAGGGCTGAAGTGTTTAATATACAGAACTAAAAAGTTTTGCTTTTTTAAACTGAACAGGTGGATTAGTCTGATGAGGCTAATTTTGGCCATGTCCCACAAACGACAGTGCTAGCCTTCTAGGCAGGGACTTCTACAATTTCAAAGTAGTCATTAGGCAGAATCACATAACCACCTTTGCCTGACAGCACATCTTTTTCCTTCTGAAACTGAACAAGCTCTCGTAGTTTTTCAATCTGCTTTTCCTGACGCCTACATCGCTGCTGGGCAGTCTTAAGTTTCTTCCTCAGTTTATCCACCTGCTCTTCCAGCTGCTGAATTCTTTTTCTCTGATGCACAGTATCCTCTACAGTATAGTTGTGATCACAAAACACAGCAATATTATTGGGAGTGTGAAGTGGTGGCATCAATAATCCAATGCTTGGATCCACCAATCTTGGGTACGTTTGTGGAGGTGGTGGAGGTGAAGGAGAAGGAGGCGTTGGTACTTCAGGTGGTTCTTGCGTGCCTTCAGACTAAAAAGCAAAACAAGATATATTTTACATTTGTTTCATTAAAAGGTAACATAAAACATTTCAAGGTGACAAGCAAGATCACTTTTCTTCTTCAAGACTTCATGCTTGGGGAAAAAATAATTTAATTATTTTAGTTGAACTAAAACAAGCTTCCAACAGAGGTAGCAAAACCTTCAGGGGAACAGTATGTTTAGTCAGTTAAAGGCTTCTCAAATGAACAGAATAGAGGAGTCTGCTCTCAACGGAATCTTATCATACCTGAGCTCATCTTTAAAATACTTAATGGACACTGAACAAGTTCAAGATACTAATTGTGTAAAAAGGGGCAATTTAGTAACATATGTGCTACAGATTCAACTTTGGCATCTGAGAATCCAGAGACACAATAAAATAATTTGTTACCACTGAAGACAGATCATTAGTTTATACCTGTGTAAATGCTATTCTACATAGAGCATGAAGGCTATTATAAAATTATCTTGGGATAATAAAAGAAGCGCCCACATGTTCACACTTGCAATGATATTTTGGATGCCTAAGTCCATCATTTCAATTCTACCATGTACAGATAGTCTTCAACTTACAACAGTTCATTTAGTGACCATTTGAAATTACAACAGCACTGAAAAAAGTGACTTATAACCATTTTTCACACTTACAACCACTGCTGCCTTCCCATGGTCACATGATCAAAATTCAGATGCTTGGCAACTGACTCCTACTTACAACAGTTTTAGTGTTCCAGCATCATGTGATCACCTTTTACGACCTTCTGACAAGCAAAGTCAATGGGAAAGCCAGATTAATTTAACAATCGTGTTACAAACCTAACAGCTACAGTGATTCACTTAACAACTGTGACAAGAAAGGTTGTAAAATGGGGCAAAACTCAATAACTTCCTTGCTTAGCAACAGAAATATGTATATATGTATATATGTATCGGAAGGGGGAAGCCCAGAGTAAACTAAATCAGAATCTATTTGTTTTTTTCAAGAAAGCAATTGTCAGCAATCTCATTATCTAAGAGTTAAAGCTGGACTAGGATTTGAGGACCCAAATTGTTGGGGGCAATATGCTGACTCTGTAAACCACTTAGAGAGGGTGTAAAGCACTATAAAGCGGTATATAAGTCTAAGTGCTATTGCTATTGCTATTTGACCCCAAATGTGGTCAACAATGTCTCAAACACACTTGGAAAGATACAGCTAATTTCCAGCCAAGTAGAATATTTGCAGGAGACTAAAGAACATGGAGAATGCCTCTTAGAAATTTTGACTGAATAGCTTTGAAGTTAGGTATGGCCTTACATACAGAGCTGAGTGCCATATAGCAGCAGACTTATGATCTTAGTGATTAGTTCAATTGCTGTGGGTATATAATTATTGCCCTGATAGCTTGAAAATCCAAAAATCACACTGGAAGCTTCTAATGCTCTTATTGAGAGTCCACTTACTTTGTCGTTCGAAGAGGTACAGTTAAAAGTGAATATTTAATGTTCTTAACATAGAACTTAACCTTCAATATATCTATTATTAATTTTCCAATTATGAGAAAAAATGAAATGCTTTTTGGTGAAATCTAAGAGTTTTGTCTTAGAATAATATTCTATGCTTTCCCTAAAGCAAGAGGTCACCAGTGCTCTTAAGCATCTGAACAGGACAATTTTAGATAGATAGGATAGCAGTACTATCTGAATAGAGAAGAAAAAAATAGGCCAGTGGACGAGAGCTTGGAGATAAAATTTAGATTTATGAAGAGCATGTGATCTTAAGATAAAAATATATGCAGTCATTTGTTTTATTCATAGTATCATTGTTTCATCTAAATTAATTGTATTACAACAGAAATGAATTTCCAGTTCTAATTCTTTAATTGATCCTATTAGATTTAGGTGGTATGGTACCTCGGTTTTTTTCCTTTCATTCATTTATTCTATCCTCCTTTTCTACTAAGCCATTAGATGTTATAGTTATATTCAGGGGTGGGATTCAAATTTTTTAACAACCGGATCTGTGGACGTGGCTTAGTTAGTGGGTGTGGCTTGTGGGCATGTGACTGAGTGGATGTGGCTTGGTGGTCATGTTATTGGCTGGGCATGGCCAACTCAATATCACTCACATCGAGGCACGCATCTCCTCGCCAGGCCTCTCATGACTGTGGGGATGCTGCAACAGTCGTAAGTGTGAAAAATGGTCATAAGTCACTTTTTTCAGTGTCATTGTAACTTTGAATGGTCACTCCACACAAGCAAAGTACCAGCAAAGGAAGGGAAAAAAATTCCAGAGACATTCCTGAGACAGGAAGTCTAGTCCTGCCAAGAATGTAATAAAGGGTTAACGGTGAGGCAGTTTCTGTAAGCAACACCAGAATGTTTCCTTCCTGCCTTCCTTACAGGATTAGGCCAGTAATTTCTTCTAACAACCGGTTCTCCGAACTGCTTAGAATGTTAACAACCGGTTCTAGTGAATAGGTGCGAACTGGTAGAATCCCACTCCTGGTTATATTCCTACAACTGCTTTTAATGTTTTCCAACATATGTAAATCCTCACAGATTCTTCAGGATTATTTTTTAAATAATTACAAAATGCTCTATGGATTGTTTCTCAGTAATTCTCACTGGACAGCAAAATAAGATTAAATTTCCAATTCCAGCTAGATTTTTCCTTTGATATAGACATATCTCATAACAGAAGCAAAAAGTACAATTAATCCAGCCTAGAAGTCTCCATTATAAATTTTAGTAGAACATTAGAAAAGAGAATGTAATCTATTTTAGTGAAGCAGTTATTATATAGTTATATTTTTATAAACATACTCATTCATCTTACTGTAAGTAAGACTGTGATTTACTTTTAAGATGCTTTTTTGAAAGAATGTGAACATTTAATCATTCTAGAATTTCAGTTGAAATCTCTACCAGTCCATAGGTCAAGAATATCTGCAGCTACAGTTACTGGCTTTAAAATTCACTTGCACATTTTTGAAGCCAATGACAGAGTTGTGGATGTCCCTGCCATAAGCCATCTTTCAGAAGAGACTTAATATCTGATGAGATTTTCTAAGGAAACCCATTAGTACACAATTGCCATGAGTAGCAGTGATTGTCTAATGTGAATTCTATAATAAACACCTAATAAAATAAAAGGCAGAATATAAATCTAACAAATACATCTTCCATGCTTATCTTTTGGAATATGCGGCCTTGAACAGGAAATGGTCTCTTATACAATCCAGCAACCCAGTATATGGGTTATTATATCACCCATAAAACGCAGTTTATCAAATTATTTACTTTTAGGACATTGGGTTTTTTAATTTCATGAGTTTATTTTTCAAATTAGATTCTATGTCTTTTAACAGTGTTGTCCAACTGAAAGAAACTCTTCTGGAATTCAGGAACAGCCTTAAAACCAGGCTTTGCTAGTTGACATGGAGCTCTGGAGGAGAAACTGTAGGGTGCAGGTAGCTGAGGCAGAGACTGAAAAGGCACCACCACTGCTCCATTTCAAATCCATGGCCTTTTAGTCTGTTCTTAATCTTCTGTAATTTTAATCTGTTATTTTATAGTTAATGTTTTACAGCTCCATGTTTTCTTACATTGTGAACCATCCAGTCACCTCAGACTGCAAGATGGGTAATATATAAATGTAATAAATGAATAAAAATTTGATCTCAACTATTAATTATAATTGTTTGAAATGCATAACTTGTACTGGAATTATCTTATATATCTTAAGTATTTTGAAACTGTTCCATCACTACTGAAGACAAAAAACATTTTTCGTCTCCCATTTATTTTAAGGCACATTGCCATCGAAAGGGGACAAAAGTCTATTGTCTAAAATGGTATATTTACATAGGACTAAAGCTTGCAACAATAGTTCTTCTATAAGTGCAACAGAGAACATTGCCCATGTCTAGTCAGTCACAAACAACCAGATCCACACATGAAGAGTTCAATTGGCTACTTTATGCCTATTTCACAGGAATCTTCCCAGACTGGCAATTTGTACCTCAGCCAGATTAGATATGGTTCAAAGGTCTTCAAGGGGGATTGGTCCTTGCCCTCTTGTGCCTACATGATTCCAGACTAATTCCCCACTTGACTTCTCCCTCTGATTTGGCCCATCTCTCTCCAACAATGTCTTATTATATTACAACTTTTATATACATTTGAGAACAGATTTAATCTCCCCCAATTTGGAAGATTCTCAAGAAAAATAACGATGCATATGTTATCCATATATTATTCAATTCTTGTCCTAGCGCTACATATATTTTGTTTAACTGCTATTTTTTTCAACAATCTTTGAAACACTTAGAAAACTTGTGAAATGTTCCTTATCTCAAATTATAATTAATATTATTCTTGTACATGCTGTTTGTATTTATATATACTAATTAATTACCATAAATACACTTGAATTGAACTGAAACAGATTTATATATTAGTTACTACATCTCAATTAAATGCTTCAGTAAGTGAAGCATTAATGACTAATCCATGAGTCAGTGATTATTTCTTTTTTTTCACCTTTATCAGTTGCACTGAAGTTATTTTGAAATAACATCATTAAAACATATTAAGAGTCAGATAACAAGGTGGGTTTTTTCCTGCAAAAAAAATCATTTGACTATAATTAACAGTTATAGAAGGAGGTTTTGGAAGTACAGCCTAGAAACATTCAATTCAGGAATGTTTATATAATAGTGATAGAGGCTGATGCGCTCTCACCTCATCTGCAGGCTTGCTGTTTTACAGAAGTTGATTTTAACATGCATGTTAAATCCTATCTTCCACCAGCAGCACTGAGGAGTTATTAGCTATGCTAAGTCCTGGTTGATGTAGCTAGTCTAAATACACAACAAATGTATACAGAAACGTAGTTGCTTTAGATAAAAAATGAGCTGAATATCATGCATTGAACAGCCTATCCAGTGGCAACCTTTCCATTAACTCATAAGAAATCCCTAGTGGCAATTTTATATTCAGACCAGAAAGACTGAGGGCCTAACCATTTAAGACTGGATTATGATTATATTCATTGCACTTTCTATCACCATTAAAGTTTGGTCTAATGGTTAAGGCACCAGGCTAGAAGCAGAGAGAGCATGAGTTCTAGTCACCCCTTAGGCATAAAGCCAGCTGAGTGATCTTGTGCTAAATACTTTCTCTTAGCCATAAAAAGGAGGTAGTAGCAAACCACTTCTGAAAAACTTGCCAAGAAAACAGCAGGGATTTGACTAGGCACTCTCTGAGATTTGAATACAAGTGAACAGAAGAAAAAGGAATAATTAATATAATCAATTGATTAATTAATGTTTATCACAGCCTTTTCCTCAAAATCACACATTTCAGCATGTATAGGGTAGTTGTGACAGTTATGTTTTATGGCTGGTGCATCAAAAATTAAAGGTTTAAAAAGATAGTATTAATTAACGACCAGAACAGTATAATTTTTTAAATAATGGCATAAAGCTTCTATGTGTGTTTGTGTGTGTGAGGGGTTGCAGCAAAATACATTGGTGTCATGTATTGTCATATTGACTTAATATTTATAAAAAAAACAGAAAGTCATCATAAACCAGGGGATCCTAACACCCGAGCTACAGCCCACTACTGGTATGTGGCTTGTTAGAAACCGGGCTGCGCAAGCGATGGGCAAGTATGTGTGCAAAGCTGCATTTGTGCGAACGTTGGGCACTTGTGCAAATGGAACTTCACATACGAGCACGAACGCCCTCCGCTCAAGCACTCATTTGTGCGTGGCACTTGCATGCTTCCCCAGCTGGGCTGCCAAGATGATAAGATGTCATAAACAATCCTTTAGCTGAAATATTTTTCTTATATTTCATAATATAACAATAATATAATATAATAAATATAACATAACATAACTCATATTCCAGTATTCATCTGGTGTATTCAATCTATAGGTGTAGTAGACCACTACATAGACCTTGGCCAACGGATCTCAATGGAAGGTGATATAATAAAGGAAATTGAACGGCATATTAAATGTGGTCGACAGTCATTTGGCAAGCTAAGCATAATTTTCCAGAACAACCTCCCCCTATTCCTGAAGAGAAAAGTTTTCGATCAGTGTGTGCTACCTACCTGCTCTAACATATGCCAGTGAAACATGGACACTAACCTCACAATCGATACAAAACTTATGAGTGGCACAAAGAGCCATGCAGAGATATATACTCCACATTACAAGACATGATAAAAGACCTGAACAAGGATTATAGAACAAACAAAAGTATATGATGTCATCAAGAGAGTAAAAAAATTGAAATGGAAATGGGCTGGTCACATAGGAAGATGAACTGATGGCAGGTGAACCAAGGAAGTCATAGAATTGATCCCACTTGATAAAAAGCATCCACGAAAGAGACCTAAAACAAAATAGATCAACGACATCAGCAAATATTGTGGGCCCAATTGGCAAAAGAAAACTCAGGAGCATTATGGTTAGAAACATGCAGAAGAGGCCTTCATCCTGCAGGGGATAGACAATGGCTAAAATAATGATAATGACGATGATGCTGATTCACCTAACTAACCCATGCATTTTTAGGAGGATAAGGAAAAGACACAAATATTCTGTTAAAAGAAACTCTTATGGTCTGATAAAACAAGAGTTATATCCATGATACCTTTATATTATACCCTCTAACTTCAAAAATTAAAATATGAGGATTTCTAATAAAAAAATAAAAAGTTAAAATATAAGCCAATTATATAAGATGGATATATACTCTTCCATCAAATATCATGTGATGTTTGTTGTTTAAAATTGTATTTCAGCATCCAAAATATAGTGCAAAATTGTAAAGGAGCCTGAAAAGGTTGCTGATCTCTTAACACAGAACGTTGCGGGTAAGTTTGTTGTTTTAAAAGAGCATCACTTACTTGTATTAATATAGCTATTTCTTGGATGGAAATAATAATGTACACAAGGATTCCTATTTAGGTTTTTAGTTCACCATTAGTTCTGAAAGGGCTGCTGAGTAGACAAAACAGTACCTTACTTTAAATTTCCACCAAGTCCTGTAGTGACAATTTGAAAGAAAAACTCGTGTTCCAAATATCCATTGTTTCAAGCAACTCATTCTCCCCATTTCTCCTTGTTTAGAAAAGAAAATGAAGTGGACATTATGGTTGGAGCAGCAATATTCTGTCCATAAATATGACATAAGATGGAGTAATGTGCAGTTGTACAAAACAGTACATATTTATCACTCTTGCAATGGTCCCTAAAAATGAGATATTGTTTGATGCAGAAGTGTTGATCATTCTTACGATATTCTTGAATTAACCCATGTGAAATCAATCAAATTTAAAAGTATTCTTGCAGGAATGAGGAAATGTCTAAAAGTGATACAAAAAGATGTCAGAATTGCAACAATGAATCCATTTTTGTTTTTATTTTAGAAGAATCCAAAATTTAAAAAAATCAAAGGTGGTAAATGTGTAGAAACAGAATTTTAATTCAACAGATGAATACGCTTCCATCTGGCACTATATATATCAGTCTCCCGTCTTCAGAATACTTTTGCTTAGCAATAGCAGCATTGCTGCCCAGTATTTTCTGAATTACAGAAACTTTAAAAATAATTCATAAACCTCACTTACCTTCACATTTGGTTCTGTGTGGCAAAATATTGTTGGTACAGCATTGTCCTTTAATAGCTTGTTGTTACATTCTCTTTTGAAGCAATCTGGAGTAAAATGTTCAGAACAAATGCTGCTATATTTTGTTGGTTTGAAATTTTTTCTTCTAACAGCAGCTTCCCATTTCTTGCAGAGATCAGGTCTTGTGAGAGGAAACCTACAAATAAAATGTACATCAAACAATTTTTTATTATTACTACCAAACTGGAGGTGGGAAGGAGCGGAAGCGGAAGCACTCATATTTTCACAACTGTAGTCTTAATGTGCTTTTAAGAAGTTGCCTAAAACATGGTAGGAATCAAGCTTTTGAATTTAATTAAGTCTCTATTTTTCTGTTCTCCCAGTAAGAGAGGAGAGGTGCTAATGGAAACCAAAAACAGAAAAATCAGTATGTGCATGATGAATTCCAGTACAGACATCTCAACATTCAACTTCTAGTAAACGAATTACAGATTCCTCTCTATTCATGGTCTGTGAGAGAACTTTGAAATACCCCTTGTTTCTATAACTTTAAACCATGTTTGTACAAATGTTTAAGGAGCATACAAAACCCACAAAGACTCATGATTTATTACTGTCCAAGGAAAAGAAAGCATTTGCATTAAATAAGAAAAGCTCAAAATCAGTATTAAAACATATTTTATTAACCCAACTATAGATTTACAGATAGCATGCAAACTTTCAAGTTCTCAAAAGCACATATTCAGTCAAGATGAGCTTGTGGGCATTCACAAATGTGCGTGTTTTATTTATAAACTTTCAGTTACCCTTATAACCTCTTCTTTGGTGCAAGTCAATTCAGCTGCTCTTACATTTTTATGGGAATAATCCTAACTGAATACTGGGCCTAAAAAACAGTATAGTAGTTCAACAAACAAAACTGAGCTATATAGGTGTATATATATAGTCAACTTACAACAGTTCATTTAGTGACCCTTCAAAGTCACAACGGTACTGAAAAAAGTGACTTATGATCATTTTTCATACTTATGGCTGTTGCAGCATCCGCTTTGTTGCATGTTCAATATTCAGAGGCTTGGTAACTGACTTGTATTTATGACGGTTTCAATGTCCCGGGGTCATGTGATCAGCTTTTATGACCTTCCCACCAGCGAAGTTACTAATTTAAGTGCAATGATTCAATTAACAATGGTAGCAAGAAATGTTGTAAAATGGGGCAAAACTCACTTAACAAATCTTTATGCTCAGCAACATAAACTTTGGGCTCAGTTGCTTCTGGTTTGGGTCTCTTCGGCGACGGACCGAAATCCGCGATCATGCATGGTTTCAATCCGTGCTCGCCGCCGAAGCGCCCCGAGCCAGCTGGATTCAGGGCTAAGCCACCCCGTAGAGGTGGTGAAGAGGGGGGAGACCGCCAGCAGGGTCGAGGAGAGCCGCATCTCTCCTCCCCAGCTGGTCTTTACTCCCTTTCCTGAAGGTGGTTGCAGCGCTGGTCAGAAATGGCCACCTCAAAGAAGAACCCGACCGGACAAGATTGTGCAGGAGGAAGTTTAAAGGAGAAAGTTTGACTGACCAGGTTGAACGGAGAAAACATCCACTTAAGGTACCTGGAACTTGAATTATAAAGACTATTGTTATTCCTAAAAAAAGAGTTTTAAAGCGGCGAAAGAGAAAGGAAAAAGAACTGTTTTTTTTTCTCTCACATTGACAATTTTAATTCACTTGGAACGCTAAGAAGAAGGGACTTGAATTAAAAAATTGATACTAATCCACTTTGACATTAATAGGCTATTCCTAGCTGAAAATAAAGTTTCAAAGGGATAAAGATTCTTGGATAATTGAAAAATTTCTAAAAAGAAAGCAAGCAGAGGAGGAAAAACAAAAAGGGTGGAATCTGGAAAAATGGAGGAGACCACCTGGAACTAAAAAGAATCGAGAGTGGTATTTTAATAAGATCTGAAACGGACACATTGTAGCTGAAACTTTGCTACAAGACAATAAAGCCACTGGAAAGAGAAAGTGAGAAGAGAAGCAAGATACCGCTTTGGATTATTGGGTGATTCCTGGATTTTCTGGATGGTGGACCCTAATGAAATGAAATAAAATCAATTGGGGGGTGTTTAAAAAAAAATTTTTTTCCAAATGCCATCACTCCTTGAAGAGCTAAAAATTATACTTAAAGAACAAAAAGAAGAAGCACAAGAGGGAAGAGAATCTTTTTCAGACTTCAATTTATAGAAATGGAGATTCTGAACTATGAAAAACAACAAGGACTGCTTGCAGAACAAGAAGGGCGGGACAAAGAAGAAGCCATCTTTAATGACCAAGCAATTTTAAGCAGGGTAAAAAAGGGAAAGGGTGGAAAGGGAGTTAAAAATTTAAGATCTGAAGCAACAACCAAAAAAAAGAATAACTTGAAAAGTAATTATAACATTGGGAAGAAGCAGAAGGGAGGATCACAGAATGGAGAACCAGATAGAAAAGGGAACAAAAAGGGGAGGGAGAAGAAGAAAGGGAAGATGGAAAGGAAAAGAAGTTATAAAGGACAGAAACAAGATATAGAGAAACAGGAAAAGCGTACAAGAATTAAAGGGATAAACCTATTTAAAAGACACAGAGACAATGGTTAAAAATTTAATTTAAAGAGAGGATTCTGCAAAAGTACATGAGATAGCATTGTTATACTAGAAATAGAAAAGAGTTAGAAAATATGATAGATGATTGAAGTGATAGATAAAATTGGCATTGATGTGTAATGGAACACTTGTTAGTAATTAAATGAAACAAAGAGGACAAGAGAATAAGGCTCTCAATGATTTAAAAAGAAAGTATAAAAATTAAAAAGAAACATGGAAGATTTCCAATGAAATTAATGTCAGTTGACAGGATGAATTTGAATAAGAATAATAATTTAATTGACTATTGTTAATAACTATTGTTTTGTTTTTTGTTCAAAGATAGTAATACGCTAAATATGAAATATAGGTGATTAAGTGAATGATAATTGATATTATTAGGCAATGTTTGTTATGGAAAATTTTAAATAGAAATATACAAGACTGTTATTAATATTAATGGTGGAGCTGAATTTGAATAGAATTTTTATGTATTATTGTTATTCATATATATGCAGATGTGTGTGTGTGTGTGTGTATCTTTTTTTTTTTCAAGAACCTAGTGTGTATTTTTAAGGGAATGTACCAAGCAGAATTCGGTTGATAATAGCTATGTGTTATAAAATAATTAGAAAATGAATGTTATAATTGTAAAGGTACAATATAAACTTTAAACAAGATTTGAATGGACAATTAAAAGATACAAAGATGTTATACTCCAGTCTAGTAACTACAGGGGAAAATGTGTTTTATGAGAAAAGAAAATATGAAATTGTAAACAGGACAGACGAAAGTGTAAAAATATTGATTGGAAAGATATTGAAAACTAGAATAAGACATATAATTGAACTTAGACAAAAATGAGATAATTAAAAATGAGGTTATGGAAAGCAAAGGGGAAAATTATTGAGAAAACTGTGAAAATAGTTATAAGATATGAATTAGAATATATAAGATGAATATGTAATTGAGCTTATGTCTGTATGGAGAAGTGATAACCCGGGAGCATGCTGTTCTCCAAAAAAGACATTTTATTTGTATTTGTATGTTTTGTAAAACTCAAATAAAACTTTACCTAAAAAACACTTTAGGCTCAGTTGTAGTTGTAAGTCAAGGACAATCTGCACATCTAAAGCCCAAAAGCAACCATAGGTCTTCTAGCTTACAACCCTTTGTTTAGTGACCATTAGAAGTTATAGGTTGTTTTGAACACAATATTTTAATGGTTTAATGGTTTATGTTGGTGTGTCCGACAGTTTGTGTTTGGTGTGGGTTTATTTGTGTTTTTAAGGTAATAAAAGTTAATAAAGTTTTTCTTAAAAAAAAAAGAAGTCATAACAGCACTGGAAAAAGTCACTTATGTCTGTTTTTCACACTTATGACCATTACAACATCCCCATGGTCACATGATCAAAATTCAGATACTTGGCAAGTAGCATATATTTATGACCGTTGCAGGGTCCCTGGATCACTTTTTGCAACCTTTTGACAAGCAAAAGTCAATGGGGAAGCCAGATACACTTAACTGTGTGATACTAACTTAGCAACTGCAGATTCACTTAACAACCATGGCAAGAAAGGGAAAAAAACCATGGCAAGACACTGCATCATAAACGTGAGTCAGTTGTCAAGCATCCAAATGTAAATCACATGAACCATGGGGAAGCTGTGACGGTCATAAGTGTGAAAAATGGTCATGTCACTTTTTTCAGTGCCATTGTAACTTGGAACGGTCACTAAGCAAGCTGTTGTAAGTCAAGAACTAACTGTACACCTAAAGCACCAAAGCAGCAGTAGGTCTACTTGCTTTCAACAAAACAAGAACTTTTTTTGCTTTATTTGGAGGGGGGGTGGACTTTTATTAGACCAGCCAGCACTCGGCGGGCGAGAACAATCCCTATTGATCCTGCTTTGCCGATTCTTAATCATGATTATTTTAAGCAATCACTGGTAACCGCTCCCTCCCAGCCTGTCAGAAAGGTTGAAGTGGCGCCTTGCTGTTATTGACGGTTGAACAAGCGCGCGCTTGCGCGCGTTCGATTCCACCAGTCAGGCACGTCTCGAGACTTACTTTTTAAAGAAAGAAAAAAAAACACGAAAGGACCCAGTAAGCTCACTTAGCCCCGCCTTCTCGGCGACCTCCAGAGGCCACGCACTATTTAAAGTCCCTCCCCCTTTGGGCCGCGCAGGCGCTCTGGCTTCGCCTTCCTGTTCGCGAAGCGAATGCTACCTCCTTCTCCTGTCTGGTGGAGAGAGCCGCTGTTTTTTTCCTTCCCTGTCTTCCCCCCCGCCCTCCCCCCGCTCCCGTTTTCCTACCCCCGCCCCTACTCACTTGTGGAAAGAGATGGGCTTCTCTTTGTCGTATCGATTCCGGCAACGGTAGGCAGAGCAGGACTGCACCATCCTCTTGTTGCTGTCCTCTCCGCCTTCTTTAGCACCACCGGTATTTCTGGGAGGAAACAAATCAATTTAAGACAAGCGTCGATCGAAATGCTTCCCTGAGGTCTTCGCGTTCCTTTTCAAAAACAAAAAAAATCCGAAGAACGACATAAACTGGCTGTGGCCTCTCCCTATTTCAACATGGCGGTGCCAGCTTCAGATCAACTCTCTCGAGATCTTCCTATCGGGTTTGGCTATTGGTCACGCCCCGCAATGTTTGGGGTGCGACGCGTCTCCGTCCGGAGCAGCCAATGAGAGGAGCGACTCATCGTTTGACGCACGGACTCCAGCTTTCTGAGCTCGGGAATAACACGGGCGCCCGTCCGAAGGCTTGGCTGGGCGCGCGACGGGAGTTGGAGAGCGGCGCGGTATTTTAGATCGATCGTAACGGTTGATGCGCGCCTCGGAAAAAAAGGAACTGGCGGGCTTCTATCAATTGTATTCTTAGTCCTGCAGTTTAGCCTTATTTGTTAGGAAGGATGTTCATTCCTAAAAGAATTCAGTTGGAGGATGTTGTCATCTAACATAATAAATACGGACGACCATTAAATAATAGCAAGAAATTACATATGCTGTATATTTGACGGGCTTTGATTCTGTCTCTCTCTTACTTTCTTTTTCTTCTTTCCCTCCCTCTCTTTTTCTTTCTCTTTTCCTCTTTCCTTCCCTGTCTCTCCCTCCTTTCTTTCCTTCTCTTTCTTTTCCTCCCTTTCTCTCCCTCCCTCCCTTTTTTCTCTTTCTCTCCTCCCTTCCCGCTCTTTCTCTTTCCCTCCCTCTGTCTTTTTTCTTTCTTTCCCTCTCTTTTCCCTCTCTCTCTTTCCCTCCCTCCTCATCCTTTTTCTCTCTCTTTCTTCCCCTTCCCCTCCCTCCCTCTTTCAACAGGGATCCCCAGTCCATGGACCAGCACCAGTCCACAGCATGCCAGAAACTGGGCCACACAAACAAGTGCAGGATGTGTGCTGCTGCGGGATGCAGGCAGCACGTGAAATCACGGCCCCTCTGGTCCATGAAAAAAACCTGTCTCCACAGAACTGGTCCCCGGTGCCCAAAAGGTTGGGGGCTGCTGGTTTAAAATACAATGTTGAGATGTAAAAGGCCTTTTGCAATTTAGAGCTATGATGATTACCCTTCTCGCTATCAGGGATGCTTAATAGGACTGGGTTTAGACACTTTCCAGATTCTTGGCCTGTATTATTACAATAAGGATGTAGTCCTACCATAGTTAGGAGTTGGACAAAGTGTCTTCCAAATGACTATGAATGCGTTATATTCTTTACTTATAGCTTTGCCTTTCTTTTTCAACAAGTGATGTAGTAAAAATCAGAATGACAGGGTTGCAAATGTGGCAATTTGGTTTACATGGGCATTTAAAAATATACAATCCAGTGCTTCACACGAGTCCTCTATCCTTAACTCAGAAAATGAAAAACAAATGTACTGGCATAAAATGTGTTGTCCTCGTTACCCGCCCATTTTTGCTCTTGGGGCACCTGCCCCAAATCCCTGGAGTAATCAAATCAAATCTGTATTACTGTCTTTGACATAAGCCATAAGGAGTATGGATACAATCAGATAAAATTCTCAGGGGTATAACATTGCCCTACTTTGTGAATGGCACTTCTGATGGGCATGTTGATTGTGGTTTTCTGGTTCAGTGCTGTGAGAACTGAGTGAATTATCAATGAAAGGTTGGCAAGGCATAGCAGGATATATTCAAGCATGAGAAGGAAATGGGAGGAGAGGGATTTGAGGTATAGGTGGAAGGACAAGCTTGAAGGAGCCTCAGGATCTTAATCTGAGAATATCTTCTTTCAGGGAGAAAGGGTTAAGAATATGTTTAATGCTAGAATATACTAATACAGGTTGTCCTTGACTTAACAGCCGTTCATTTAGTGGCCTTCAAAATTACAACAGCATTGAAAAAAGAAGCATCTGGGAAGGCAACAAGGCAGAAATAGCCCCAGGGAGGAGAGAGGCAGAGTCTATCATGTTGTCTGGGTGAAATCATCCGTGGTTTTGGGGTGAGATTCCATCAGTACGCAGATGACACCCAGCTGTACATCTCCACCCCGAACCAAATCAGTGATGCCCTCTCCCTGATGACCCAGTGTTTGGATGCGGTATGGATTTGGATGAGCGGGAACATGCTTCAACTCAACCCGGCCAAGACTGAGTGGCTGTGCATACCGGCATCTCGGCCCAGTCAGGAATATCCATCTTTGGCCATAGGGGGAGCGGTGTTGCCCCCTGTGGATAGGGCGCGGAATCTGAGGGTCCTCCTGGATGTACGGCTCCAGTTGTAGGAGCAGGTGGGGGCCGTCGCCAGGGGGGCCTTTGCCCAGCTCCGCCTTGTTCGTCAACTACGCCCATTTCTGGACCGAGATGCCCTGCGCACAGTCACTCATGGCCTTGTTACCTCTAGACTCAACTACTGCAACACTCTCTATTTGGGACTGCCCTTGCATACCATCTGGAGATTGCAGCTGGTGCAGAATGCGGCGGCGCGGGTGGTGATGGGAGTCTCCCGATTCTCCCATGTTACCCCCCTCCTGCGCTGCCTGCATTGGTTGCCGGTTGCACTCCGGGTGAGATTCAAGGTTTTAGTTTTAACATACAAAGTCCTTCATGACAATGGTCCTCAATATTTAAGGGAGCAACTCCTGCCGACATCGAATGCCAACCACCCTATGCGAGCACACAGGCAAGGACTCCTTGGGGTCCTGTCGGCCGGCCAGTGCCGGCAGGCGGTCCCCCGACGACGAGCCTATTCTGTCGCGGCCCCTGACCTCTGGAACCAACTTCCCCTGGGGCTCTGCCTGGCCCCTGACCTCCGCACCTTCTGCCATGATTTGAAGACCTGGTTGTTTGACCAATCCGGGCTGTGACCCTTCCTGGGTGGGGTGGTTTTATTTTTTAAGTATTTAAATTGTCTTTTGGGGCTTGTTTTGGTTTAATCTTTTCTTAATTATTTATTGTTGTTATTTTTAGCTGTGAGCAGCGAGTCTTCGGAGATGGGCGCATACAAGTCCAATAAATAAATAAATAATTGTATAACCAACTAGATCCTGTAGGGTGGAAATTCAAAATGATTAGATGTTGAGCAAATGACATCTTGTACTACAGAGAAGGCAGGGGAATAGTAATTGAAATAAATATGGGAAATAACCCAATGCCCAGTTTTTTTTTTTTTTAATTAGATTTATATGCCGCCCTTCTCTGAAGACTCAGGGCAGCTTACAATTTTTGGGATACAACCCAGTGTATTCAGCAATAGCCTTCATTCCATTGTATATGCCTGCTTATTACTAAGCGGCATTTTTACAAAGTCAGCTTATTGCCCCCAACAATCTTGGGTCCTCAATTTACCTACCCCGAGAAGATGGAAGGCTGAGTCAACCTTGAGCCTGGTGGGATTCGAGCCTACAGTAATTGTAGGCAGCTGGAACTTAAATGTAGGCATTTAACAGCCTGAGCCACCAAGGCCCTTTAATATCCCTATTTTTGGACACTGCAATCAAGAAAAGTGGGGCTGTTGTATCTAAAGGTACATGCCATTTCAGAATATTTTAGTACCAGCATTAATACACCTTATCTTGCCCAGAAAAAAATATATCTGGTTTCCTCTACTGAAAGGCTCGAGACTGATTGCAAAATGGGTAGAAGACACTGCCAGGTGTATGAAACTGAACTCAGGAAGCAAAGACAGGGAAAGAAATGGCTACAGGGGAATGCATATGCCTCCCAGCAATCCCACACATAGCTCTTTTTACAGTTATTACCTGTCTTTGCCTTCAGAGTAAGTGACGAACATTCTACACAGAATGAAACTATGACTTTGTTGGCCAAAAAGAAAAACAAAATTAGTTCTATTCAGGTACAAGTAAAAAAATTACTTCAAGCTGTTCGCTTTTGGGTTGGCTATAAGGTGATGCTACAGTCATGTGATCAAGGTTCAAGACTGGGACTGTTAAAGCTAACTGCTGTAGGCTCGAATCCCACCAGGCTCAAGGTTGACTCAGCCTTCCATCCTCTCGGGGTAGGTAAATTGAGGACCCAAGATTGTTGGGGGCAATTAGCTGACCTTGTAAAAATGCCGCTTAGTAATAAGCAGGCATATACAATGGAATGAAGGCTATTGCTGAGCACATTGGATTGTGCTCCAAAAATTGTGAGCCGCCCTGAGTCTTCGGAGAAGGGCGGCATATAAATGTAATTAAAAAAGCATGAGAGTACAATGGTATACATTATTATTATTTATTTAGTAGACTTGTATATACGTCGCCCTCTCTCCCTAAGGACTCAGGGCAGCTCACAGAATAAAAAATACAATACAATAAGTTAACTAAAAATAATTTAACAGTACAAGCTTAATATTAAACATTAAAACTATTAAAACCATTAAAAAGTTTTTTTTAAAGAAACCCCCTACATAGAGAGTTACAGATTGAAAGGATGTCCCTGTGAAGTCAGAAAGAAAAAAAGGATGCTTTATTATTTGCAAATCTGCTTTACATTTATACATTGATGGATATTTACATTGCTGATTCTCCTTTTTTAACCACTACAACTCTTATCAGTCATTAGCTACCCCTATTTATCTCCAAATCAGTTTCACCTGTTTATATCTGGAACTGAGGGATGGACTATTTCAGATATAAATAGGACACAATGCAATATTAATTGTATTCACAGCTGCCTATAAATTTAAGACATGGATAAGAACATAAGAATGTGTTGATCAGATAAAGGCCCATATTGGTTCTACATTTTATTTCTCAGTGTTCAACAAGTTTCCTCTGGGATATAATGTTAAATCTTAAAATCTAGTGCTCTTTAATAAATCTGTCCGCCACATATTTGCCCAATCCATCTTATATTTAACCATCTTGTATTGCATTTTCCACTTTGGGATTACAGCACAATACTTCAGCAAGCTCTACATATGTCTCCCTCATACCTTCTTGTTCTGCTTATTACGCTCTGGATGGGTATAAAGCAGACAGCAACTCCACAAAGCATCTATACAAAGTCTTTTTATTGGTTCATCAGGCATCCTGCCAACTCACATTTATGACGAGGTTCTTCTTAATGTCCAATCCTTTGCATATCTGAATTGTGGTGTAGCAAGATATTAAACTCTCATCCCTATGATGATAACCATGATGATAATTGTAGTGACCGCATGGTATAGGATTCAGGCTAGAGTGAGGGAGCCTCCCCCAACCCAACAAGGGTCAATTTAGTGACCAATCAGGATTACAGGTGTGACCACATGACATGGACTACATTTCCCAGGATACCTTAACTACATTTACCATGATGCATTCCCTTAAGAGGACAGCTCTCAATTCCTAACTACCTATGCCAAATCCCATTAACTCTAAATTGGCTGGACAGCACACTCCCCACCTAGAATTGCAAATTCCACTAAGTAAGGAGCAATTAACTAAGATAAACAGTAAAGAGTAATACTAACTGAATAGCAGATAATTATATAACTAAAATAAATAGGTAGCTATATAAGTAAAGGAAACAGTAAATAGCAATAAAGCATGAAACAAAGCAAAGCATGCAAAGCTTGAGGTTCAATCTTCAAGTTCAGCCTTTCTCCGCAGCAACACTAGGTCAGTGACCGGTCTGTTGTACAGCTCCTTGGTGCAAGTCTGCTGGTCACCTCTGGAAGTCCTGTTGGTGGCAATGGTGAAAGGGTGACAGGTGTGCCTGCCTGGTGGTCACTTCTGGCGACCTTTTAGGGTTGGAGCGGTACTCTTGTTTCCACTGTGTCAAAGGGCTTCGGGAAGCTGCTGGAAAGTGTGTTGCGGAGGCACATGCTTGTGTAGACCGTCTTAGTGGACGTCTGGTGGTTGCTGGCACCCATTTAGGATGGAATGGCATTCTTGTTTTTGATGGTGCTAAAGGGCATCGGAAGTCTGTCGGAATGGTTGATGCTAAGACATCTGCCTGGGTTGGGGCCTGCATCCGATCGACACTGACAAGTCCTGAAATTCCCCAACCCAGGTCTGTTTTGAAGGCATAGGGTGAGTATCTCGGGCCTCTGACTACTTCAGTGTAAACTACAGCATCAGGAGCATCTAGTCCCAGCAAGAGCAAAATCTTGGCTTAGGATCTAGATCAGGAAAGTTATGAGCCATATGCTTCAGGTGAGGTATGTTGCTAGCTACCTCTGGTGTTGCAATATGGCTGCGGTCATCTGGTATCCCGTCCCATTCTAATATGGGCGGCAGTAGGAACTGGGAACTTCCATCTAATGACTCTATACAGAGTCCAGAAGCTCTCCTCCCTGCCGTGCGTCTTGGTGCGGTGCACGTTGATATCGTGAAGTGGAATTTTTCCTTCTGCACATCAAAGAGGTTGAAGAATGGCTAGTGAGCGATTGCTCTGAGGATCTAGGATTATGTACATTTTCTCTGCTTCTTGTGGGCGTCCATCAGGGTAGACTTTGGCTAAGCAGATCTGATGTGCAATGGACACTTACCACTGGCTCCAATTGTGCTTTCGTGGCGCGCTGAGGCTCCTTGTTCAAAGGAGGGTTAGGGGTTGTCTGCTGTGGTGATTCAGAGTCTGGATGCAGAGCAGTTGGGTGCTCGTTGCTGTTGCATAGATGGCATTGCACCTTGGCTGTGCAGTCTTTTGGCGCGTGTTTAGAAGATTCACAACACTTGTAGCAGACTCTGAATTCCCATAACAAATCTTTCCTTTGGGTCAGGGATTTCGCTGCAAACCCCTGGCACCTGTTCAGCGAGTGTTGGGTGTTGTGCAAAGGACAAAGGTCAATTCTCTTTGTAGTTGGAGATCTAGATTGGGTTGAGGCCAACGAGTTAGCGGCCAAACTCTTTATGGTTGAGGAGTCGATCTCGGTTTTATGGACAGTCATGAAGGGTTTTCCCTTTGCAGTGGGTGTAGGGTCTGTGGACGGTATATAGTTGCTGTTGTATCTTTTTTCATTGTGAGGACTAACAGCTCTGAGTCTGCGGGCCCTGGGGGTGTTGTACACTGTTGCCTGGTGGGGCACAAATTCTTCAAGAATGGTAAAGGGTATATAGTTGTGGCGACCCTTGGCCATGAAGGCATCAGACAACTGGAGCCACTGTTCAATTAGCACCTGTGGGAGTTTCCGAATGATTTTGTTTTGCATGTCGACGTGGTCAAGACAAGCGAGTCCCAGTAACCGTGGATCCTGTTGTGCTGCTTTCAGTTGTATAAGTATATTAGATAGTTCTGCGACCAGGTGAGGCCTGTCGATAGGAATTTTAGAAAATCTGTTGAGGCTGTTCAAGAGTGCCGTACAGTTTGTCTTTTCCATGCCAACCATAGGTCTGGGTCGTCTAAGTGGAAGGTATAAAGTGCCTTCGTTGCTTTGGCAGACCACGGCCCTAGCCACGTTATCAAGTGTACGAGTACTTCATTGGGTTTCAGGTGTATATCCTGAATGGTGCACAGGAAAATTTTCTTCCAAAGGAGTTATTTGCCGCCTGGCTCGTCAGAGAATTTGTATACCCTGTTGGCAGCCAAATCTAGTTTTCCTCTCCTGAGCGCCAACTCTCTCCAGTAGTCTGCATCATCTGTAGAGGTGGATTGGGTAAGGGGCATTGATGTAGAGGGTGGATTCGGGTTGTATGTCAACGATGGGTCATAGTGTTCCTCCCAGTGCTTACGGAGGATGTCATCCTGCCATTCCAGAGACGATGGTGGAGATTCACACTGCTGTGTAGGCTGGCTGCGGTTATCTTGTTGTACCTGTGAACTCGGGTAGTGTTGAGGTTGTGGCTGGAATGGTACTGCCTGTGGATTGAGTGTGGCAGGTGTCGTTGGTTGCATGTCTACTTGTCGAGAAGTCATTGTGATCATTGGTGGGCTAAGTTGCTTGCCCGGCAGGTCATGAGACATTGGAGTAGGGTTAATGATTCTGGGAAGAGAATCTCAGACCTTAGTACGTGCAACATCAGTTGGGGAAGATTTGCTGTTGGTGGGAAGTGAAGCTCGTATTGTGGGTCTTATAACTTCAGCTGCGTGACTGAGGTTTAGAGTCTGTGGTTGAGATTCACTCCTATGCTCCCCTGGTTGTGGGAGACTGCTAGGTAACTGAGGCGGTTCCACCTGCTTGTTTCGTAGCGAGTGTTGCTCATCCACGTAGGCCTTGACCCGCGTATCTGGGTTCTGTTCTCCCAACTCTTTGAGGTTGAAGGTGAGGGAGGCAGCATTGGCTGCCTTCTGCCATGCTGTGGCCCGTGCTGTTTTCGTTGCAAAGTCTCTGTGCTGTTCGGCCAACTCTAATTGGGCCTGAACTTTGGACAATTCTGCCTGCTGGTTGGCCTGGGCTTTGGCCATTTCTGCTTGTTGTTCAGCCTGGGCTTTGGCCATTTCTGCTTGTTTAGCTGCTATTTCTGCCTGTTGAGCTGCTACTGCCGCCTTCTGCCGTGTCACCTCCTCTGTTGCACATAGATCTGCGTCTGCTACTGCAGCTTTTATTTGAGCTTCTACAGCTCGGTTGGCATAACGTGCTGCTTTGGAGGCCCTAGATGCATTACTGCGATGGGAGGATGCTTTGGAAGGATGGTCAGACCCAGCAGCAGAGAATTGGCACAAGACACTGGAGCCTGCTTGTGATCTAGCCAGTTTGGGATGGAGGAAGGAGGCTTTCTTAGAATGGTGGGAGCAGGCTCGCTTAGAATGGTGGGAGGAGGCTGCTTGTGACAGAAGACTTATTTCGGATGTGGCCCTCTCCCTTGCTGCTTGTTCCTTTTGAAGTGCATCGAGGAGCACTGCCTGGAGGGCTTTTTTGCTTTCCTCAATGCAGTCTTTTCTTTGTGAAACTCCTTGAAGCATTGGATGTGCTTGGAGTTTTGGGTCACCCAGTCTTGACTGGATGGACTTGAATTTATCTTCACTGTTTCTCCACCATGCGAGAAGGGCATCTAGATCATCTAGCAGTGTGCGGATTTTCTCGGGGGGCAGCTTGCGTTTTGGGGCATCACAGATCTCCTCTAGTTCCAACCATGAGTCTGCGTAGCGGTGATATTGCCTCTCCCAATTGTCCCTCAAGTGTGCTTCCATTGGTTCGGTAAGCTTCTTATTCTTTCTGAGGTCATAGGCTTCATGAGGTCCAGCTGCCTCTGGGTTTTGGGAACCGGGCTGCACGTTTACATCAAGGGTGGGTGGAGGGTTCAAGCCCTCTGGTACATCAGAGACATCTGTCATGGCAGAAGAAGTTGCCATACTTCGAATTGGCAAAGGTGAATTTTAGAAAATATTGTAGTTTTCCTTTATTTTGCTAGGGTGCTGTGCATAGGTAGCAGAAAGGAGTGTCTGCTAGATGTAGTACTTGAGCACGTAGGTGGCGCTGCACAATATGGCTGCTTTTAGGGGGCAGTGCATGCTTGCAACACAAGTGAGTGCTATAGAGGGTGTTGTTGCTGAGTCTGAAGACTTGAGAGCAAAATGCAGATTTGCCTGTTAGTGTTGCTTGCGACACAAATTGGCACAATAGAGGGCATTGTTGCTGAGTCTGAAGACTTGAGCGAACACAAGTTTGCCTGTTAGTGTTGCTTGCTAGGTCTGGAAGACACTGTTGCTAAGCACAGGTTGGGCTGCAGATAGTACTGGAACCTTGCATGAAGTTACTTAATGTTTCCACAAAAATTACAAAAAAAAGGAATTGTCATGGGTTAAACACTGGTTAAATTTGGGAAAATTCGCAGACAAGTCTTTAAATTCTCTGGGAAATTTCTCCTAGACCACCAGATGGTGCTGTGGGCTGCTTTGCTTAAGTCTTTAGGGGGGTGAACCCCAAAGGAATTTATTTGCTTACTTGCTGGAAGAGAAAGTCATCAAACAAATACAGCATTCCAAAGGTTGTATGCAGCCTTGTGTCTTGGGAGCGGGGAATGGGCTCCTTTGCTTTGAAGACGGTCCTTCAACTAATGAATTATGACCCCCAATAAAATGACCAGAGTGGTTGTAAAAAATAGCTGGAGAGGCTTCTTTATTGCCTCTGAGCTGGAGCATAGAGCTTAAGAAATGCTAAGCTTTTCAGTTTGAATGAGCAGAGCAGACTTGGCTTTTCTTTTTAGGACACAATAAGATTCTGCTTTTGACTCATCATCTGCATTTGAAAGGAGTTTGTAGGTAGTAACTTAGGGAAGACAGGGGTACATGGGTAATACCTGGCTCCTCCCTTTGTTTTGCAAATTAGTTCTTCCTGAGCTAGCAGATGTAACTTGAGACAAAGAGGCTTCCTTTGCTGAAGAGAGGGGAGAGGGAATTTGCCCCTTCCTGCAGCCACAATGAGAGGTTTGAGGGAGAGAGAACCAAAGTACAAAGGAATAGCATGCACATTTAATCCTGGCTTCAAAATATCTTTGCCTTTATCACAAAATCCAAATTACTTTTAATCTTCACAGCGATTCCAATACAGCAATAATTCTTTACTTTTAAGAGTCAAAATTAACTGACTTTATACTGAGGGAATCCAGATCATCATTTTACTTTTGGGATTGCAGCTCAGGGATTTCAGATCTTTGCATCTTTTTATTGCTTCCAGGAATCAAGATTAAAGTATCTTTCTACTGTTCTGCTTATTATGCTCTGGATGGGTATAAAGCAAACAGAGCAACTCCACAAAGCATCTAAACAAAGTCTTTTTAATTGGTTCATCAGGCATCCTGCCAACTCACATTTATGACGAGGTTCTTCTTAATGTCCAATCCTTTGCATATCTGAATTGTGGTGTAGCAAGATATTAAACTCTCATCCCTATGATGATAACCATGATGATAATTGTAGTGACCGCATGGTATAGGATTCAGGCTAGAGTGAGGGAGCCTCCCCCAACCCAACAAGGGTCAATTTAGTGACCAATCAGGATTACAGATGTGACCACATGACATGGACTACATTTCCCAGGATACCTTAACTACATTTACCATGATGCATTCCCTTAAGGGGACAGCTCTCAATTCCTAACTACCTATCCCAAATCCCATTAACTCTAAACTGGCTGGACAGCACACTTCTTGTCTTAAAAACCTATTTGAACAATGCTATTAGATATGTATGCAACAAAACAATAGTTTATAAATAGTGTAATTTCACTTAGCAGATATAGCTTTGCATGGACATTTTCAGGGCACGGCTCACATATAAATAATGTTAGTGCCAGTTTTCATTCTTCTCCACATGAAGCCATACAAATCCTATCATTTCCATTCAGTGACCATGATAGACCATGATTGGAGATGGTAATGTGGAGGAGGTTAAGTTTGTAAAAAACAAAAGTTTACAGTGATATAGTTCTTTTCTGAGACTTGTCTCATTCAGACAAGAAATAAGCACTACTGATGTGGAATTATTGCACGTCTGCTGACTAGGATTGGATTTCTTCTGAAATAACAGGTTGTTCTACATGTTCTGGTTGATGTACTGCAAAGTAACTACATTACCATTTGTCACACTGTGTCCTCACAATAGAGCTTCTCATCAGGTGCTTCTGAGACTAGCTGAAATGAGACAAAGGGTTCTGACATGGAACTAGGGTTTTCCACCTTATGTCAGCAAAAGACATCCATCCCATTCTAGTACATATGGAGGAGCTTTATGAGATCAGCAATTTGCAGGAATCCAACTGGTCCACAGCAGGATCCTTTTTCATTCCAGCTAGATGGTGCTGCATCTCTATAGCTGTTTTCTGCAGAGGAATTGGTCACTTCACTGGAACGGGCTTTCTTCTAATGAGAATATTGACTTCATGAAAACTTGCCTACTGGTCTACCATGAAATTAATATTCCCATTAGTAAGCAATATTAAAGAAGGCAAAGGGCCGGGAGTTTGACAGGTCTGAGGTAAAGGAACAGTAGGGAGTAGTGGTTGCACAGTGATTACAAAACAGTTCCTTTTGTGTATGAGCATGTATGCACACATTGTATATGTGACTATGTATGCATTTATACATATGGATAGAGAAAGATCTGCAATGGAAAAGCTCGTTCTATAAAGTAAATATGCAGACGATTGTTCCTATTTGCTGCATTTTTAAAAATATAACTTCCCCATCAATTTTGAAGAAGTGTGAATCTGGGGCACTTCCTAAAATGTGTTTATAGGAGTAACTACTGAAAATGGGGGGTTGGGATGATTAAATTCATGCCAGATTGAAACAAGATTCCTTTTCTGCATGTAAGAAAGCTTGTTTCAATTTTGTTTTAGTTGAAGGAAGAGCTCATGATGTAGTAAGGTAAGGAGAGAGTAATATTCGATGTTCCTATTCAAGAAAAAACAACAGAAGAGGCACATAGAGATGTCTCCTTGTATAGTGGAAGAACATGATTAATCACACCTAGAAAACCTCAATTCTTTAAGGGTAAATAACACCTGGAAAACCTCATTCATCTCTACTATTCATAGAAAGGAGAAGAAACTATGGCTATGTAGATCTTATCTTCTGGTCAAGACATCACCAGAAGACCTTCACTCTTGATAAGCAGGAGAAATCTTCAGAAATTTGGATACAAGAGTGCCTATCACTTCCACTGCAAGTTTTCTTTTCTGCGGGTTGGACATTAAGATGTTGTTTTTAGTTCTATCACTAATGCTTAGCAATAAAAGTCTAACAAAGCAGGACAAAATTAAGTAAGCAATAAAAATGAATATAGAAACCTGCCTTACCACCCATTCACAGGAGCAATTATGATAGTAGTTAGTTTTCTTGCTGCTGGAAAAGTGGTAAACATTATATCTGAGTAGCCAGATAGATAGATAGATAGATAGATAGATAGATAGATAGATAGATAGATATAGAGATACATATATATAGATGTTTTCGTAGATTTTCATGGGTAAAGGTATGTAGGTCTTGGTGTATTCGGGTCTTGTCCCATGTAAGATTGAGAATACCTTGGCAACGTTTCAACGAAATCTCATCCGTCATCTTCAGGCTGGTGTCTTCAGCTTCGTTCTTCTGGGAAGTTCTTCGTTCTCCCAGAAGAACGAAGCTGAAGACACCAGCCTGAAGATGACGGATGAGACACCAGCCTGAAGATGACTTCAGAAACGTTGCCAAGGTATTCTCAATCTTACACGGGACAAGACCCGAATACACCAAGACCTATATATATAAAGATAGCCATATGATCAGGAGGGCCTTTGTTCAAGTTTATTGTTTACAACTTCTTGGACAAAATAGCCTCACAATTGTTTAAATTTCATCTAAGCAATTTTATTACTTTACAATGTTTCAAAACTCCCTTTCGCTAATGAAGTGCACAACAGTCTAGAATAAATCATTCAGAGTATACTCACTGAAATAAGTTGATTAAATCTATTATGTTGCATGTTAGACTTTTCTCTTCCTGCAAGATTAATACAAGATTCTCCATCATCTTTGGGGACAGATTTTTTAGGGTGTGAAGTTATTCCATTGATTGAAGCAACTCTTTCAGCTGAAGAGATGAATTGATTACCACCTGTCAAATTTGAATCAAGCATGGCAAATCTCTGACTTGCTATCATTCATGAAATTAGAATTCAAAGGCAAAAAGAGAAACCTCCCTATAAATTATAGGGCACAACACATTTATTATGCCTCTGCTAATAACATTGTCTGAGAAATCTTCAGTAACAAACCTTAATGGACAGAATGTGATGTCATTCGTTCAAGAGTAACCAAGTAACCAAAAAGAAATCTTTCGCAGATGAAGTCCACTTTTTATTTTAGGAGCTAATCAGAGCTAGAAGAGTAGGTGGCCAGTGTTGCAACATTCTAAGTGGAGTGGGGCCACAAAGTTTGGGTTACATTGGGACGATCAAATGGGAAATTGTCCTTTCCCAAATCAACATATTTACTGCTGAATTTCTGCAGTGTGACCTGCATGTTCTGACAGAGCCATACAACAAAATACCTGTAGTCCTCAATTTATGACCACAACTGAGCCCAACATTTCTGTTGCTAAGTAAGACAGTTGCTAATTGAGGTTTGCCCTATTTTATATGCACATTGGCAAAACCTCCCTGCTGAACACAGATAGTCCTTGACTTACAACAGTTCATTTAGTGACCATTCAAAATGACAACAGCACCAAAAAAAGTGACTTATGACCATTTTTCACACTTAATGACCCTTGTAGCATCCCCATAGTCATGTGATACAAATTCAGACGCTTGGCTACTGGTTCATATTTATGACTGTTGCAGTGTCCTGGGGTCATGCAAAGGGGGAAGCCAGATTCACTTAACAACCAACAACTTTAACAACTGCAGGGATTCACTAACAACTGTGCCAAGAAGGGTTGTAAAATGGGGCAAAAATCACTTAAGAAATGTCTCGCTTAGTAACAAAAATCTTGGGCTCAATTGTAGTTGTAAGTCAAGGACTACCCGTATAAGTAGCCTAGTTCCTAGTTGCCCGTTGCATTTCCTTTCTAGTGGTTCTGTATTTGTAACAGAAAGGCCCTTATTTTCAAAGTGGAAAACATTTTCTTGAAATGTGGATGAAAGCAGGAAGACCCTTAAGAGAAAGATTAGGGTCACTCTGTTCTTTTTTTCCAGCTAGACAAAGCCATAGCTGCTTGGCTATGATCTACTACAGATAGTCCTCGACTTGCGACCACTATTGAGCCCAAAAGTTCTGTTGTTGAGACACGTCTTAAGTGAGTTTTGCCCCATTTTATGACCATTTTTGGGCACAATTGTTAAGCGAATCACTGCAGTGGATAAGTTACTAACCCAGTTAAGTGAATATGGCTTCCCCCACTGATTTTGCTTGTCAGGTCGCAAAAGGTGATGGCGACATGACCTTGGGACACTGTGACGGTCATAAATACAAATCAGTTGCCAAGCGGATGAACTTTGATCCCATGATCATGGGGATGCTGCAAAAACGGCCATAAATCACATTTTTCAGTGCCCTTTGAATGGTCACTAAACAAACTGTGGTAAGTCGAGGACAACCTGTAGTTGCCCGTACTTTTTACTTCGCCCATTTATCGGATCGTCCATCGGACTGTCGCTGTGTAAGAAAGTTTAGGGGCCGGTGGGCGGGGGAAACAGCCACCTTTTTGCCCCTGATTTTCAGGCGAATCTGGAAGCCCGCGCGAATGAGGCGGAACCCAAGGCGTCCCCGCCGCAATGCAACGTCAGGAAGCAATAAAAGTTTCGCGCCGAGATTTCGCTTTGATTTTAGCCTTCGGGCTGATCTCAACGCAAAAACCCCGTTTTATTGGGGAAGAAGGGAGAGAGGAGAGGCAAGGAAGGAAGACGGAACCAGGCGACGCGGCTCCGTCGCTCCGCCCTCCGCGGCTGAGCCGAGAGGGCCGCGTGTGGTCGCCGCAGCCACAGCCAAGAAAGGCGGAGTAGCGGGAGCTGCTACTAGGGCGAGGCATTTTGACATCAGTTCCTCTGGCTGCAAGGGAAGAAAAAAGAGTTTTCTCTTTCTTCAAAAGCCGCAAGTCGAAAGCGCCGAGCCCCGGGCGGGTTGCCCCAAGGGGCGGAAGATGGAGAGCCGGCGCCGGGCGTGAAAAACTCGCCCGCAGCCTTCGCCACGCTGGGAAGCGGAGCTCGCGGCCGGCACCGCATCGTTTCCTCTTTCTGGAAGCCAGACAGAGCTGGGGACTGGCGGCAGCGGCAGCCGCCACTCCAAACCCGCCGCCGTCCCGCCCAGTATGAGCAGCGGCGGCGGGCGCAGTGGCGCCCGCGTGGCTGTGAAGATGGAAGTAGCACCTTATTACGGCGAAGAAGGCTTGGAGCTGCTCCCGGACTTCGTGCAGCTGCCGGGCTTCGGTGGCGGGCCCGGAGCTGGAGGACCGACGGGACTTGAACCGCCTGAGGAAAGCGGGGCGGTTCAACAACGCAAGTTGCTGCTCGTCGGGAAGCCGCCGCCGCCTCGGGATTTAGCGGCGGCCTCCCCGGGTAATGCCACCTTGCCCCCGGCCGGGCCGTTCTTGCGCCCCCGCGGCGGCCCAAGCAGCGCCGTGCACCGCCTCATTCAGGAGACCACCGTCGGCGCCGGCCCTGAGGTGGGCCCAGCCGTTTTGCAGCCTTTGCTGAAGCTGCCGGCGGCCGCCGACTTGGAACAATTGCTGATCCAAGCGGGGAGCCCGGGCCTCGCCGGCCCATCCAGCCCCACCGGCGGAGGGCCCTCGGTGGCGACGGCCGGCGGGGCGCCCTTCTTGTACCGCTCTCCGCAGTCCTCGGTTCCGCCGCAGGCGGTGACGCAGGAACAGGAGGGCTTCGCCGACGGCTTCGTGAAAGCTCTGGCCGATTTGCACAAACAGAACCAGTTGCTCGGGGTGTCCCCGGCGCCTCTCTCGCCTACCCAGCACCCGGGAGGGCCCTGCTGCCCGACGTCCAGGCAGGATCCCCCCGCCGTCTACACCACCTTAGGCAACTTCAACCCGGCCAGTCCATCGGCCGGCGGCGCTTTTTTCACTCCCCAGCCTGTGGCTCGTCTGCCAGCGCCCGGCTCGACCGGCAGGGCTTTGGAAGAGCCGCAGACTGTGCCGGAAGCGCCTGTAATAGTGTCAGCTCCTCCACCGCCGCCGCCGCCTCTTTCGGGGCTTTCGTCCGGGGAGTCCCCGCCGCCGCCTTCCTCCTTATCGCCGCTGGACGCAGAGAGCCAAGAGCGCCTGAAAGCTGAGCGCAAAAGACTGCGCAACCGTATCGCGGCTTCCAAGTGCCGCCGGCGCAAGCTGGAGCGCATCGCCCGCTTGGAGGAGAAAGTCAAAGCGCTCAAAGGCCAAAACGCCGAGCTGGCCGCCACCGCCAGCCTCCTCCGCGCCCAGGTCACCCAGTTGCAAGGTCGAGTCCGGAGCCACCTCTCCAGTGGCTGTCACATCAACACCGCCGCCGCAGCCCCCGCGCAGACCTTGGCAGTGGGTGGTCAGCCCCCCGGCAGGGAGGCATCCACAGAGCCGGAGACCAGTGCTTGCTGAAAGTGTGTGAACCCCTCCAAAAACAAAGGGAGACTCATCGTGCGCCCAACTTTGCCATGCATGCATGGCAGAAAGGGGATTAGATCTTGATCCTGGTCTTGGGAAGGGCCATGGGAGCCCTGCCTTCCGTTGCACATCCTTTGGCTTCTGCAGAGTTCCTCATTCATCTGAAAAGCTGAAGTAGACAGGGAAAGGTTCGGCTTCTGCGAGACCATGCAGGTATCTTAAACCAGTTTCTGATAGAAGTCGGAAGAGCCAGAGAAGAACTTGGTGTAATAATGGCAGAGAGATAAATATGTCAGAAAGAATATCCCATGGAACAGAGTAGGACTTCACAGTGTTAGCCTTTCTAGAAACAACTTCTTAAAAATAACAACTGTCCTCCTTAATCCAAAGGTTGGCAGTTTCAAGCATCTCCAGCAACCGGCAGCTTTTCTGCCAGCCACCTAAGTAATGAAAGTAATACTGAGATTGGTAATAACCAGCTGGAAGTGATGCTGTTGGGTTCTTTTCAAGAGCACCAAACAAATGCAGAAACCTTCAGAGGGAAAGAGGAAAGTGCCAAGCTTCTCCAATTGAAGCCCCTCTGACCACCTTCAGGCTGTGAAGAAGTCTGGGGCTGGATTCTTTCTTCATCTTCTGAAAGCTGCAGCTTATTTTTCTAGCTTTCTTGCTCTGCTTAAAATGAAGAACCAGAGCTTTGCTGACTGGACGTTAAAATATGTCTTGTTGCTGGAAACCCAAAGGTCTCTTCAAAGATCATACCTGTGGACAAAAAGTTATCTTTGTGGAAGACTTTTATATGTTCTAAAGATTCTTAAATTGAATTTTTATTCTGTGGTTGAAGGTCATTGAGTGTAATATGTATTAGCATTTCTGCAAAAAAAAAAAATTACCAGGGACGGTTCAAGACCCTCCAGTATGTTTTGCTGAAGGTGTATTTACAGCTTTCTAATGAACAGTGTGGATTTTCTAAGAAGGGATATTAAGGGAATAGTAATATGTTTGTATATCATGCATATTGCTAGTCATTTCAGTAGATAAATCATATTTTTAAGAGAGAGCAGCTCTAGAATTTGCCAGTGGATAGAGTTGTGAAATGTTTTTCAACATTTAGAAGACTTGTGCAAAGTTAAGTCAATTTTGTGTACAGACTATTTGTTATTTTCTTGCTGTAGAGATTCTCTAGATTTGCTAAATGCTTGAGAGACACTAAATTTATATGTTTTGGAAGAGAAGTACAGAGTATGTGGCTGGGCAATTTTTCTTGATGAACAAAAGAAAGCAGTCACATAATTTGTCACTATGAAAATGTTGCCATTCAAGCTAATTTCACATTTCTGGTGCTGGAGATTTAGCATACTATGCCATATAAAATATTTATTTAAAAAGCAGAATTTAAGAAAATTCTTTTCACCCCTAGATCTATGAGCTCTATATTATTTCTTGTGCCAGCACAAAGTTGGGGTATGGGTGCACTTATTTATTAAAACTATAGAATATCTGTTTATTTTTATAACATGCAAGGGGTAAAGAAACCTTTTTGAAGAAAAATATCAAATGCTTTATCTTTTACAGTATGCATTCCAACTGTAATTGTTCTCAGTATGATCACTATAGTGCTATACAGAGAAAAAATTGGATTTTTAAAAATAGATAAATCAGTGAATTCAACTATGTTTTGAATAATTCATGGAAAAAAATTAATAGACATGTAGATAGCCATATATTTTTAGAAGAACTGTGTGTAAGCTATTTTATTCAAAATGTTTAAAAAAATGTTCTCAGGATGGGAGGTGGAAAGTAAATTTATAAGCTGAGTTTGAAAGGTTTGTTCAGTTTTATTTTAAAATGGGATCCGAAATAAGCATTGTTTTCTTGCTTGGTTTTGATGTTTTTATTAGTATTTTTGTCAGTTTTATTAGTAACTGTGCCAAACTGTTTATAATAGATCAGGGATCTCCAACCTTGGCTACTTTAAGCCTGGCGGACTTCAACTCCCAGAAGTTGAAGCAAAGCTGGCTGGTGAATTCTGGGATTTGAAGTCCGCCAGGCTTAAAGTTGCCAAGGTTGGAGACCCCTGTCATAGATGACAGCCCTCCCTACTAACATATTTCATTGTATAAGTTCAGAGAATAGTTTTCACCCTTCTCCAAATGCAGTTTTCTTATGTCCTGTGATTTTATTTTCTGTTTCAACTATAACTTTCCATGCAGTAAAAACCTTTGCTTTTGCCTGGAAATATTGTGGTCAAAAAGATACTAGGGCACAGCTGATTTTTCTTTCATGCAGCAGTATTGACATATCCTACTTGATTGATAGGTTGATATTTATCCTAGACTTAGATGGATACCTATGAGGGAGTCAGATTTTCAGAAGAAATGGCAATTAACAGCTTTTGACTTGGAATCCTATCACTGCAAGTGTGAAATACTCTATTTTGGCATTTTAGGAGTAGAAGGAAAACTCTGATGAAGAAAACCTACATTAATTTGATTAAACCATCTTGTACTGATTGACAAATATACTTTAGTAATATATTCCTTATCTTTTCCCCCATATGTGATAATTTTTTCTTGTTTGGAATGCAAATCTATCTTAGCATTTTCACAGTCATCATTAGTATGAATAATTTTCTTTCCAATTTTGTTAACAGTTCAAAATCAGATGTTTTCAAATGTTCTCTAGAAGATGTAATACTGAAATAGGAGAATTTCTCAGGTAAGTTCTGTACTGGAATATTGTGTTTTGGAAAAGGAGCTTTCAGAGATCATAATTGCTACTTCAAAAACAGCATCCTGTTTCTTAATTTCTTCAAAAAAAGATACATCATAACTGAAGCTGCTTTGATCTTGGCACTCGGATAATTCATTATCTTGTTAATGCTGTATGTATGTTTGTAACAGTTTTTGCCAAAAACATGGTGTGCTTGAAATATTTGCAGTATTCTAAATTGTTTGCCTTTTTCTAGCCTATTAGGCAAATATTGCCAATGTATGCAGTTTTTGGCGCTTTTTTCCATGAGAATTTCTCTGAATACAATGTATTTTGGACACAATTTCCAGATGTCATATTTTTAATATTGTATTTTTTCATGTACTAACCGATCTGCAAGTGTCTTTGAAATCCTGTTTACATACTGCATCATTCATTGGTTGACTATCCATTATTGCTGATGAACTGGGAACATATTTATTCCTAAGGGAAGAAATTTCACCCTGATGTTTCTCATCTGTTCTGATTACTGGTTGCTTTTGTTTTTTGCATGTGCCTCTGAGCAACTATTACAGAGCTATTACTATTTGTTTTTATACATTTTGTGTCTTGCACTTTAAGTAATTATAAAAACAACCCACTCCCCCAAATTCTAAACTAAATGGTACTCACCTGTCTTAAGAATTCATTAGGCAAATATCCCATTCTAATATTGTTGGTGGTTCAGGTGATGTCCATTGCTGAAACTGACATCCAATCTCATTACAAGAAAAAAAAATGTCTTTGGGGGATTTGAAATCTTATCCTTGACTTTTAACAGGAAGAGTTGTTTGGCAGCTGGTTTTCTTGTCCATTTCTCCAGTTCATGTGAACACTTAAGTGATTGTATGGCTAAAAAGGCTGACTAATTTTGTTGCTAACTTGGTGAGTGATGATGTATCATGACTCTTTTCCAACTGTTCTTTTTTAACTTACCAATGGAATCATTTTTTGGTTCTATTTTGCAATGCTTGTCATTGATAGAAACGTACATTCAGGTGTGGACTTACTCTGAAAACACCACTCATTATTATAGGTTTTGTAGGGATTGACGTAAAACACTGCATGTTTTCACAGCAGGATTTTAGTCATTGTAAGAAAATCGTTGTTGGTTTTATGAGAACTCCACTGTTAGCCTGAAAATTTTGATTGATTTTTTTTTTTCATTAGAAATGTTAGAGGGCCACTGGCTTTAATTATGATAGCATATTTCTTTCCTGGAAGCTGTAGAACATTTATTAGTATTAAATGTATTAGGATTAAAAGACATTAGGGCAAGTGTCAAGCAAATTCATATATGTTTAAACCCCATGATTTTAATCAAAGGATCTTTTTTAAATTTGCCATGGAAATCACTGCAATATAAAAGTGCTTAAATTTTGCTGGAGTATTGCTTAGCTTTTTATATTGCTGCCAGAAAGCATTTTAATAATATGTATCTGGAACAGAAGGATGTAAAAATCAAACATAGGCCGGCCCTGGTGCATATTACTGTAATTTCTTGCTTTCTGTGGCAAAGCCGAATCTGTTTGAGTATGACAATATTTCTATTGCTCAATAAACTTCAAAGTGATTTTTTGTTATGTTAATTGTTGTCAGTATTTCCCCACTGTCAGGCAGTTGTACTGTAAATAAACACCTGCTCCTTTGATCAGAGGTATTTAACTTGATAACTAGCTGTAATTTTTGCAGCCAGACATTCAGATGCAATCATAAATTTTTTGTCTTTTGCATTTTAAATGTATTGTTTTTTTAAAAAAATAGTATAATTTTAGGTTTAAGACTGTTTCTATGAATGATCAATTCTAAAAAATGCTTATTTAGCAGTTCTTTGGAAGACAGAATTAGTTTTGTTGATTTGAAAGATTTGGGGCAAGGAAAGTTTATATAATAGTTAACCAACCTGTATTATGTATGATGTCTTCAGGCAATTTGTTCAGATGACCTTGAGTTATATTTTCCTTTTGGGAAGCAATACTCAGATTGTCTAAGAATCTGCTAGGTGGGGTGTGAGTAATCCTTCTTAGATAATGCATAGTTTTAACCTTCTGTGTAGTTTGAAACATAAACTGGAAACTTGACATGATAGATGAATAATGCCTGTTACTTTAGATAATGCAGTTATTACATGGATAATATTTAAAATGTCTCCTGAGATTGAGTAGTAGAAATTAGTAGTACACTTGTAAGCTTTTTTATTGATGCTAACTCAGCATGGCTTCCAGAATGGTTGCTGTTCCTGATGAGCTTTAATAGTGAATTCCTGGATTATCTCATGATAACTATACTACTTTGAAACAAATCTAAGCTAATGGTTTAAAATAAAAAAGCAGATACCCATGTTTCTCTAAGAAAAACATAAACCTGATATTTTAAGCCTTTTTCCCATATAACATTCAGGAAGATTTATTGGTAGGATGTATGCATAGGATTACACCCTTTAAAGATCTCCCTGATTCCCATCTTTGACCACTGGTCTTCACTGATTGATTAGTACACACTATTACATCACAGAATCCTGTATAGGAAAGAATTCTGAAACTCCTTGGGTGAAGTAATGTGTCATAAAAAAACCCATAGTTGATCAGTCTCAAGAAAAGACCTACATATTAACCTATAACAAGCATGTCTCCTTCTGAAATTTGATACAGTTGAGTTATTTTTCTTGCTTAGGAGCAAGAAAAGTAATGTTTTTAGAAGAATAAGGTCATTGAACCATTTGAGAAGTGAAAAAGTATGTGCATATATGAATATACATCATGAGTTGAATTTGGAGTTAATTATACTTCATGCTCAAGACCTATGAAGTCAGTGGGATTTTAGGTAGTTTAGTAGTAAGTGTGGTTAAATATTTATCCAACATAGTCATTAACATTTAATCTCGCAAAGCTACCTTTTTATATTAGAGACATATATAATTGATTTATTTTTATGCTGAAGACATACCTTGAATTGGGATTGACTTCAGGCTTGGCGATGATCAAGGAAATTCCCCGAGGCAGAAGGAGCTTTGACAAGTTTGGGATTCTTTTTCAGTCTTTTTTTGGGTTCTACTTAAAAGTGGCTTAACAGTTTTGATTTTTGGATGGTTTTCTTGAAGCAGAAAACCTTCTAGAATTAGGTTCCTGGAGGTAGATTGAACTCAATGCTGGTTCAAGCAGTAGAAAGAATGTAATGGGATTGAAGGGGAAAAAAACCAAGATGTGTGTCTATATGAAATTAACCCATCACCAATCAACTTAAGCAATTTTGTAGTTGCTTAAAATTTGGAGTAGGGGTTACTTTTATTCTGAAAATAAATACCAGTATTCCAATTAGGCTATCTTTCCTTGCTTTCTTATTGAATTCTACCCCTCTCAGATATGACAGTACTGCCGATGGCCTCACAGTCTATCTGAAACCACTATAATTACAAATATATTCAAATGAAGTATTTGAAATAGTACCAAATAACACCATTTTAAATAACAAATCATAGGAAAGGAGCATTCCTGTGCCTTTAAAACAAGCATGCAAGTTAAGCCTTTCATATCTTGCTAGTGTACCACTTAGTTTCAGAGCTAAGAATGATACAGGGTTTGTTGTACAGTTTTTGAAATATTATCTGAAGGCAGATGGTCCTGCCATGATGGTACTGCAGTTAAAGGTCAGACAACTGACCAAGTATAATTCCAAAAACACTAACTGCAGGATATGATCATATGGTGAAGGAGGTAAATGGACTTGTCTGATTCTGTTGTCTCTTAATTGCTTAGCAGTTAACATTTGTGATATGGTGGCAGCTAAGCATTGCAAAAAACATGGCCTTATTAAAGAAATGGTTGAGATGGTCCTTTCAGAGACTGTTGCAAGACTGTGAATCAAAATAAATGGATACTTCTCTTAGCAAGAGGATATAAAGCCTGAAGGATAATTGATCTCTCCAGGCTTCTGTATTGAAACTACTGGTTCTTAATTTCATAAATAATCTGAAATTAGTGATTGCTGAGGACACCAAACAGTCCAAAAAACAAACAAACCCCTGAACAGCAAAGCATTCCAAAAAGCTTTCTCCAAATGGGCACTGAAATAGCACATTCCATTAAATGTAGGCAACTCTACAGTAATGCACACGTACATGCACACATACATTCCAACTGCACATACATTTGAGCTGATGACTAATAAGGAAAGATATGTTAGGGTTGTGATAGCTCATTGAAAATCTTGGCAGTTTGCAGTTTTCATCAAAAGAGCCAATTCTGTGTTGGTGGTGGAAATAAGGAAATCATATATTAAACTGCCAGTGTCATAATGCCTTTTAGAAATGTGTGGTGTAACCACTGGACACAGTTCTGGATAATGCACTAGAAGTAATTTTTGGCTCCTTGTCTGAAATAGTTTACCCCTATTTCAGAATTAGCTATTTTCTAATAACTTTTTTCACTCTTTAATCTGGCATTCTTCTGTTCTTGCTCTGCTTCTGTTTCCTACAGTAGCCTGACAGATGAATTGAAGATTTATATTGAATATATATATTCTATAGTTATATTTTGTACTGTCAGAAGCGTGTTGGCTTTATTTGAGGAGCATCATGCCTTTTTGCTTATTTTATATTGCGCTTCTAGGTGGCATTCAGATGTGTCAAGATTTTGAGATGTAGACAGGGAAGATGGATTTATGAAGGCTGATGTTCTGGAAACATGTTCAGAACCAAACCGGTTACTGCTTTGTAAAGAGAGTCTTCAGATTAAGGCTCAAGGGCTAGTATATAGTCAATAGTTGCAAACAAAACCTCCAGTTTAGTAGAAGTAACAGGCAGGAGTTGCAGAAATGAATACAGTATTTTCTGTAGAGAAGTAAGCTTTATTTAATTCATAGTGATTTTCTTCAAATAAATGCACTGGATTGTGAATTCACATGTTAATAGTGAAGTCCTCACTCACAATTTCCGGCTTTGGTTTGCTTTTATGGAATTGAAACATTTGCATGGAATGGTATATGAAACATAAAAATACAGGACAGTAAAAATGCGTTCAGGTCATGTATTTTTTTTCATAACCTTTATAATGTGTAGAACTAGAAGGTGTTTAATTATTATTGACACGTCTTTTTAAAGTAACACATAATTCTACTTGATTAAATGTGTATCTTGCTTTAGTGTAGTGAGTGATTGAGGAAATAAAGTGCTACACCTTTTCATTGACTGGTGATTAAATCCATGTTTACAAGAATACTCCAAATTTCTACTGCCAAAGAGCAGTTAGCTTTTGTTTCCTTATGAACTGAGTTTGTGGATGTTTTTATTCAGTGCAGCAGTTGGAAATCTTGCAATGCTAATTTCAAACCTACTGTTGTTGCGAATAGTGGATCTTTTGTCTGTGACTCCACGGGAACAGGATTAGATCTTCAAATCTTTGTGTTAAGCACTTACGACTAAAAGGCGACTTGCCTTGTATGTCTAACCAATAGGGCATCTCTGCCTATAGGGACTAATGTGGACATTCTCTGGTTTTTATCACTTTCTAACCAGAATAATTAATGGAGACTGAAAGAAAAAAGTGGGAGATAATGGGTGTTCTGGAATGTATAACATTCTTGTGCTGACATTGTTTACATTAAAAAAAAAGATTACATTTATGAGTTTGTAATCTCTAATGTGCAATTTTGTATATGTTGTGTCAAAACTATGTTTATAAGATACTGTATGTAAAAAATACTTGACGGAGTATTTGATATAAACATCAGAACATTAAAATGTCTTTATATTCATACTAATTTTGTATGTGGTCTTCTTTTTATCTTCCCAAAATGAAAACACCAAAATTAGCACTAGCTGAAAACTCTGTCTTTAGTCCTGTGGAGAGCCTGTGAAAGAGGGGCTTTGGAACACACAGGACTGTATATGAAGCCCTGTTGTTATTTTTTTTAATTACATTTATATGCCGCCCTTCTCTGAAGACTCAGGGCGGCTTACAATTTTTGGGATACAACCCAATGCGCTCAGCAATAGCCTTCATTCCATTGTATATACCTGCTTATTACTAAGCGGCATTTTTACAAAGTCAGTTTATTGCCCCCAACAATCTTGGGTCCTCAATTTACCTACCCCAAGAGGATGGAAGGCTGAGTCAACCTTGAGCCTGGTGGGATTTGAGCCTGCACTAATTGCAGGCAGCTGGAACTTAAGTGCTAGGCATTTAACAGCCTGCACCACCAAGGCTCTGTTCATTGGCTAATTAAAGCAGCTGCCTGTTCAATCTCATTTAGGTATTTCCAAGCTGTGCCTGCATATCTATTTCATTTAGGTGATTTTGAATGCATAGGCATAGCTAGGAGCAGTTTATGAAACAGCTGCACACATTGGGAAAAAGCTGCCTTAATGAGCCAAAAACAAATACTTCTTATATACAGTATTCCTACACATTACAGAAAATCCCCTTTAAAGGGTTTGCACAAATCTAACTGGCCAAGGTAAAATGTACAGATACACTGCAAACGATATGTTGCCAATTTAGAGATCAGCATCCAACCATGTGAGTTTGACTAACTTTAAAGAGAGAATTATGGATGCTGTGTATTTTAAAGAGAGAGTTATGGATACTGTGTACCTTTTTGAAATGAAAATACACAAATATCTATAGGTATTTTTGTGATCTGATGCCTACTCATAAAATAGCTATTCTGGGGGTGGGGGTGGAATGAACATTGAAACAAAGTAGCTTGAAATTTACACATAAATCTATACGAATAGTAATTACTATTAAACACCGTGTTAAAAAATGGCTTTGTTAGATTTATGCTTTAGCTTACATGATTGATCCATCCAACCAGTGCCAGGCCTCCTTCAGTGTTCAGCCCCTCTCTTGATTTAATTTCTTGTGCATATTTAGATTTTATTTTCGCCCAAGGATACCATTCTGTGCTAAAGGGTCTCAATATACATATACACATACTGTATACTATACATAGACATTGAGAGAGACAGCCAGAGAAAGACAAATTGGGAAATTTTGAGACTGGTTCTTCTGTTTAGTACAAGCAGGGAAACAACCTGTATATTTCAAGTAGAAGTTCCAGTGGAAAAAAAATGGAATTTAATAGCCATCTGGTTGTATTCCTTTATGTTATTGATTCCCAAATGTTTCTAATTTCTGGACAGATTATTCTGAATCTGAGTCCTAACTAGGGTTGACTTTTTAGTTTTGAATTCCACCTGTATTATTTTTATAAATAACTCAAGGCAGAAAACATACTTAATATTTCTTCCTGCCCTTATAGCAACAATTTTGTAAGGTAGGATGGATTGAGAGACAATTATTTGTCCAAAGCCACTCAGCTGGTTTTCATACCTAAGGCAGGACTAGAACTCACAGTTTCTTGGTTTCTAGGCTGGTGGTGCCTTCACCATTAGAGCAACTGGCTCTATTGTTTTAAAATGACTTTGTTCTAGTGAACATCAAATTCAAGCCATTTCTAGTGCATGGTTAAAATTATTAAATCATGAAGGGCATAACATTCTTCTAGTATAGATCTAATAGTTTTTTTAGGCAGTGCTGAAAAATGGAATTTATATGGTCAGCCTAACTTTATTTGTTTATTTATTTATTTATTTGATTTGTCAATCGCTTACAAAATAATAGGTATAAGTATAAACATGAGTAAGAATACAGGAAATAGGTATGATTAAATGGGGACAATAGGACAGGGACGGGAGGCACAATGGTGCACTTATGCACGCCCCTTACAGACCTCTTAGGAATGGGGTGAGGTCAATAGTGGATAGTTTGAGGTTAAAGGAGTGGGGGTTTGAGGATGTAAATACAGAGTCAGGTAGTGCATTCCAGGCATTGACCACTCTGTTGCGGAAGTCGTACTTTCTGCAATCAAGTTTGGAGCGGTTAACATTGAGTTTGTATCTGTTGTGTGCTCTTGTATTGTTGCGGTTGAAGCTGAAGTAGTCTGACTGGTAGGACATTGTAGCAGATAATTTTGTGTACTATGCTTAAGTCCAACCATAGGCAGCATAGTTCAAGATTGTCCAAGCCCAAAATTTCAACCCTGGTGGTGTAGGGTATTCTGTTGCAAGCAGAGGAGTGTAGTCCTCTTCTCGTGAAATACTTCTGGACTCGCTCACTTGTATTAATGTCTGATATACAGTGCGGATTCCAGACAGATGAGCTGTATTCGAGTATTGGTCTAGCAAAGGTTTTGTATGCCCTAGTTAGCAATTCAATATTTCCAGAGGAGAAGCTCCGTAAGATTAGATTTACAACTCTTAATGCCTTTTTGGCAATGCTGTTACAGCGAGCTAAGGCACTTAGGTCATTAGATATGAGTACTCCTAGGTCCTTGACAGTGTGAGGGTCATCAGTGAGGTCATATCCACCTAGTTTGTATTTGGTGTACTGACTCTTTATCAATGTGTAGGACAGAGCATTTGTTGGTCAAGATTTGGAGTTGCCAATTGTTTGACCATTCAGACACATAATGAAGGTCACTTTGCAGTAGCATTGTCGGTGTTGAATAGTTTTACATCATAAGCCCAATATACAATACAAGTTGTTTTCTCATGTGCTACACTATTCGTAGATCATTTGAGAAGGGCAATATCCATTACAAGCTGCAATGTTGTCAACATCTGGCACCAGTACTATGAAATGCTCTTTATTGATTTTATTATTGTTTGTAAGCCACACAGGGTTACAATAAACAAGGTGGGTGGCTGTCTAAATCTTTGAAATAAATAAATACATCTAACTTAACTATATAAAGTTAGATTCCTTGCACAATGACTTCATGACACATGCCATCATTTAGACCACCACAGATGATCATAGCAGAATGCATGCTTAGGACAATTGCATCATTTTGCTATTCCATAGTAAATTTGGCCTTGACATATTCTCTTAGAAAATCCCGAGAACATTCTGCAATCTTTCAGTTCCTGTATGTTACCAAGCATGGAGTATGCTAATCAATTCACATCCCCTATAGGCAGGAGAGAGGTCACCAGTCCATATTTCACCCAACATGGTTAGATAAAGTATGACAATAAAGAAGGAGAAATCTCCTTTGAGACATCTTATTCACACTCTAGCACAAGCGCAAATTAATAGTACTCTACATTCCATGCATATAGTTGGTAGTGTAGAATACCATGTATAGTTGTTATGTCAACCATAAAGTCCTGGGTCAGCACTGCCAAAGAATGGAAGATGAAGCTCCAAAGACCACCATATTTGGTTCTCCAACACACTGTTGCTTTTGCCAGTTTGCATAAGACATGGGCCATGGATAGGTAGAACACAATAACAAACTTAATGTGTCTCTTTGCACCAATATCAGGTGCAAACAAATGAAATTCCAGATTAGATGGGTTTATGAGGAGAAACAAAGGAGTCTTTATTGACCACAACCAGAATGTATGAATCCTCCCTAATTCTCTAATCCACATTGGTGTACTACCAAATACGTAGACAGGTAGAGCTGGATCAAACTCATCAGCCTAGTTTTTCTTAATGTATAATTAAATCATAGATGACTGATGCTTTAATCTGAACTGACATCGACACTCATCAACAGTGCCACTAGGCTACAGAATTGGCTGTCCCGTTTCTGTACATATCCAGTCCAATGCATAATGCATCTCTTTTTCTTTCAGTCCATTTCTATTCTCTCCTGTTGCCATTTGAAGTATAGTGTCTATTTCCCTTGCTCTATATCCCAGATTCACTACTGAGAAGCAAAATTTAAAACTGCAACAATACATTCACTCACAATTCACAGGCGAGGACTCTGTCTCTTAACTCATCTGATCTAATTTGTGAGATCGTATTCAAAGCTCGCCTTCTCATCCCACTGATCTGTTCTAGGATCTTCCAGGTGCTCAGGGCAGGCTATTAGCAGAGAAATCTTCTTTGCAAACCTGGATCTCCTTTTCAACTGGGGAAGAAGAGAAGTGACTGCAAAGTTAGCCAGTATATGCAGTCCTGCATTTTTTCAGGATCTTCACAATACCTTGGGGGAGAGCAGGCAAGTTTCAAGGCAACAGCCTTATTTCATTGTTCAAGCTCCCTAGTCAATTATGTTACCTTGGGTGGATTGATATTAGATAGATCCAGTGGTGGGATTCAAATTTTTTTACTACCAGTTCTGTGGGCATGGCTTGGTGAGCATGGCATGACTTGAAGGGCGTGGCAGGGAATGGATGCTGTAAAATCTCCACTCCCACCCTACTCCAGGGGGAAGGTTACTGCAAAATCTCCATTCCCTCCTCACCCCACTGACCTGCTTTCCAGCTCCGTTCTCCTGTGCAGGGCAACAAAGGCCTTGGTGGTGCAGGCTGTTAATAGCCTAGCACTTAGTTCCAGCTGCCTGTAATTATTGCAGGCTTGAATCGCACCAGGCTCAAGGTTGACTCAGCCTTCCATCCTCTCGGGGTAGGTAAAGTGAGGACCCAAGATTGTTGGGGGCAATAAGCTGACTTTGTAAAAAATGCCGCTTAGTAATAAGCAGGCATATACAACAGAAGGAAGGCTATTGCTGAGTGCATTGGATTTTATCCCAAAAATTGTAAGCGGCCCTGAGTCTCTGGAGAAGGGCGGGATATAAATATGAATTTAAAAAAAAAAGAAGACCCTGTTCAAATCTCAAACATCTCTAAAAGATAAACGTGACGAGCCTGTGCAATTGTGTAGTAAAGACAGGGCTGTCTTTTGCTTTGCAAATTTAGCAGTTGTAGCGAGGGAGCAGCAGGGAACTACAGTCTTGGTATGATTCTAAACTAAAAAAAATTAAGTATGATAATGCACATATACAAACAAGTTTTGTGTTGCAAAGTACTTGAATTTCTATTTAAGCACCTTATGATATTGATGGGCTAAGCACAAAGTGCTGGATTAAGAGCCTGGGGAAATAGGAGTGAGGTAGCGTCTCAGACAGCAGAACAAATATTTATCCACAAAGTATTTTGGCACATAATTGAAGGGTGGCTCATGCAGGCTGAAGCTGTAGTAGAGTATGCATGAAAGACAAGGCTCTGCTTCTTGTGGAAGCAATGAGAATTAAACCAGGCTCGAAAAGTCATTTGCAAATTTGATATATTCAAAGCTCTAGAAGACTCGAGTTACAAAACCATCGTCATGGGTAGTCCTCGACTTACAGCAGCAATTGGAACCAGAATATTTTTATTGCTAAACAAGTCAATTGCGTCCAATTTTACGACCTTGTTTTGCAATGGTTGCTTGAGCAAATCACTGCAGTTGTTAAGTGAATTGTGTGGTCTTTTAGTGACTCTGGCTTCTCCACTTGGCTTTGCTTGTTGGAAGCCAGTGGGAAGGTCTTAAATAGCAATAACACTTAAGTTAATTTAATTTATTTGATTTGTCAATCGCTTACAAGATAATAGGTATAAGTATAAACATAGTTATGAATACATGGATACATATAAGAAAAATAAAAATAAAAAGAATCACTGGGACAGGGGTGGTAGGCATGTTGGTGCGCTTATGCACGCCCCCTACAGACCACTTAGGAAAGGGGTGAGGTCAATAGTAGACAGTCTAAGGTTAAAGTTTTTGGGGTTTGGGGAAGAAACCACAGAGTCGAGTAGCGTATTCCAGACATTGACCACTCTGTTGCTGAAGTCGTATTTCCTGCAGTCAAGTTTGGTGTGGTTAATCTTGAGTTTCTATCTATTGTGTGCTCTTGTATTGTTATGGTTGAAGCTGAAGTATTCATTGACAGGTAGAACATTGCAATGTATGATTTTATATACTATGCTTAGATCGGACCGAAGGCGGCATAGTTCTAGGTTTTCTAGGTCTAGAATTTCAAGTCTGGTGGCATAAGGTATTCTGTAACAAGTAGAGGAGTGGAAAACTCTTCTTGTGAAGTATTTCTGGACTTTCTCAACTGTGTTAATATCAGATACTTGATGTGGGTTCCAGACTGATGAGCTGTATTTGAATATTGGTCTAGCAAATGTTTTGTATGCTCTAGTTAGTAGTGTAATATTACCAGAGAAAAAGCTACGTAGGATTAGGTTAACAACTCTTAATGCCTTTTTGGCTATATAGTTACAGTGGGCTCTAGCACTTAGATCATTAGAGGTGAGTATTCCAAGGTCCTTGATGGAGTTTGGATCATCAACAAGGTCTTTACTATTCAGTTTGTATTTTATTTTCTGATTTTTTTTGCCAATATGTAAGACAGAGCATTTATTTGTTGAGATTTGAAGTTGCCATTTGTTTGACCATTCTGAAAGATAGGGTAGCTTTTGAAGGGTAGCAGTATTGTCTGTGGTGTTGAATAGCTTTACATCATCAGCAAGAGAACACAATTGCTCTTAATTTGATCACAGAGGTCATTTATGTAGAGTATGAAGAGAATTGGTCCTAGAATGCTACACTGTTGACAGGTACAGAATTTGATAGGACGCTCCCAATTTTGACCATTTGTTGTCTATCTGACAGGAATGCTTCTATCCAGTTATGCAGGTGTCCAGAGATACCATAAGATTTTAGTTTTAGGAGTAGTTTGTCATGTACCACTGAATCAAAGGCTTTACAGAAGTCAATGTAGATTGCGTCTATTGCTTTGCCCTGATCAAGTTGTGTAGTCCATATGTTTTTGCAGTGTAAGAGTTGTAGATTACAGGAAAGTTTTTTTCTGAAACCAAATTGTTTATTAGAGAGTAGGTTGTTTGTCTCTAAGCGGAGGATAATGGATTGGTTAATAATTGATTCCATGACTTTACAGGTGATGCAGCATAAAGAGATTGGTCTGTAATTTTCAACTAGGCTGGGGTCTCCCTTTTTGAAGATGGGGATGACTGTGGCTTGTGACCATAGTTTTGGAAAGGAGCTGGTCCTGAAAGATTTTTCAAAGATTATGCTTAGAGGTTTGGCTATGGCAGTGGATAGCTTTTTAAGAAGTAGGCACATATTCCATCTGGTCCAATAGATAGAGATGGTTTTAGATTACGTAGTGCTTTTTCAACATTTTCTTCTGTAAAATCGATACGTATTAGATCATTGTAGTTGTCTGTGGTTTGACTAGGAAATACTGGGCATGATATACCACTTCATAGTGCTTTACAGCCGTCTCTAAGCAGTTTACACTAACAATTGCATTTTACTCATCTCAGAAGGATGGAAGGCTGAGTCAACCTTGAGCTTGGTGAGATTGGAACTGCCAAATTGCAGGCAGCCGGCAGTCAGCAGAAGTAGTTTGCAGTACTGCACTCTAACCACTGCGCCACCATGGCTCATAGTGATCACATGACTCCCAGATGTTTTATCCATTGTAAATACATGCCAGTTGCCAATAGCCCAAACTTTGATCATGTGAGTTGTAAGTCAGTTCTTTCAGTGCTAACCTCAGATGGTCTCTAAACGAACAGTTGTAAGTTGAGGACTCCTTGTGGTTAATTTGAGAACTAGTCTAGATTTCAGGAAAATGCATTCCTAGCAAACAGGGCTTTTTATGATCAATGGATGGTCAATGGATCATAAAGTCTGGAACAGATCTTCTTCCAGGAATTGATGCTTTTACCTTTTAAAAATATACTGTAGGAAATATACTACTATAAAAATGGAAGTTAGAACATATCAGCTGATTTGATTGCAGTTTGGTCAGGTCAGTAGGCTAGGATGGAATAGAGTGGATCAACAAAATATATAATTAAGAGAAGTGTCTTTTCCTTAGAAGCAAATGGAACTGATCTGCCTGGAATATCTATTGAAAAGTTTTGGCATAAGCCTTCATTTGCTAAATACCAGAAAGGTTAATTTAAATACTGGCTTTTTAAGAGGTATATTTTCCTTTTTTACAGTGATCTAATGAATATGCATTTCCTGAATTTTTCTAGAATGAAGTCTAGGAATCTGATATTTAAGGATGGTTGATGTCAACCCCAAATGTTAAATCAGATCAAGGATCCAATGCCATATAGGTCAGGACTATTTTTATTGCAATAGCTATAGTTAGAGAATCTTCCACAAGTGAATGTTTTTCCTCTTCCCTAAGATTAACTTCATGTGAACTAGAAAAGGGTGTGTCTGAAATATTTTCTCAAGTTGTTTTCTTGGCCCATGCTAAAGTTCCTCCTATTTCACTGCTGCCTTGGTTGTGATTCTTCGTGCTATCTCTCAAGGCCATTACCTAGTTCCTCTATAGTTGCAAAAGCAAAGGAGACTCAATTATTCTCCTCAGAATGTTTGAGATGAGGTATTGAAGAAAAATACTGAATTAAGATTAGGAGTCTGCATAATCAAATTTTAGGATATTCTGGATTTGATTTCTTGCACAATGAGTTGATAATCAAATAACAATTTTGGTCTTTCCCTCACATTACTTTACTCCATGAAAGGCTTAGTTACAACTTGCCATGATAGGTTAGTGTCTGAAGCAGTACTTTCAAACAATAAATATAATAAATAACAAATAACATCCCAATTAGCCCATTCTTCGTATCCTATCCTCACAGGGTCTCATGCTATCCAAATCACCACTACATGCCGGGATGGGCTTCAAAATTTTTAGCAAGGGGTTCTCTGCCCGGTTGTTGGGTCGGCCTCCTGCACCATGGTGGAGGGGGGCGTTTTTGCCCTCCCTGGGTTCTGGAGGCTTTCCTGGTGCCTCCGGGAATGCGAAAACGACCTCCCTGGGCTCCAGAGGCTCTCTGGAAGCCAGAAATGGGCCCATTTCTGGCCTTCCTGAACTTCTGGGAGGTCCATTTTTCACCCTCCCTGAGCCTCTGTGCATGCGCTGCACTTACCTGCATCCAAAACGAGCCGCACGGGAACTCCTGGGAGGGGAGGGGTGGGCGGAGCCAGCCAGGAGTGGGATTTGGGGGTTCTCCGAACTGTGCAGAATCTTAGCTAGGGCTTCTCCCAAACCCCTGCGAACCCCCAGCAGCCCAGCCCTGACTACATAATAGCATTTGTCTTAAACAACTGAAAAAAAATACCAAAGGGACAATGGTGGCGATGATAAAGGCAACTGAATGCAAAATTAAATCATGTTTCTCTATATTGCAACCTCCAATAATATAAAAACAAATGATATATTGATGTCATCATAATAAAGGTGTTCTACTCTATCCTTGCAAGTAAAAACCAGTGCAGGGAAATAGGTGATGGGAAAAGAAACTGATCAATCTAGAAAAAGAATGGTAGGATATTGGTTGGCCTTCCTCTTTTTTAGTCTATAATCCCACTAAGAAAATCAAGGAAATAGAGAGTTCGCCTTTGCATTCTTTTATATTTCAGTGCCAGATTAATTACTGCTAAAAATAAATAAATGAATACCCAGGACTTAATTCTAGGGAAAACACTGACTTGCTCATATCATAAAGCTCTTGCTGATGTTTGTCCCTTCCACTTCTGTCTGCTAGATTCCTCTATGGCAGGGGTGTCAAACTCGCGGCCTGCGGGCCGGATGCATCACATGCTGGCCACGCCTACCCCCGGCTTAGCGAATGGGAAAAAAGTTGTGATAAGTCACGTGATGACAATGTGACGCTGTGAGTGACACCCCTGCTCTATGGTATATCAAGATTCCCATCTTGCTAACTAGATGTCAGCTCTTCAAGCTAGTCCAGCTAAGAAACCAATATAATGAGTACTAACACTACCTTTATTGCAAGGTTACAATAACAGATGCTTGCAAGTCTGAATGCATATGTCTCTCCCTTTGCCTTTATTTTCCAGGGAACTAGGGAGAATCCCTACTGAGACACTTTCCACATCCCCATTCCTTCTTTGGGCTGGGATATCTCTTATCTGACCATAGCCCGGGCTTTCTCCTCTCAAGGATATTCCCACAGACTATTATACCAGAAGCTTGATGGGATAGTTCATATTGCTGTGTTTAGGGAGCTGCGACAGCATAGGGATATCGTTCAATACTCTGTGCTGACATGACGAGAGTCAAAACATGGCCACAGACAAACAAGAACATGTTTGGGAACTTGCAAGGGTTGCAGAAATATGAACAATGCATAGTGCAATGAGCATATTCTGTAATCACCAAGATTAATCTGATTAATCATACTAAAGGGTCCTTTGTCATTTTAAGTAAATAGCTTGCAAAATAGACAGCAAGCTAATTACAGTTTACCAAATCTAACTATTTCAAACTAGATTCCCAAGATTAACTTAGCTTTTCTTTTCTTTTCTTTTCTATAGATCCCCAGATACTTTCTTTCAAATACTCTGTAAGACACAACAGTCAGTTCCATGAAGTGTAATTATTTTGCAACGTCAGATATTAAACTTAACGCATTTGACATGCAACACCTTCCATCTTGACTACTATAATGCAACCTACATGGGACTGCTCTTGAAAAGTATCCAGAAGCTTCAATTGATTCAAGATGTAGTGGCCTGTATGATTCTGTGCAAGTCTAGACTTCCACACGGGCTATTTCTCTTGCGAGAGCTGCATTGGTCACCAATTTGCTTCAGTGTCCAATTCAAGGTGCTTGTTGTCACTTTTAAAGCCCTACATGGCCAGATTATTTGAAGGATCATCTTTTCTCAGTTACATCTACCTGACCCAGAGTGGGGAAGCAAGGTATATTATGGATCCCATCTATTTTTATTTATTTGTTTATTTATTTTATTTATTTTGCTTCAACTTGTATGCCGCCCTATCTCCCGAAGGACTCATGGCGGCTCACAACATAAAACCCACAATACAAAAATTAAAATTGATTAAAAGTTATTAAATTCAAGCCAAACAAAAGTCTAAAACCCACAACAGATATTAACATTAAAACATCTAAAAAGCCATCCCCCCTTCAGTCCAGGCCGGCTTGTTCAAATAGCCACGTCTTCAGGCCATGGCGGAAGGAGCGGAGGTTATTAAGAAGGTCCATCTAGTAGGACCAAGAAGAAGGGCCTTCTCCATGGAACATAATCCCAGCAGAGGTAAGATTGGCCCCTACCTTGATCATCTTTTGGTAAAGGTCCTGACAACACAAGTTTGCCAGTAGGACTAGGGACCTCAGGGTGATGTGGAGTCCATCAGATGGTTTGTTTGTTTGGTATAATTGAGTGGGAGGGGATTTATTGGGTTTTGTATTTGGGTTTTTACTTCCATAAAGCCAGAGGGGGATTCTACCGTTGCGGCCCGGTTCAAGTGAACTGGTAGCTCTGAGGGTCAGTTCAGTTTCCTCCAACGATCAGCTGTTGGGCCCACCTGCCAGCCAGGGCTTGAGGCTGTGCTTTATATCCTGTTTCTCAAGCTCAGCTGATTCACGTGGCACAGCGGATTGCCACGCACCAGCTGTTTAATACACAGGGATTGCTGGAGAAGGTCAGTAGCAAACGGGTGAACCAGTTGTTACACCAATTGAATCGCACCCCTGCATAAACCACCTGGAGTCACCATGAGTTGGGCAACCATATGAAATTCCTTTAATAAACAAACAATAACAAAGCATTTTTGGCAGGAGACTCTTTGGAACTGTGCAATCTGTAGCAACTATGCTGCTATTGTAAACATTTGCTGACATTCATAGATGCTTAAGACTTAGCAACTTTTATTCGAGGGTTGAATCAATTGAGAGGTTGAGTAAGTGGCAAAAACCAAAGCATCCACATTTTAACGTTGATGTTGACTGGTAGGAGAAGCATCCATGCGTCTCTGATCTGATCCTAATGGTGCTATTGATAACAACAGACTTCCTTGGTAGAGATACCTGCTCTTATTTAGAAGTTATCTTATTTAAACTGGAGGCACATGTAATGTAAGTTAAGGTAAAGGCTTCCCTGTCAGTCATGTCTGATTCTAGGACATGGTTCTCATATGAGCCAGGGTGATGGAGTGGTTTGAATGCATTATTGTAGGTAACTCCGCTCACATCGCCAGGAGTTCAATTCTTTCGATCCTGACCGGCTCAAGGTCGACTCAGCCTCCCATCCTTCCAAGGTCAGTAAAATGAGACCAAGATTGTTTGGAGGCAATAGGCTGACTCTGTAAACCACTTAGAGAGGGCTGTAAAGCACTGTGAAGCGGTATATAAATCTAAGTGCTATTGCTATTACTACAGGATCTTTGTTTCTTGGCTGAGGGAGCCAGCATTGTCTGAAGACATTTTCTGCTGTCATGTGGCCAGCATGGCTATACACCAAAGGCTCATGGAACAGTATTACTTTTCCACCAGAGTGGTACCTACTGAGTGGGCTTCAAAAATGTTAGCAATGGCTTCTCTGCTTGGTTGCTGGGTGTGCATGGCCATGGTGGGCGTGGCCTAGTTGGCCTCCTGCACCATGGCAGGGGGGGTTTTGCCCTCCCTGAGCTCTGAAGGCTTTCCTTGAGCCTCCGGGAGGGTGAAAATGGCCTCCCTGGGCTCTGGAGGCTCTCTGGAAACCGGCCCATTTCCGGCCTTCCCGAACTTCAGGGAGGCCTGTTTTTTGCCCTCCCTGAGCCTCCGCATGTGCCCTGCACTTACCTGCATCCAAAATGGGCTGCTTAGGGACTCCTGGGAGGGAAAGGGCAGGGTGGGGCGGGGCCAGTCAGGAGTGGGATTTGGGGGTTCTCCAAACTGTGCAGAATTTTAGCTACAGGATCTCCCAAACCCTTGCAAACCCCAGCAGCCCACCCCTGTACCTATTCATCTCTTGCATTTGCATGCTTTCAAACTGCTAGGTGGGCTGGAGAAGGGTACCACTAGTTAACATCAAGTGTACCACTTTCTAAACTAGCTGAAAATGACTCTCTAGGATTGTCTTCTAACTAGCCTTTTCTTGCCCAAAGCTGGAGATCTAAAATGTACACCTCCCCCCCTCTCTCGTGTTGTAACAGGTTCTGTGAATTGCTTCCACTGGGAAAAATGTTGGATATTATATTTTTTCTGTTTAATCCCAAATAACTGTTTTATATCAGGCAATCATGCTTCATATTAGTTTTGTGCATGATACTCTTAATGAGGGTAAAATGGGGTTTCTCTGGAAGATAAGAGCTTAGCTGATCATTATAGATATTTCATTTAAAAAAATATTTTTATCCTTAAGCATTGAGAGTTATCATTGAAGAGGGTTGATTTTCTGTATGACAGATGGAGGCTCACATGGCAAAGTATAAACAATGTGTCACCTAGAACTGAAAACTTATTTTGTTTTTTGTTTTTGTTTTTTATATTAGCCACAGATGGCTTGGCACATTTTAAAAAATATATAAAAACCGGTCCCTAACTTTATTCTGTATTTGCAATTTTATCTTGACACCATGAGATTTCTAGCCAGGAGCTAACAAGTAGTCCTCAACAAATGATTGTTATTGAGCCAGAATTCCGGCCATAAGTCATTGCAGTTGTAAGTCAAGGCATCACATAATTGGATTTGAAGTTATGGCTGTTTTTTATGATGGTTGTTAAGCAAACACAGTGACTATTAAGTGAATACAGCAGTCAGTTGTTAAGCAAATTCATTTTTCCCAATGAGTGCAGCAAAAAAAAACCCATTTCAAATCATGATCATGCGAGTGCAGGACACTGCAAATAGCTATAAGGGTGAGCCAGTTGCAAAGAGCCCAAAATGCAATCATATGACTCTAGATGTTTCTGTGGGTGGCCATCCTAACTCTGAAAATGGGTCATAAGTAGCTTTGGGGAGGTCCATCATAACTCTGAATGATCATTAAGCAACTAGTTGTAAGTCGTGGGCTACCCATATCTAGTCTTTTTCAACTTTGGCAACTTCTAGACATGGGGACTTCAGCTCCCAGAATTCCCCAGTTGGGATGACCACTGCTGACAGTTCTGGAGATTGAAATCTATACATCTAGAAATTGTCAAGGAAACACTGTGCTAACTTTAATCTTACAGCAGTGTTCCAGCTACAGTATAGAGATGTGTATGCTTAGAAAAATGTTCTACTTCCCCACTATATATTTGACTGTTTTTCTCCAAAAAATAAGGATTTTTAAGAGTATAGTTAGAAATGGAAATATTTCCTTTAATAGCTAATCCTACTGTTAATCAGTTCATCTGATTATTTTTTAAAAAAACAACAACTTGCAAATAGTTGATACTGGACTGAATTCTAGAATCATGTGGGATAGGAAAAAATATTTCTGAACGTAATATGCTCCATTCCTGACTTTCTTATCAAGCTCTTTTCCTTTTCTTATCAAAACTCCAAAAACTTTCATAAAACTCCAGTGCTTAAACTATTAAACACTAACACTATCATAGTGTTGCTAAGATTCCTTAAGTGAAATTGATCGATCAGTCAGTCATATAGTACAGATCAGTAGACTATAGGAAACACAACTATTTTCTTCTATCTGGGTTGTTTATAATAACTTGAAACCATGCTTTTTCCTTAGGATGCTAAGGAAGTGAATCACCTGCCAGAAACTCCCAATACTGTAAAATGAAGAGAAGAATCTCTTTTGGTTCCTTCCTTTACAGCCTTAATAATTCTGAAGAGTTCAGATAAACATAGCTGGCCTGTGATATCCACTTTCTCTACAGGCACTCAAGACAGAATGTAATAGTTCACCTTCTTGAAGCATTAGGCATAATAATACAAAAAAACAGAGAGGGGATTCATTATTGACCCATGCTAGACTTTACTTATACAATTTTCTCTTAAAATATACAATTTTTTTTTCTCAAGCTAATCAATTTAGCTTGCCCAATTGGGCATTTGTTTATTTAATAAAAATTCTGAGTGGGCGAAGTTGTAGGGCAGGAGATGTCAAACTGCAGGCCAGATGCATCACACGCAGGCCACACCCACCTCAGCTCTGCAAGGGCAAAAAACCAGCACGATACATCACATGACATGACGCGATCGAGTTTGACACCCGCGATGTAGGCGATAACTAGGCTGAGCCTGAGGGAGGGGTCAAGCGCATCATCAGTCTTAAGTTTCTTTGTGCCCACAAGACATCTAAGTCCAGCCCAGAGATGGTATTCAGCAGGTTCTGACCAGTTCTGGAGAATCGGTAGTGGAAATTTTGAGTAATTCGGAGAACTGGCAAATACCACCTCTGACTGGAGATTTTAAAGTATCATTCCCCTGCCACGCCCACCAAGCCACACCCACAGAACCGATAGTACAAAACATTTGAATCCCACCACTGGTCCAGCCCACCTTGAATTCCATTGACTCTTATCTTCCTCCAATTTGCTTTGACCTAGTAGTTCAGATTCTTGTAGATAGCTCATGAGCCTGCAATAAATCTTTATACTCATTTGAACTGCCTGGCTTTTCTGATTTTCCTAGGGCTTAATAGAAGCTCAACATTAGCCATCAGGCAAACAAAAAGAGTAGGTTTATTAATAGGGATGGTTTAGGAGGTGGGAGCTTCTAAGCAGACTGTGGCTGGTTTGTATTAGGGTTATAAATTGGATCAGAATGTTTGAAAATACCAAAAGAAAGCAATGGTGAACCTTCTCCATGTTGTTGCAAAAAGCCGCTACTCAGCATAGTTATATCTACAGGTGAAACTCAAAAAATTATCTTGCAAAAGTTCATTTATTTCAGTAATGCAACTTAAAAGGTGAAACTAATATATGAGATAGACTCATTACATGCAAAGCAAGATAGTTCAAGCCATGATTTGGCATAATTGTGATGATGATGGCTTACAGCTCATGAAAACCCCAAATCCACAATCTCAGAAAATTAGAATATGACATGCAATCAATAAAACAAAGATTGTACATAGAACAATATCAGACCTCTGAAAAGTATAAGCATGCATATGTATTCAGTACTTGGTTTGGGCCGCTTTTGCAGCAATTACTGCCTCAATGTGGCATGGCATGGAAGCTATCAGCCTGTGGCACTGCTGAGGTGTTATGGAAGACCAGGATGCTTCAATAGCGCCTTCAGCTCTTCTGCATTGTTCGGTCTCATGTCTCTCATCTTTCTCTTGGCAATGCCCCATAGATTCTCTATGGGGTTCAAGTCTGGCGAGTTTGCTGGCCAATCAAGCACAGTAATCCCACGGTCATGGAACCAGGTTTTGGTGCTTTTGGCAGTGTGGGCAGGTGCCAAGTCCTGCTGGAAAATGAAGTCAACATCCCCATAAAGCTGTCTGTGGAAGGAAGCATGAAGTGTTCCAAAATCTTCTGGTAGACGGCTGCATTGACCCTGGACTTAATGAAGCACAGTGGACCAACACCAGCAGATGACATGGCTCCCCAAATCAGCACAGACTGTGGAAACTTCACTGGACTTCAAGCATCTTGCAGTGTGTGCCTCTCCATTCTTCCTCCATACTCTGGGTCCTTGGTTTCCAAATGAGATGCAAAAGTTGCTCTCATCAGAAAAGAGGACTTTGGACCACTGAGCAACAGACCAGGTCTGTTTTTCTTTAGTCCAGGTAAGATGCTTCTGACAACATTTGAAGCCCATGTCCAGGATCCGTCTGTGTGTGGTGGCTCTTGATGCACTGACTCCAGCCTCAGTCCACTCTTGTGAAAGTCCCCAACACTTTTGAATGGCCTTTTCCTGACAATCCTCTCCAGGCTGCGGTCATCCCTGCTGCTTGTGCACCTTTTTCTTCCACACTTTTCCCTTCCACATAACTTTCTATTAATGTGCTTTGATACAGCACTTTGGGAACATCCAACTTCTTTTGCAATTACCTTTTGAGGCTTTCCCTCCTTATGGATGGTGTCAATGATGGTTTTCTGCACAACTGTCAGGTCAGCAGTCTTTCCCATGATTGTGATTCCTACTGAACCAGACTGAGAGACCATTTAAAGGCTCAGGAACCCTTTGCAGGTGTTATGGCTTCATTAGCTGATTAGAGTGGGACACTTTGAGCCTAGAATATTGAACCTTTTCACAATATTCTAATTTTCTGAGATTGTGGATTTGGGGTTTTCATGAGCTGTAAGCCATAATCATCACAATTATGGCAAATCATGGCTTGACTTATCTTGCTTTGCATGTAATGAGTCTATCTCATATATTAGTTTCACCTTTTAAGTTGCATTACGGAAATAAATGAACTTTTGCACAATATTCTAATTTTTCAAGTTTCACCTGTATGCATAGGTCATTCTCGAGTTACCATCATTCATTTAGTGACCGTTCAAAGTTACCACAGCACTGAAAAAAGTGACTTACGACCATTTTTTCACACTTACAACCATTGCAGCATTCCCACGGTCACATGATCGTAATTCGGAGGCTTGGCAACCGCGATCCCCTTTTGACACCTTCTGGCATGCAAAGTCAATGGGGAAGCCCAATTCGCTTAACAACCATGTTACTAATTTAACAGCTCCAATGATTCTCTTAATAACCGTGGCAAGAAAAGTCATAAAATGGGACAACTCACTTAACAGCTGTCTTGCTTAGCAATGGGCTCAAATGCGGTCGTAAGTTGAGAGCTACCTGTAGTTACCAAGGAAAGACTTCCTTTAAATCAAGGAAGACTTCCTTCAAAGGAAATATGGTCGCGCTTCCCACGTCTTTTCTCTGCCTGCCATTCTGCATACCAGCAAGATGACTGAGTGAATATACTCTATTCTGCCTTCGTGGCTCAGGCTGTTAAATGCCTGCATTTAAGTTCCAGCTGCCTACAATTAGTGCAGGCTCGAATCCCACCAGGCTCAAGGTTGACTCAGCGGGTAGGTAAATTGAGGACCCAAGATGGCAATAAGCTGACTTTGTAAAATGTTAGTAATAAGCAGGCATATACAATGGAATGAAGGCTATTGCTGAGCACACTGGGTTGTATCCCAAAAATTGTAAGCCGCCCTGAGTCTTCGGAGAAGGGCGGCATATAAATGTAATTAAAAAAAAAATCTGGGTTGTTGCATTCTGCAGAATCTATTTCAGATGCAGAATGTGCATTCAGTTGTCTTTGGGAAATCTTTTTTCCTTGTTTTTATTTCTTTCGCTTCTTGTGCTATTGCTTCTATGACTCAACCATGCTTTCACAACAATCTGCAACATAAATTGTCCAATGTCTGAAATTCTGGTGCTACCAATGCCCAATGACATAGATCAATTCTGGCCTCTTGGTTTAGACCTCTTTTTCACAATGCTGTTTACTGCAAAGCACAGGCCAGAGGTAAGGACAATCCAAGTGATCGTGTTGCCTGAGGTAGAGCAGAAACAAAATATTCAATATTTGTCTTTGTTTTAGATGAAACAAAACATTTCTTTAGCAGCTAGATAAATATTTGGAATAGTTTAACAAAACTTTTTAGGATATCTATCTGTCTGTCTTTCTATCTATCATCTATCTATCATCTATCTTTGGCTTAAACATCGATGCATTTTAATCTGAGCATCTTTAAATGTTTGTCAGGAAAATAAAATGCTGACCTGTAACTACAGAAAATCTGGCAAGCAATAAAGCATCTGGTTTCTCATCTATTTCTTAACTAGAAAAGCATTTCTTGCTAACGATGGCACGGTGGGTGGATGCCAAGCTAGCTTACATTTTCAGTCTCATTTGACTCCTCTCTAAAGCCCACTCATTCAGTGACTAATCTTCAAGTTGATTCAACCTTTCTCATCTTAAGAGCTTTACTGTCACCATATTGCCAGTTTTTTTCTTGGAGCCTAACCACAAAAACTGGGAAGTCAAAAAGCATCAGAAAAGGCAGCAGTGACAAAACCCTTTGGTACTGTTGCCAAGAAAGTTGTGTCAGATGCACTCACCAGGAGTCCAGGTCTTAATCGTTGAAGTTTATACATCCGTAGCTGTAATTAATTGAATGGCTTCACACTATGATAGCATCTGAAATGCATTCAAACATTGGGCTGGGCATACCAGAAGTATGGAGCATTTGATTTGGAGACTTGCTGCAAAATGTATTAATTCCTGTTGTTTTTTTTTCTACTCTTAATTGGCTGCCAGGCAAAACTCAAGAGCCTAGCCTTAATCTCAAATGGTGCAGAAGCAAAATATCTCAAAGTTATCTCCTTCCAAAGTTGTTCCTAGTATTGGAGAGAAGGGGATTGGGCATTGATTTATATTACTTTGTTACACTGCTTAAGTCTTTTTATTGGCATTGTGAGTTTATGTGACTCATGAATTAGAATAGAAACTAAGTGTCCAAATTACCTTGAGGTAAGCAGTTCAAGTATTCTGTGACTTGAATTAAATCACGGAGTCCCTTTCTATTACTAAGGATCATATAGTTGGGTTATGTTCATTTTGAAAAATCCAGTGGAACACAATATCTAACGTGTTCAAAGATTCCACAAGGACATTGGAAGCTTGGAAGTCTTAAAAAGGAATTGCTTTTTTTTAAATTAAAAGATATGGACCTATAGATGACGGAATATAGAATTGCTTGATTTTCTTTGACTTTGGTTTAGCTGTTGTATGAACCCAGATGTTGGAGTTGTATATCTATGATTTATTATTTAATGGAATACCTGCCTTGTTAATTGTGGCACATTCAATAAACTATAGGTTAAAATTATAGCTTAGTATGATACATGAATCAAGCCACTATCTCTCAGCCTACGATAACACAAACACTAATGTTGCGTATTCAATATGAGAATTTTACTTACATGATAGTTGAATGAAAAGTAATGCCTCCAATTTTTATAAGTTGGCAACAGATGTGCTAGAAGCTCTTTAGCTTCTGATCTTTCCATCAGCTGGTTGGAAGTTGCTGTGAGAAAATATTTTTTGTTGCTATTGTTTCTGGAATGAAAGCATGCAGTGTATACACATCAATGCATTCTAAGCAATATGCCTTTTTTTAACTATAGCCCTGCCAATTGAAATTTGCTGCTGGTGCAAGTTGTTTATGGTGACAGCTGTATTGATATGAGTACTGTGCATTGGTAGGTCAAAAAATATAGTAGTGAACTGGAAAAGCTGACTTTGGGGATCAAGAATGAAATGGAGATTGGAGTTATTTTATGGATGGTTGGAGAATAAAAATAGAAGTGAGAAATAAATGGAAATTAGTGAAATAAAGAATATATGTTAGGATAGAGATGTAAACAATATGATGACTATTATATATGATTGTTAAGATGACCATACTCAACATAATATTATATTTTCATTAGAAGATATGTTAAGAGGGAGAAATGACTAGTTATAATGCTGAGTATTAATATTGTAAGATTAGATTATTATCATTGTAATGAATATTATAAACTTTGATTGTAATTGCCCAGACATTTGTACACACACTGTTTAATGGAAGATGATATGTTCAAGTTTATAAATAAAACAATATGATGACTATTATATATGATTGTTAAGATGACCATACTCAACATAATATTATATTTTCATTAGAAGATATGTTAAGAGGGAGAAATGACTAGTTATAATGCTGAGTATTAATATTGTAAGATTAGATGATTATCATTGTAATGAATATTATAAACTTTGATTGTAATTGCCCAGACATTTGTACACACACTGTTTAATGGAAGATGATATGTTCAAGTTAAAAAAAATAAAAAAGCATATATATATATATATATAGAGAGAGACAGACAGACAGAGAGACAGAGACAGAGTATAAGCAATGGACTTTTCCCCCTTCAACTGAAAAAAGAATGAACTTCTGAAAGCTAGGCACTTCAAAAGGAATTCTTTATTGAAAGGAAATGATTCCAATACTAGTCAAAGCAGAATCTAAGATGCTTCCAAGCATACAGTAATAGATAAAGCGAAGTTAGAACCCCTCCCCTTATTCAGATGTGGATTTAGTCAAACAAAGAACCAACATGTTAATTCCCCCCTCCCCTTCTCTGGGAACATACCTTAGAAGAGTTTCCCAGGGGTATCTTCCAGAGCTGGAATTTTTATGGTCCCTTCTCCTCTTGCTATCTCTCCAAGAGGTGACAAGTTTCTAGACAACTGGCTCCAGTCCTCCAGTTGTATATATCATGTGCAATATAGATTCAATATAAGATTTAACATATAATGTATTTATTGTTTCTTTCTTTTATTGAATTCATTCAGATGGTTACATATAAGTTCAAATTCAAATAAACAATAAATATTCAGGTTACATCAGGATTTTTACCAACTCCCCCCTTTTTTTTCTTCCATTTGAAGAATGGCAGATACACGGATCTGACAGAGAGAGGGGGGGGAGGAGGGAGAGAGAGAGAGAGAGAACTTGTAACTTGCAAAGAACCAGATCATCATCTTGAATGCCGCTCAACTCTCAAGGACTTTGGGCAACCCACAACAAAGAAATTACAATAAAATCAATAAAGCACAAGATAAAAGATGCCAAGTGTAATGACATGAGGGTTCTCATTCTCCCTTGCCAAAGGCCTGAATGAAGAGCCAGGTTTTTGCCATTCTTCTAAACAATAGCAGTGGTGGAACCTCATTCCAGAAGGCAAGAAGGTGCATTTCTGTGGTCTCAATAGATGACACAATTGAAAGAACCCAGTGTGCCAACCCTGTAGGGTTCAATCAGCTGGGTAGATATTATGGAAAATGGGCAGTCCCTAAGGTAAACCAGGCCTTACGCCATGTAGGGCTATATAGGTAACAACCAGCACCTTGAATTACACCTAGAAGTAAACTGGCAACCAGTGCAACTTGCAAAGCAGAGGTGTTACATGGGCATCCTGAGTCATGCCTGTCATATTCTGACCAGCTGGGGGTAGCCTTCAAGGGCAGCCTCATGTAGAGCATGTTGCAGTAGTCAAGCCATAAGGTGACTAGGGTATGTTTGAAGAGCTTACAGATGAACTGGTTAAAGACAACTGGTAGAATACTGAAAGGGAAATCTGGTTAATCTTAGCATTTCAGAGGAACACATGGTCACATTATTGAACTTCTTCAATATCAGAAGAATTGTGTAAGATTACATGCTGATAGCAGAGACAAAAACTTCCAAGAGCTGACATTTGCTAGTACTGTAGTTGTTGTCTTGCTGTGAGAATGAAGGTTGCTTCACAGCATTGTGACTGCTTCACCTGCAAATAATTAAAATTCGGGGTTTAGCAGGAAAACTGATTGGTATGTTTTGGGGATCCAGATGATGCTATTCACATGGATTTCCTTGAATTGTGAAGTTGGATCTCACTCCATCCACTGTATCATCCAGACTTGATGGCATGTAACTTCTATCTTTTTCAAAATTGAAGTAATGTTTTTGTGGGCATTTGTTTGATTCAGAACATAGCACCCACGTCAGAAGCACCAATGTACTTCCGGGTTGAAAGGATTTGCCAGTGACATCATTGTTGCCCAGGGGGCACTCAGTTGGGTGCTCTTTTCATGTCCCCATCAGGAGTTGGAGCAAAGGACGGGAGCTCAATCCCGCCCCATGGCAGCACTCAGGTCTCGACTGCGAGTTTGCTAGCCTCTAACCCAGCATCCAAACTATGCGAGCCATTGTGCTCCTTTATTGTTTCAGATGAAAAGATGGAAAAGGCTATTAGAACCAGGTTGAAGAGACAAAGTGTGGAGTTCTTTAATGACACCTTTAAGCTTGTCCATTGATGATAGAACTGGAGACAAGTTACATGGAAAAATAAGAACAGATAACAAAATAACTCATTTCAAGCATTTTTCCTCCATTGTTTATTTTCTGTTTAAGTTACAGTCGTAAAGGTACAAGCATACTTTTCATTCAACCCCTGTAACCTTTCAGTTCTTGGAAGAGAGTAGACTATAAAAGTAATAAAACAAAATTCATTTATTTGCCATCAGAAAAAAAAATCTGATTTTAGTTGTTGTGATCAGTTAGTGTGGCATAACTTCCCACTTATAGTTAAGTCAAGTCTCCTTCAGGTTGACCTAGACTTTTGATGACTTCATGAATAGATCCATAGTTTTCTTGGCAATAATACAAAAGCAGTTTGCTGTTGCCTTCTCCCATAATACTTCCCAACTTTGCAGTCTAGCTGGCAGCCTTGGCATTTCCTGAATGATCGCCATCCAATACTGCTTAGTTTTTCGGAGATCAGCCAAAGACAACTAGGTGGTGCCACTTAGTTGAGTATGTATAATTCCAGTAACTGGGTGTAAAAGAGGCTCCCTTTCTTGAATTTTTTTAAAAGAACTTGATTTATATTCTGCATTGAGGTTCAGATTATTATGTGAGAGGTCATTTCAGCGTGAATAATTTCTACATGCACAATTTATTTTTCAGCTGTCTACCCTAAAGCAGATGGATATCAAGGCGAAACTTGTTCTAATTTTTTTTGTCTACTGGATGAAAAGATAACAAAATCTTTTTGTCACTGGATAGCCGATGCGCATTGTCTTTGGAACTAAAAAGATAAAGGATTTACCATTTAGGCCAGTCTTTCCAATACAGAGCTCTCTCTAAGTACATAGGGAGTGGAACTCTTAGAATTCTTAAACCAGGATGGTTAGATCTAATTGTAGGACTTGTAATCTCAATTTACAAGGATGGGAATTCTGTGACTAGAAGATACTTTGAGCCGTGGTGGCATGGGTCTGGGGTACTTGCGGGAGCGCCTCCTGCTGATATCAAATACCGATTGCCCTGTGCGAGCACACAGGCTGGGACTCCTTGGGGTGCCGTCTGCATGACAATGTCGGCTGTCGGTGCCCCAGGGAAGAGCCTATTCTGTAGCGGCTCCTACCTTATGGAATCAACTACCCTTGGAGCTCTGGTTGGCTTCCGATCTCTCCTCTTTCCACCGTGATCTGAAAACCTGGTTGTTTGTACAGGCCGGGCTGGACTGACCTCCTGGGGGGTGGATTTTAAATTGGTTTTAATGAGTTTTATTCGGCTTGGCTTGTTAGGTTTAATTTCTTTTAAATTATTTATTGTTCTGTGTTTTTATTTGTGAGCCACCCCGAGTCCTTTCGGAGAGGGGGCGGCATACAAGTCCAAGTAAAATAAAATAAAATAAAAATTGTGGTTAGAATGCAGTACTGCATGCTAATTCTGCTGACTGGCAGGAGTTTGATCCTAACCAGCTCAAAGTTGACTCAGCTTTCCATCTTTCCATTCTGACTCTGTAAACCACTTAGAGAGTGCTGTATAAGTCTAAGTGTTATTGCTATTGCTACTTATGATTGATACAAAACATAAAAAGGAACTACATCCCCATGCATGAGTATATCAATCAGGATAGGTAGCCCTAGTGTGAATTGTGCTCCTTTCCATCACTATAATTTGAAACAGCATACAGGTAATTGGGTTGAGAGGGGATTGTTTGCAGTTATTAGTAGATAATGACATCTTTCACCTTACTTTGAGAAGCTTCAGCTGCTGTTTTCATCAAGCCAGCAGCTGGTAGAGCAGGTTGAAGCTGTTTTTGTTTTTCTGGTCAGTTGACAATCCTTAAGCATAACCTCCCTTTCATTGACAGTTGCTGAAATTGTGCAGGGAAGTGTGGGTGAAAAAAGATTTGGTATCTGCAGCACAGCATATGTTTTCAACGGGGCATAACAGCTTTTGATGCCATAGAGTTGAGCCAAGCTATTAGTAATACCTGATATAAGTTCCTATGCTTGTTAATCACGTGCCAAAAATGAGCCATCCCGTTAGCGTTCACGCCTTTGTTCTTCTGCATTGCCACCAATGAAGCATCTGTTTGTCGTGCAAAAACAGACCATCTCCTTATGAAACAAGGCACAAACATTTGCTTTTTTTTTTTAAAGATGGAATGAAAACTACAAATAATAATAATTGCTTGGAAAAAGCCCTCAAAGGAGGAGGAGGTAAGTAGAATCTGCTGAAAGTTTCTGTCGAGTTATGGCAATGCTGCTTTGTAAAAATTGTGTTGTAATCCAGGTTGGTGTCTTGCGAGTTTTGTTTGCGCTAGAAAGAGAGGTTCCTTAAAGGTTTGTTTCAATTTTAGGCCTCTAAAAAGCAGATTATATTCTGGTAGAGAAGGTTAGACTAAGTGATAGGGTCCAGTTTGGCCATAACATTTTGTGTGAACCCATGAATTATGGCTCATTAAATACACGCTGATGTAGCATGAAGTATAAATTTAGCCAGCGATTTCCCAAGGCAACAAATACAGTACCTGACTTTGGATGTATCTTGAAAAAAAGCCAAAAAAATTTGGACTGGATGAGGCATCAATAGGAAATCCTGGGACAGTTAAATTAGACTAGGAAGCTGAAACAATAACTTGAAAAAAAAACAACAATGGAAAATCCATATTTGTTGTTAAGGGCTGCTATATCTGGGCTGCATTCCTGCCCAATGGAGCAAGTAATTTTGCCAAGAAAATACAAGGAATAGAGCATACATTTATTCAGCAGGCAGTCCAGTTAGAATAAGAACATCATGACTCTTATGTATATATGTGTGCGTATTATATGCACCTAACTTTTAAGGTGTTCCTGCCTGACATATATTTTCCAAGGTAGCAAAAGCACATGTTGCTTACTGTAATTTGAGGTCATAGTTTAGGAGCCTTTGCTTTCAAGTAAAAGGGGAGTTCTAGATTAATCAGACCTCATGCGGAGTAAGAGTGTACCCATTCTTGATGACTGTACTGTGTGAGGACAAATAAATTGGTGCTGGGTTCAGAGAAGAGGGCATGAAACATAAGCTTTGTAAAGAAAGTTTGAAAAAAGGATTGTAATTGTAGTTTTCTGCTCAAATGAGGAGAAATATCTACATAGGGAGAGGACATGGATTGTACTATTTCTGACTTTTGGAAGATGGCCAACTGCTATGGATCTAAAGATAACTTCTCCAGTCCAATTTGAGTGAGGGGAAAATGTGCACATTTTCATCGTCATCTCCTTTATTTTCTTCATGGCCATAGATACTTATTTTGTACTATTTAAGAGAACAAAATGAAATCTGTAGATAACAATCTTTTTCAAGGTGACTAGATCAAACAAAATTCATATAAATAGACACACAAGGCTGATTCTGGGTTTCTGGATTTTTTTTTAAAGAAGAAAGTTTTATAATATTTTGCTTTCACAAAACTGTATATTTTGTATGCATAATTGTCTGCTCTGTGTTCTATGTGGGTGCATGCAAGAGGAGTCTTTACAGTGTAGGAGTGCTTAAAAAAAGAATAATTGTTCCTTGACATTGTTGGGAGGGTAATTAAAGGAGAAAAAAAAGACATTGTCAAGGTGCCTCTCACTGAAAGAAAAACAACTCCACCCTCCCCGTCTAAGAAGAGCATAATTGCAGAAGTTTTTGTGCAGGAACTGAAGAGCTGGGTTTGGCTTGGTAAAAAAAAATGTTTATAAGATTTTTCTGGACCTCAGTGTCTAATTACCATTTTGAAGTATGGGAAGGGAAAAAGGAAGGACCCAGTCAAATGCTTAGGGATTTTTGAATTCAATGAAAACTATGATGTTGGCAGATTCCTTGAAAAATTTCTTTTAGCTTGGGTGCAGATGATTAAAATGTTGCGTTTGTTGAGAGGAAAAAAAATCATCCTAAATATGGTTGAACCTAGACAAAGACAAATATTGTGTTGGGACCTATGTCTCACCATAGGTGGTCTTCCATTGAAATAATTACCTAAAGGCCTCTTACACACATACATGCACACCTTCGCAGTGGGTGTAACCATGACAACTAATATTCACAAACCCAATTCAATTTGGAAGGCCTCTTAATATGCCTTCCAATCCCTAAGTGGGTGCTACCTCCTGTTCTTCTTTCTTAAAATTCTTCTAATGCACAATGGAACCCGATTGGAAACAGTGGTAGCAATTATTTCATAATGTAGTGTAGAGCATCTTAACAAATTCACAATAACGATCCACATCAACAACCAAGAAGGCTTTTTATCCCAAGAGGGCACTATATCAAGCAGTGTTTAAGGCTGAGAGTATAGTTAGAACAGTGGTATTTCAGGAGATGAAAAACTGAAGTGGTTTATGCCTAGTGGTGGGGAGATACAATATTAAAATATTAACGCAATATTAAAATGGAACCTCATATTCATATTCTCCAAGCGACTGAAAAACAGGTGTCTGGGGGTGGGCCTTTTAACAATGGGGTTTTGCTATGGTGGCAGGTCCTGTTCCCGCCCTCTCTCTCTGAGGCTCAAGGCTTGATTATTCACAACTTCTTAATGTAGGTTTCTGCAGTCTGGGGGCTGCTGATGTGCTGAGATGACAACTTCCGGACCTCTTTGTATGGCAATTGGGAATCATAGTTCCAACATATGGGAAAATTTCCAATAGAAGAGAATGTATGAAGCTCAGGCTGAACAGTCTTCTTGGGCAGATTGGAGCAATGTAGCAAACAAAGTTCTATTCCACAGATGACCAAAGCAAAGACTAAGAAAGTTCTCCTATCACGATAAAAATATTTTTTTTACAATTTGGCCCTGCCTCTTCAGATGTAGTCAATGTTTTTATCTTTTATATTATTCTATGCATCTATTGCATTTGATACTGGATTTTGTTTTCTACTCTTTGATCGCTTGTAGATGCTTTGAACAGCAAGCAATACATAAATGTTAAATAAAAATACTGTTTCTGTCAACCAGAATCTACTGTATTAACTATTTTTCTTTTTCTCCCCAGAAATTGTTGGTTTAAAAGGAAAGGAGCTTTCCCTAATTTAACTTAATATTTTAAAACATGTTTTAGAGGCTTCTGGGTGAGGATCTTTGGAAGACTAGATATCTCCTGAGGGAGTGGATATGGCACTTAGAGGAAATCAGCCGTCAGACAGCAAATTCTGTGGAGTTTCTCTGGACAAGGACAGACCAAGAGATTACCCATTTGATCTCTGGAAAGCTGTTCCTCATACAGAGACTGCAGAAAGTGAACTTTTTGTAATTCAGTCATGAATTGAGAGGCTGGGAGTTGGGATTTCAATCAAGCGTACAATTGTAATATGAATACAAGATTTGCAAATGCCTTACTTTTCTTAAACCCTTTTGGATGTAATTAATATACAACTAGAGAGATTTTCTGAGTGGCAAGATAAGAGAATTTCACTTTTCTTTAAAAAGGAAAAAAAGGGGGGATTTAAATTTTTTTGGGCAAAAAGCTTAACAAGGATGTATGAGAAAGTTTAAAATGGATATAAATGTGATAGTAAATTTGAAATATTACATTTGGGTGAAAGTGCTTTTGAACACATTGGAATTAAAATAAAACATCTTAACAGGAATGTTTTTTGTGTACCATTAAAGAGGGCAGACAATTATTAGATTTTACAAAATGAAAGATAAAAGTTAATATGAGGCAGACACGGACTGTAACTACAGGATGCCACCTGAGACAAAAGTATTAAGGGTACAGAAGAAAAAAACAGAAAAAAAGTAAAAAAGAACACAAAATCAAAAGAACTGGTGGCAAAGGAATATAATTGTCAATGGTTTTCTTATTTACGGTTATTAGATTTAAAGTCGACAAGACTTTATGGTTTAGAACATTTTAAGACTGAGTTTGAAATACAACTGGGAACAAATGAACATGTAATTGCTAAAATGTATGAACTTTCATTGAAATTAGAAACACAAAATGTATATTTTGGCTAGAATATACAGGTTGAACAATGGGAAAATATAAAATGATGTACTGTTGGATATGACACAAAAGAAATTGTTTAAAGTGTATAAAGGATCTTTATATGTTAGAATATGTTCTGATTTATGTTGGAAATGTGAGCAACAAGAAGGGATGTTTTATCATACTTGGTGGATATGTAAAGCAGTTACAAAATTTTGGATTCAAATAAGTACACCGGTTTAGAGAATTTTAAAATGTAATATACAATTGAGACTAGGGGCTTTCTTTTGGGACTGATGGACAAACAATTAGAAAAATGCCAGGGAACTTTTTTTGTATATAACTGCAGCAAGAGCTAGAAAGATCTGGCAATATCTACAACGGAGGAAGGGTTGGTAAAGATGTTAGAACTTGCTGAGGTGGCCAAATTTAGTTTTTTGATTAGAAAAAAAGGCTATCTTTACTGTTGACTGGAAACCCCTTATGTGGAAAACACAAAAACTTGTGATTTGTGGTTTTGATGAATAGGCAGAATATATTATAGAAAGAAAAGAATTTGAGAGAAAGAAGTAAATTTAGAATTATACTTATAACTGCTGTAAAGAAGATTGGAAGCCACTTCTTTGTATTTTTTTTTCAACATTTGTCTTTTTTGTTCCTTGCATTTTTAGCTTTCTCTTTGATTTTTTTCTTTGCTAATTTACATTAGTTTTTAATCTTTGTTTTTAAAACTCTTAATAAAAGTATAAAAATCATTTAAAAAATTAAACATGTTTTAGAGAATGCAAACCTATGATGGTATTACAAACAGAAAAATAAATTGCCAGAGTACATTTCTTATTTCAGATATGGTTTTATTACAATAAAAACAAAAATTAGCTTAGATTTTTCTATAAAAGTTATGTAATAGTATGTAATCTACAGCCTCAGGTCTCCCGGTCATTATTGAGCAAGTTTAGTTACTAATACTGTAACCACATACTATATATGCTTACTCAAGAGTGTATTCAGTGGAGCTTGCCTTTCACTGAATATGGATAGTATTGTAGTATAATTCTTCCTTAAATGAAAGTCATTTTAGCATAATTCCTATATACAGTATTGTTTTTAATTACAAGATCAATAGATATAATTGTTTTAAAATACTGTGGGTTCAATTAGATAGTATGATGTGATTACAGATAGTCCTTGACTTACAAACATTTGTTTAGTGACTGTTCAAAGTTACAATGGTATTAAAAAAGTGACTTATGACCATTTACGACTATTGCAGCTTCCCCATGGTCACGTGATCAAAATTTGGGGCCCTGGAAAATGGCATGTATTTATGACAGTTGCATTGTGACCCAGTTAAGTAATAATTTATCATCTTCTCAGCTGGCTTCCAACAAGCAAAGTCAATGAGGGAAGCCAGCTTCACTTAACAACCGAATTATTTAATAACTCTGGTATAAAAGGTTATAAAATGGGGCAAAACTCACTTGTGATAATAAATTGAGAACTATCTGTACAGATTTTCTATTAAATATTTTATCTTGCAAACATTTTCTTAAAAAGGTGGCTGCATAGGTTAAACCAATGTTTTGTATTAGTATGATTAACAAACTAGGATTTCAGAAGAGGCCCAGTGGCTCGTTGGCTTAATGACACTGGAGATGGTCTGCTCCAGCAGTTCGAGTCCTAGCACTGTGTGGCAGGATTAGCTCCTGTCACTCAGCTTCTGTTTGCCTAACAATTGGAAAACGTGTTCTGTACAAATAGATAAACAGGTACCACCAGTGGTGGGCTGCAAAATTTTTAACAACCGGTTCTCTGGTTGGGTAGGCATGGCCAGTTGGTCATGTGACTGGGTGGGTGACATCACTCATCGCACCCAGCCCTGCCTCCCGGCCACTTGCCTCAAAGGAAGAGGTAAGATTCAGCCATTGAGGCTAATTGCACCACTGGCTGCCCTGCCCCTGCCTGTTTTTTGGCTTGTTTTTGAGGCTGTTTTTGGCCTGAAAATGGCCCAGAAAATGGCTCGAAAAGTGGCCTGAAAACAGTAAAAAAAAAAAAAGACCAAAAAATGGACAGGGGCGGGGTCAGCCAGTGGTGGGATTTGTCTGTTCTCCGAACTGTGCCTTAAATACGGTTCATTAGAACCAGTGCAAACCGGCAGCAGCCCACCTCTGGGTACCAATTTGGTGGGGTGACAAGTTGGTGCTCTGTTCAGGCAGTTAGGTTCCTACCGGCCCTGAACCTTCCTGGTTGTGGTGCCTGTTCATGAGGCAGCTCCGAGAAGGGAGGGGGCCTTGGATGACACTGCAGGAAGAGCTGTTCGTCTTTCTGGTGCAAAGCCAGCTTGCCCTGCTATGGCGCACCTTAGGAAGCATGCAAGCATGTCCTATAACAGAGCTGGTAAATTCACAAGCCAATCTACTACTCTGCAATAACATTGTGGTCTCCTGGCTAATGTAACAATGCCATACAATAATAATAATAATAATAATAATAGGATTTCAGAGCCATAAATGTACAATCCATCCTGAAAACTAAGTCTCAATGGGTAATATTAAAAAAAAACATTCTAAATCGAATACATAATGTAAAATTAAATTTGAATGTGACATTTGATTACTGCATGTAAACTGGTGATTGAATCCCCTTTGTATAAGGAATCTCAATTCCTTTTAGAAATTAGTGCAATAGATATATGAGGATACCCATCTAAATATGTAGGCAGCATTTAAAATGAGATTAGATCACTCATGCTCTGTATCAGATTTGACAGAGGACATTTTTCTTGACAAATTACAAGCAAATCTAGCTATTTTTCACCTTGCACAATAAAAGCAACTGTTCTCATCTGAGGTAATGCAAAATGGTGTGATTATTTCTATATTACAACTACATTAGAGGCATTGTGATACTTTCTGTCCAAATTCTTACAAAGCAATCGGAGACTGGTTTAGTTAACTATATATTAAAAGTCAATGTAAACAGAAACATTCTTTCTATGAATTCAATCTGGGTGTATGTTGGAAACTGGGTACAAGCTAAGAAAAGATAATAGGAAAGCTTATTCTGTCTTTCCCAACCCCTGCCAAAATCTGGAAGGAACTAGGTTGAGAAGGGCTAACCTAAGCTGTGTGCATGAGATGAAAGATTTCTTAGAAAAATTCCCAGAAAAAAAAGTTTTAAACTGTCACCAATTGGAAAGCATGATACCATCTGAACTGACTCCTTAGAGCATCATTAGAACACCCACGCTGGGTTCATACATTGCATGAGGACAATTTGTTATGCCATGTTTTATTGAACAAATATTTACTGAATTATCTGGAGCGAGGCCAACACAGCACACTAAGTTAAAATCAAATAAGCCATATTAGAGCTTAGTGTATTATGTGGTACTGATTGCTGCCCCACCAGGGAGGTATCCCAAAACTTTAAAGAGACATTTGTTGACTAGAATACCAGAAAAACATCAGTACAGAAAAAAGTAGGGTATTAAAGCATTTGTAATTATAGCTATTTTGCTTAGCATAATAAATGCCTCAATTTCACCAAAAATGAAACTAAAAACAGAAAGCAATAAGTAGCTAATTACTTTGACTCTGCACTTACATCACATGAAGGCCTTTAAAATAAGATTGAAGATAATTCTTCTTTGTAAACATATATCAAGATTCTATGTTTTATAACTTATGACTCTATCTTTCCTGCCCCTGAAACACAGGATTGGTGCTTGCCAAATTTACCTCATTCAAAATTCACATTATGCTAGAATTTTACCTGAGTAAGCCAAGAAACTGTGTTAAGATGCTACTGAGGACAAGGGAGTGATTAAAGTATTATAAGGTTTAGTATAAAAGTACCTTTTTTTCTAAATTATTGTATCATGTTCCCTTTTCATCAGTTCAAACATGGATAGAACAAGTTGCTATTAAGTTTTAGCATGCAGCAGGTGCATTCAAACATGTTCTCGAAACATAACTTTGGAAATTTAACACATACGTTTAAAGAAATTACAATGAAAATGGTTCCACATTTTTAAAGAAAACTTAGATTGTGGTCACATTCCACATTCTGAGAAGAAAGCAAGAGAGACATGTCCATTTTTTAAAAAAATTACTACTCAAATGTACTCAATATGTACATCTCAACATATTCATTTGTTGATATTGGCACTTGAAACCCCTGCATAGAAATGAAAGCAAAAAACAAAATGGCATTTCAAATCCAGTCTTTGTATAGAGTATATGAAGATGATTATTGTTGTATCAACTAAGTTTGTTTATAATGGAAGATTTCTTTGGCAACAATTTCATCAAATTGAAAGCCTTGGATTTTTTTTAAAGTCAATCTTAATGCACATGTTTCCCCTTCTCTAACTGTAGCTATATGATTGGAAATAAGACTTAAACATTGCCTCCTCTCTGACTAATCATACCCTCCCTGCTTTAATCATAATTTAGAATTGCGTTAATTTAAATGTTTAAAATTAGTCAATATTCAACATTAAAGCAATATTCAAAATTTAGTTTTAAAAGGGAATAAAATTAAAAAAAACATTAAGAGTGTTGTTGTGGAAAAATAAGAGGAAGAGATATTAGATATATACACTGCCTTGAGTAGTTTATAAAGACAAAGGTGGGATATAAATAAAAATAATAAAAAATCTGGCTAATAATAATTTTAAGTTTAATATAAGTCTTCATGACAACACTGCCACAGAGAATTCAAACCAGAAATGGGTATCCTCTGGTCTTCTCCACGTCTTTTTTTTTAAAGTTATATTTATTGACTTACAACAAAGCTTTCATTCTCTGCAGGTGTTTGCTAAAAAGCAAGACCTAAATGATTATTTCTTGGATGCTTACGGAGTTAAGAACATTCCACATATAGCTCAGCACTCTATATCTATATTTTTGGAGATTAAATGTTGTATAGCACCCTTTATAATCCAAGCACCTATATGCCCATTCTCTCTCTCTCTCTCTCTTTATAGTAAAGATACTGTTCTGCATATATCTAAGGAGATAGTGCATGTTCTTCACAGGTTAGTATACTTCCAGTTGGGATATGAAATGAAATAGTATAAGCAGACTGGAGAACGTATAGTTATGATACTCCATTAGTCCAAACCGGGACTACAAATAGCAAGGAAAGCTGGAAGTTATAGTTCACATCATATGGAAGGCTACAGTTTCTCCAGCATTGTAGATTTGTTAGTCGTTTTTTCTTTCTTCAAGAAGTATTGCATGGCTTAAACAAGGCATTTCATAATGTTTTAGGACCTCTTTAAAATGTAACTTGAGAAGACTTATAGTCTGAAATTATGTGTGCTTATTGAGAAGCAAGGCCTGCAATGTTCAATGAGGTTTCCTCTTAAGGATGTCTATATACTTTTCATATAAACTGTGGTTATATGATATAACCATATTATCTCTGGTCCCCCTTACCGGTTGTTATTTCAAGTATACTTTCTATAAAACTCAGTTTTAGGTTTTGGCTAATGGCTCTATCAGCTGTTATTTAATATGCCATTTAGTATTTCACCTGATTAAAGAAGCCAGTTGCAATTGAAACTTTTGCCTAATACTGTACCATAATATAGCTTCATGTTAGGCTAGGATATCTTCTACTTGTACAAAAAACATGTCGAATATTGTAATGCAAAACCTTACTACATACAATCATTTGTTATGGAGAAGACGGCATTCTCTCCACAGTGGACAGTGCAATTCCATGGGGAAAAATTATATTGAGACAACACATAATTGTACATAGTCACAACACTGTAATGTACTCTGATGGTGCAATATTATGTTATAACACAAGCTTATTTAATAACTGCACTGCTTGAGCATTTCCTGCAGAGGCAGACATTCCAAACAATTGTGCTTAAAATTAAATCACCTTTATCTGTTTACCCACAGCCTAAAGGCATTTTTGAAATTTTACATTTAATATGAAGTGAAACATTAAACAATGTTTTAAGCACATGTCCAGCTAATTCAAATAAAATATTCCAAGACAATTTCCCTTTTATCATTGCTGGTGGCTTAAATGGCATTCACTCATTCATCTGCTGTAAACATATATAAGCATGGGTTACACCTTTTTAATATCGCACATCAAATTTCCAGTTCCCTAATCACTGTGACATTAATTCCTCACATTTGCATAATATACTTTTATAATCTCATGTTATCTTATGCTGGCTTATGTCAGAAATAAAGATGTGTTTTTGATTGTATAAGATGATCAAATGAAAGCTGTTTAATAACCAAAATTGTGTCTAGATATTTTTTCTCAAAACAGTTAATTCACTTAATGCACCTTAATGTTAATTACTGACATCTGTCTTCATCTGTTCAGTCTCTGTGTCACAAATTCTCGGTACATGATAGATATATATATGAGTAGCAGAAAAACCACAAAAAAATCATCTAAAAATCCTAATATTCCAAACAAAGCTTCAGGAAGAAAGTCCAACGGTGATGCAAGATATAACAAGGCCCCCAGGAGACAGAGGAATATTCTGATGCGGAACATCCAGAAGAGACCACCGACAGAAAACATTTCTCTGAATGCATGACGCAATAATGTAGGTAAATCCATAATCCTTTCCATAATCTAAACAAGACATACACAGTCAAAATTTGTCTTATGCGCAAGATGTAATTTGCCACAGGAGCATTTCACAGATCACAGCTTTTAATGTGCAATCAAATAGTATCACTTTAGAGCAGAGGTGAGAAACTATGACTGGCTCAGGCATTCTGGGAGTTGAAGTCCACAAGTCATAAAAGGGACATAGTTCCCCACCCCTGCTTTAGAGAGAGCTAAATTTCTTTCCTGGGACCTTTAACTTAATGATCTATAGTGGTCAATAGGAACCCAACCTCAATTCTTAAAAATGCATGAAATATCTTAATAACAGACACACAAGATTAGACAAGCTAATAAAACAAGCAAAAGACATTAAAATAACACAGCTGTGCAAAATCTTCGGAGAAGAATCTCCCCCAAACCTTTTAAGTATCAAGGTAGTCACATCCTTCTCCCCAAACTTTTGAGCTGGTTATTCAAGACTGTCTGTGTGTGCATGTACATGCAGAAAATGCTTCTGCTGGGACCACTATCAAGGAGACATACTCACCTTTATACTTCAAGGTAGCATATTCATATGAATATATAATATGAAGAGCATATTGTCATTTTATTGGGTTAGGGATATTTATTTCTGATAATTTTAATGTTTTTATTATGTAAGCCGCCCAGAATTGCTTCAAAAAAAGATGGGTGGCAAATTAATTTAATGAATAAAAATAATAAAAATGAATTTGGTATAAGCAATGTCTCTCCAAATCATCTGCACAGCTTCCTTAAATAAGATTGGCATCGTAATTGTTCAATATCAGAGCGAGTTTTCCTGCCAGTAACTTATCAAAGATTCCCTAACAAATTCATGGCCTGCATGAAATTTGGAGTAGAGATCATTTTGCTCAAAGCTCTCTCTTCTAACTACCTTAGTACTTTTTGAGCAAACCTATTCGGCAATGACAGGTTGCACATTGCCACAAAAACAAAACAAAAACAACTGAAATCACTGGTCACATCTCTGATATAAATTACTATAGTATGGATAATATTATCCAGGAAGAGATATTGTATGGTTGAAGCACTATATTGTTGAGACAGCAGAAAGGTAGAATTGCTAACATTGGGCGGGGATTAAAGATTATTCTGGTAGACTAACTTAGATTTCAGAAGTTTGTATTTTTTTCTAGCAAATCTCATATTTTTATCCTAAACAACACACTTTGAATTTTACTACTAATGGTGATACTTTATCTTATCATTTCACAAATCTATCTGATTTGAGTTAAAATTGTGGTTTTTAAGTCCTCTGAATGACATGGGTTTCTGAATCAAGACGAAGACTTCTCTTTCAGCAATGCTGTACTGTGCAATGTGAACCAGAGAAGGAGATGGGAACTGACAAACATGGGCACAATTCCCATCTATTTCCATCCAATAGCTTAAGAACGGCTACTGATAAGAAAAATATTGAAATGATCCCTCCGCTTGTTCTTGCTACACCAGCTTCATTTCCAGAGCTGGTGACTTGTCCAACTCACATAGGGAAATGCAGTGTTTGTCATAATAAATAGAACATTGGGCAGATGTCTTAATTGCTCTAGCCCCATACATACCGATCTTGGCTGTCCCGAGAATCTCCTATTATAATCATTAACGTCATGAAGTATTTGTGCTGCATCCTCTTGTCCCTCATCAAAGAGTGGTAAAAATAAAGTTACCTGAATAAAAACCACAACAGGTATTCAATATCTTTATACAGACCCCACCTTCCTTTTCTTACACAGTATATATATTTAAAAGTGTATATGGGTACTCCTCATCTTACAACCATTCATTTAGCCACTGTGTGAAGTTACAATGGCATTGAAAAAAGCAGTTACAAGCAGTTCACTTACTTACAGTATAATCATCGCAACCCCCCCCCATGGCCACCTGATAAAAATTTGAGCACCTGACAACTGGCATGTATTTACAATGGTTGCTGCATCCCGGGGTCATGTGATCATTATTTGTGATCTTCCCAGATTGCTTTCAGCAAGCAAAGTCAATGAGGGAATCAAAATTTTCTTAGCAACTGCAGGGATTACTTTAACTATGGTACCATGACAAAAAGGTCATAAAATCAAGCATGGCTTACTTAACAATTGGCTTGCTAAGCAAGGGAAATTCTGGTTCCAAATTGAGGATTATATGTATACTTAAGAGTAATTTGTCAAGCAAAAAGTTTTGGGAAGAATGCAGAGGTATTCCTGCCAGGTCTTTCTTACAATCTATTGGCACTAAGCACATTACTGGGATCATAGAAATTCAGGCAGTTATTTATTATACTTTAAAACTGTTTAACAACTGTGATGTTCAGAAGGGAATAGAAATAGTTTAAGAAAGTATAAGAAAATAACTATGTATAAAAGCAGAATAACAACATAAAAACATAAAGAGGAATGCATTTAATGTACATAATTGCCAAAGGTCTGGAGAAGAGAAATAAGAATGTGTAGAAACCAAGAGACCAAAATACAGATACCAAGTAAGCCTGGTGGATAACTAGGGAAAAAGTGCTCAGGTGATAAGCTTACCGTCTAAGTAAGTAAATATGAAAGGTGACCCGGTAGTTAAATTGACCCCAAGCTACTTAAGACATTAAAAAGCAAAAATGAATAGAAAAAAGACTGGCAACAGTCATCATCATAACCTTTTAACGATCTGTAATCCCTTGCGGGGTGGAGTCTGGGCAACTGAATGGAGCTAGCACAGTGTTTAATGGCCGGATGCCCTTCCTGCTGCCAATGCAGTTTTGTTCAGCAGATGTATTCTCATTGTGCCCAGAGAGGGAAATACCTGCCTCCACCTAGGATCGAACTCACAGCCTCCCGATTGTGAGGTGATAGCTCCACCTCTAGGCCATCGCACCACTCCCAAAAAGGATTGGCAACAGTGCAGATGGTAAAATACTGACATATTATAGCCATGCTTGTTAGACCTATATGTTATTCCAGTTACCTTGTTTTGAATCTGAACTTTCTCAACCATTTTGAAGGCTTCTACATAAGTTGGCGTAAGCCAAACAGGATCTGAAAACCTACATAACTGTTCTGTGTTGAAGCACTTGTCAAATTAGAGTTCAGTAAAAAGTTCAGAAAGCCAGAGCATTAAGCACTCTAAACTTTTATCTGAATAATTGCAGAAAAGAAGCTTAAAGGAAGATCAAATTATTTCTTATTTGTGGGAGTATTACAGATATATTTGATAGTAATATGTAACTATTTATGTTCTGCTTGGCTTTAACTCTAATCCATGAAAATGATTATCTCAAGTAACCTTTGTTGGTGCTGTGGAATGTTTAGTTATTTTTCTATAAAAGGCACCTTACTTTTATCTTATGGAATTCATATATAAAATTCTGCATTAGATTCTAAAGAAGATGTTATTGTACTCTGGCTACATACTGCATCATTCTTTAAATATATTACAAGCCGACATTAAAGACAAGAAAAGCAAAAGACATAGTAAACTAAATGTATTTAAAATCACAGTTAAAAAAAAGCCTAGGTGTTAAACTTTCTAAATTTCCATTTATACTTAGGACACAGCATACAACAACAATTGTAAAATCAGAGCTAGAATTTTACATCAAAATATTCATATTATTACCGTTTGTCTGCAGATAGGACAGTGTATCGCACCTAGCCATGATCCGCACCTCCAGTACGCTATAATGCAGGAACCTAAAGAAAATAACCTATTAATTTCTTAAACTTTAAATATTGACTTACAGTCATTCATTTAGTGACCGTTCAAGATTTCAATGGCACTGAAAAAATGACTTATGACCATTTTTCACACTTACAACTGTTGCAGTATTCCTGTGGTGATGGGAAGCCAGATTTATGTTACTAATATAACATTTAACATTTAACAACAGTGGCAAGAAACATCATAAAATGAGGCAAACTGTTTTGCTTAGCAACAGAAATTTTGGGCTCAATTATGATTGTAAGTTGAGGACTTACCTGAAATTGAGTCAATATCTCACTTAAAAACAAACAGCTGTTCACTGAAGCTGATAAATTATTAAAAATTATTTGCCAGTTTAAGGCACTGAGTCTCAGGAGAGGAATGGACAAACATGATTGAGATATGCATTATCTAAATTCTTTGCCCAAATACTAGCAATCCCTGTATCACTTCATGACGCTTGTCTTATTATGAGTTGCTGAAAAATCTAGTCCAAATTAATAGAACTTAAATGTATAAATGAATAAAAAATTGCTATGTAATAGTGATCCACTTTATACATTTTAAAAGTCATGACTGATTGCAAAGAAGAAATAATTAAAATAGACTTTCTTCACTTCTTTAAAGCCAATCCAGTTCCAAAAATATTTCCTCAGCAACTCTTACCATTTCAAGGAATATAAGAAATTATTCAAATTTTATTTTTCTCTTTGCATACCACAGAAAAGATGTCCACAATTTGTTTCAATGGGAAATGTAGCCTGTTGCAAACACACTGGGCAGGACAAATCAGTATAGAAATGTTGCCTGTCACCAACACTATTCTCCTGGGGGGGAAAAGAGAAATATAGTTAATTCAAGCAGGACAAATGATTTCCTTTGTGACAAGCTGCAAAATAGTTAGGTTGGCATATTTACAAGAAAGAAATCTCAGACTGGTGTGTTTTCTTTTTTTTTTAATTACATTTATATGCCACCCTTCTCCGAAGACTCAGGGCGGCTTACAATTTTTTGGAGCACAACCCAATGTGCTCAGCAATAGCCTTCATTCCATTGTATATGCCTGCTTATTACTAAGCGGCATTTTTACAAAGTCAGCTTATTGCCCCCAACAATCTTGGGTCCTCAATTTACCTACCCCGAGAGGATGGAAGGCTGAGTCAACCTTGAGCCTGGTGGGATTCGAGCCTACAGCAGTTGTAGGCAGCTGGGTCTTAAGAGCAGGCATTTAACAGCCTGAGCCACCAAGGACTCTTTGATAAGTGATAAAGGAAGGAAGCAATAAGAGTACTTATACAATAGTACAACACAGATACATCACAGCTCATTCCCCACAAATACTTGGATAAGATGAATCTCATTTTGAAACTTCTTAGAACCTTTCTTTTTGGGTTGCCCTTTGATGACCATGATTAAGAGGGAGATAACAGAGTTTATTTATAATTCTTATCTGTTTCAACTTAGAATAGCTGCAGCATAGTATTATAACATAAAAGATCCAAGTTTTAAAATTATGGTTAAAGTTATAGGACCCTATGGAGTCCCTAAAGCTTTGCTTCTTCAATAAATATTTTAAATATATATTCCTGCAAATCCGTATCAACACTTAATTTTGAAATGACATAATAAAGTTTATTTTTAGCACAAAGAACTAGGGTATCCAAAATCTATCAAACTCAAACATTTCTACATTGTGATTCCCTGAGAAATTTTCCAGGATATAATTGATTTATATCAAAAAGAATTGTGCGTAATTGTAAATATACCTGTTCCGATTGTATTTGTAGTCTAACTGCTCTCACTAGCTCTTGGTTTTCTGGATGAATATCTGATTGCCCATCTCTGTTAAGAGAAGAGCTACTATTAATAAAACATTTCAAAAATGGAATCAGACAAACAATATAAATTAATCATGTTTAGAATTCTAAGAGTTTCTAATTTTTGCATGCTATTATTTTAAGAGCTGCTACATTACTTGAACTATAGAATCTCCAAAGATAATATTAAGGTGTAAAATATACTAAAACATTAAAAGTTTAATAACCTATTGTACTTAAGCTAAAAGTGACATTTTTCCTTTGCATAATGAAATCCTTGGCTAACATGCTTTTCATTGTATATCATTTTTTTTTCATTTTTCAAATTTGTTCATAATATGAAATACAAATTAGTTCATAATATGAAATACAAAAATATGAAAGCAAATATTAGGAAAAATAAGGGAGGAAAAGTAAAAGACGTGTATAAAACAAGGGAGAAAAGAAAAAAAAGGTGTTCATTTCTGCTTTTCATTGTATTTTATTGTTGATCATATAAATATTTGGAAGTAAACATGCAGATCTGACTTTAAAATCCACAACATCTACAATAAAACAAGTAAACAAATCCCACACGTGAGAAGAGCCATCATAACTCTATTCAATAGTCTTAATTGGTTAATTTAAGAATTAGTCAGCATAGTAACTATGTGATTCAAATCCAATCTGTTTAAGCTTTACATTATAGTAATACTTTCTCTACTTTGTTTTCAATTTCTTTTAATTACATTGCATGATGATTAGCATCTGCATGTGGGGCTGGGAGGTTAATCAAAATTTATTTTAATTATCCTCTTATGATAAGTATTATGAAAAGAAAGCAGTCTAACATCAATGTGCATTACGGCTTGTTTGAACCAAATCTTCCCAACTTCCAGGCATGATCAGCAGCCCTTTCTGGATGTTGCTGTCAGAATGTGTTACCAAGTAATTAAACTATTATTCCAAATAACTTAATTTACAAGAAATAAATACAACTGACATACTTCAACAACCTTCTAGTGCTATCAACATTTTACTTTACCTTACCTTAATAGCATGTATGTCAGTGCAACCAGGAATGTGATGCTAAGCACTATCGCCAGCAGAACCTGGTCACTTATTCCTTCTATCATTGAATCGTTATCTAGTACCAGTCTTTGAACTTCAGTTTCCTGGCTGGCCATTCCAGAGCTAAAACTTAGGAAACATATAAATATGCATTTATTCATTGGCACAATTATTATTATAGCAATAGCACTTAGACTTATATACCGCTTTACAGTGCTTTACAGTCCTAAGTGGTTTACAGAGTCAGCATATTGCCCCCAACAATCTGGGTCTTCATTTTACCGAAGGATGGAAGGCTGAGTCAACCTTGAGCCTGGTGAGATTTGAACTGTCGAATTGCAGGCAGTGGCAGTCAGCAGAAATAGACTGCAGTACTACAATCTAACCACTAAGCCACCACGGCTCATATTATATATTTTTTTTGCAAACTAATGAACAAAAACAAATCAACTTTCACATTTTTAGCTTGTTGCTTGACTTTCAAATGGCTAAGATTAATTCCAGGAACTCCCTAGCAGAATATTCTTCTCCACATAGTTAAAATAGGGTAATACTGGGTGATATTCTGATTTCCTGGACTAAATGCAGTGGGAAGTAGTAATAAAATGTCCTTGAATGAAAATGGTTCCAGAAGGTAGAAAGGGAAAGTCACTGATGCATAATAAGACATATATTAACATATACTAAAGACAGATTCTACTCTCAAAATTTGTATTTTAAAACTAGGAATATTGAGGTATAGCAATAATCTGAGATTTCTTTCAAAGGACATTCTGGGTTTCAGTTTGATGAGGAAGTGCACATAGCATTAATGATAGCACTATTATTGTGACATTATGAAATACAATGGCTTGCTAGCAGATAATTTATTTTATGTTTTTCAGGATGTTAGATGAGTTAATGATTTTTTCTTATAAATTGTGAATTTATTATTGCACTGGTGATATTTTTATTTGTAAAGGTGTTTAGATCTAATGACTAAAGGCACTTCCAGAAAATAAGAATAACTGAATAACCTAAAACCAGGCAGTGAGAAAAGATGCAGTATACTTAAATAGGGATAAATAGCAGTAATCTGTCTGTCTGTCTGTCTGTCTGTCTGTCTGTCTGTATGTATGTATGTATGTATGTATGTATTATAGATAGATAGACAGATAGATAATTTTCCTCCAGAATAAATACAAAGATGAGATTGTGCTTAGATTTTGATGGATTATATTTTATACAGATTGAAATCTCAATTTCTAGAAATTAATTTTTCAATAAAAATGCAGTAGAATGATGCCTTTTTATAAAAAAATCAATATTTATATAAATATTTATAATATTTACATACAAGCCATGCCCAGCCAGTCACATGACCACTAGGCCATGCCCACAAATTAGGCCACACCCACAGAACCGGTTAGTGGTCCCTGCGATTTAAAATTATGAGTTTGGTGGTCCCTGAGATCCAAAAAGTTGGTGACCTCTGCTTCAATCTGTCTTTCTCTAACCTCTAGAATATGTGCAATTGTAAAACTGATAGCACTGAGACTTTAAGGTTAAAGAAAAGGCAAAACAGCATTTAGATAAAAAGCCAATTCATGCAGAGATTAATGTGCAACTTCTTAGAAAGCCTCTGTGCAAATGCCAAAAAGGGAAATCCTTGCTTTAATACAATGATACCGGTATTTTTAGATCAATGCCCACTCTTTTACCTCAGCTGGAAATCAGAAGACTCATCACTGTGTCATCTTCAGAATCAAAGAAAATGTTTCAGATGCTGGAGCTTGAAACCTCTGAATTCTGCCTTGGAAAAAGAGATATTTTCAGGCTATTTCTTAACTTCTTATTTTAGCATAGCATTTGTTCTACATTATTTCATGTCCAGAAACATAAAGAAATCTATCCTCACATGGAATAAAACACGAGGGTGTAAAAATATCATGAGAAGAAACTGTAAATCACATCTATTCACAAATAAGACAGGAAATGAAATACAGGTAGTCCATGACTTATGACTACAATTGTGTGTCAAGCCCAAAATTGACATATGTGTAGCCATTTTAGTTAGACTTAGTATATATTCTTTTTCTTACTTTCTCTGTTGCAGTCATGGGGGGAAGGGTTTCAGGCTTGCCACATTCCTAAGAGGGGAGGAGTGGAGATAGAGAGTTGTTTAGGCTAGGTGATTCTTCTTCCCGTGGGAAAACAAGCTGTCCGTGCTTAGGCCCCTTGAGGTGGAGATTTATGACATCAAGCAACATTGAATTACTTCTATGGGAGAATGTGACTTTTGGGGGTTGTTTCTAACTTCTAATATTGTGGGGTAATTCCGGGTTGTGTCAGATCCGGAATTACCACGGACTTTGCCAATTTGATGCTTTCCTAAATAAAAGAAATTGTCTTGGAAGATGGACTTTGTTCTTTTCTTTTTAAATGGAATTCATCACTCGGAAACCTGACATTGTGTTGACCCAAAATTGTTGTTGTTAAGTGAGATATTTGTTAAGTGAGTTTGGTCCCATTTTATGACATTTCTTGCCACGGTTGTTAAGAGAATCCCTGCAGCTGATAAGTCAATAAGCCAGTTATTAAGTGAATCAGGCTCCCCCATTGACTTGGCTTGTCAGAAGGTTGCAAAAGGACCTTAGGACACACCAATGGTCATAAATATGAACTAGTTGCTGGTTCATCTGAACTTTGGTCAGATGATCATGGGGATACTGAAAAGGTTGTAACTGTGAAAAATGGTCATAAGTCATATTTTTCAATGCCATTGTAAGTTTGAATAGTCACTAAATGAACTGTTGTAAGTCGAAGACTACCTGTAGTGAAAAGTACTAAAATGAAGTTTAATTAATTTGGGAAATAATTAGAATTTTAACATATGTAGCTGAATTCCTGTTCCCATTTAGCTCATGCTGTAAAGCCATGATAACAACAATATAATACCCTTACAGCAGGGGTGGGATTCTACCAGTGCGCACCTATTCGCTAGAACTGGTTGTTAAAGGGCCTTGGTGGCTCAGGCTGTTAATTGCCTGCACTTAAGTTCCAGCTGCCTACAACTGCTGTAGGCTTGAATCCCACCAGGCTCAAGGTTGACTCAGCCTTCCATCCTCTCGGGGTAGGTAAATTGAGGACCCAAGATTGTTGGGGGCAATAAGATGACTTTGTAAAAATGCCGCTTAGTAATAAGCAGGCATATACAATGGAATGAAGGCTGTTGCTGAGCACACTGGGTTGTATCCCAAAAATTGTAAGCCGCCCTGAGTCTTCGGAGAAGGGCGGCATATAAATGTAATTTTAAAAAAAAAACATTTTAAGCAGTTCAGAGAACAGGTTGTTAGAAGAAATTACTGGCCTAATCCTGTAAGGAAGGCAGGAAGGAAACATTCTGGTGTTTTACAGAAACTGCCTCTCCATTAACCCTTATTACATTCTTGGCACGACTAGACTTCCTGTCTCTGGAACTTCTCTGGAGTTTTTTTTCCTTCTTTGCTGGTACTTTGCTTGTGTGGAGTGACCATTTAAAGTTACAATGGCACAGAAAAAAGTGAGTTATGACCGTTTGTCACACTTACGACTGTTGCAGCATCCCCACAGTCATGAGAGGCCAGGCGAGGAGATGGTGCCTCGATGTGAATGATATTGAGTTGGCCATGCCCAGCCAATAGCATGACCACCAAGCCATGTCCACCCAGTCACATGACCACCAAGCCACACCCACCAATTAAGCCACGCCCACAGAACCGGTTGTTAAAATATTGAATCCCACCCCTGCCATACAGCCTGCTCCCATTCAAATCCTTCACTTTCGTCCAATATATTTTGAAATAGAGTTGAACTAGTGAGCAGTCCTTGAATCCCTGAACTTGTAGATATAAATATGCCTGCGTAAAATTTGCTCCCCTGACTGACAAGCCTTATTTTGCCTCAGCAACAAGCACAGCAAGTTGTGCTCTCATTACAGTTTTAATGAGAGGGATGAGTTGAGGAATGAGATTGGTGCATTCCTTTGATTTTGCTTTTGCTCCCATGAAGTGTCACATACTAGCAGAAATGATAACCTCTCTAATATAGATCAGAAATGGGGGAAGAAATACATTTTGATAGATGATTAGATCTCTCCATGCACCTGAAAAGAGGCTTTCTAGACCATATAAACTCCTGAAGTCCTCATAGATATTAGTAAGATATATTACAGGTAATCCTCAACTTATGACCATAATTGAGTCCAAAATTTCTGACATTTGTTACGTGAATTTTGCCCCATTTTACCACCTTCCTTGCATCAGTTGTTAAGTGAATCACTGCAGTTGATAAGTTAGTAACCCAGTTGTTAAGTAAATCTGGCTTGGCCATTGACTTTGCTTGTCAGAAGGTCGCAAAAGGTGATCACATGACCTTGTGACACAGCAAGAGTTATTAATATAAACAAGTTGCCAAGCATCTGAATTTTGATCATATGATCATGAGTATGTTGGAAAGGTTGTAACTATGAAAAACAGTCATAAGTCAGTATTTCAATGTCGTAACTTTGAATGGTCACTAAATGAATTGTAAGTACTCTAGTTGCAAAAAATAAAAATCTGCCTTTGCCTTATTATGATAATCTAACAATGAATGGACAATGGTGATTACCCAATAATTTCCCATAACCTAAGTCAACAAATTTAGGACTCCTATATTTTAAACTGAATTGATATATATAAAAGTGAAATACACTCACGCATCATCACAAAATCTCCAGAACCATAAAGCCTACAAACTTGAAATTTGGCACATATGTTCCTCTTGGCTTCAAGGTGCTCACTAAGAAAAGATTTTTTGAAATGACCATCAGAGCATTAGTATTTCCTATATTATTATTAACACGCTCTGATGCTAAGGACTTCTACTCTCCCTCCCCACCTGAAAAGAAATCTGTTTCAAATGCAAAACACAAGCAGAGGGGAGGAGTTTTAGTTTCAGAGCAGCAAGCAGCTTTAGTACAGAACAGTTGAGCTAAGCCATACCCAGACTCCTTGTTGTCTCCTTCTTGCTCACACAGCAAATACTGTTTCAGTTTCCAAACAACCCTCAACTCTCTCACACACTGACAGGATGCTAGCCAGATGAATACCAATGGATGCTGGTAGGCAGAGCCAGAATTTTTTTCTCCTTATTTTCCTCCCCAAAAACTAAGCCTGATCCCACAGTCTTGTAGCGAAGCACAGGTATCCAGCTAGTATATAATATGAGGCATTGGGTGTTTTGCTCCATACTTCATGGCTTATGGTGGAACTATTCTATAGGTACTGGTAGAATAGAAACTATTTTATAGATTCTCTGAAAGAGGATCACAAGTCTGTCAACACATAAATATTGATAGATTTGATTGATTTCTTGGACTTGGCTCACAACTAAAAACAACTATTTATTCATAATAAATAAATAGTTAAAAAAGAATTAAACCAAACCAAGCCCAATATCAATATTAAAATTAAATAAAAAGACCCCCCCCCAAGAAGGTTATCACAGCCCAGCTTGGTCAAATAACCAGGTCTTCCGGTCGTGGCGGAAGGTGCGGAGGTCAGAGGCCAGACGGAGCCCCAGGGGAAGCTGGTTCCACAGAGCGGGAGCTGCCACAGAGTAGGCTCGCCCTGGGGGACCGCCAGCCGACACTGGCTTGCCAACGGAACCCCGAGAAGCCCCTGCCTGTGTGCTCGCACAGGGCGGTTGGTACTCGATATCGGCAGTTGCTCCCTTAAATATTCTGGACCCATATCGTGTAGGACTTTGAATGTTAAAACTAAAACCTTGAATCTCACCCGGAGTGCAACCGGCAACCAATGCAGGTCGTGCAGGAGGGGGGTAATATGGGAGAATCGGGAAACTCCCATCACCACCCGCGCGGCTGCATTCTGCACCAGCTGCAGTCTCTGGATGGTATGCAAGGGCAGTCCTAGATAGACAGCGTTGCTAATCCATAAGGTTTAACCATAAGGTTAGTATTCTAGCAGTACATTCAAATTCTACATTAAGGCATCTGTCGTATCTTTCTTGTTACTGAACCAGGAAATTAAAAAAAAATCCAGAAGACATAAACAATGAACCATATCCATATTGTTGCTAAAAAAATTATTTAGGTATCTCCATGTAATTATCAGCTGAATTCAAATCAAGGTCTTACCAGAAGTAAGGCTGAGAGCTAAATAAAATTAAGTAGAGGACCACAGTGGCATCACCTCCATTCCATTCCCACTAGAAGTCAGATGATCCTGCTCTGTTATTCCCATACCTGGACCTGAAACCCAGATGGAAAGAGTCTAGATAATCTACCTGAATGGAAAGAGTTCAGATAACTTAGGACCTTCTGAAGCTGCAGCGTAACTACCTTAACAATCTTTTCTAAAAAGCTGGAGATATAGTAAAAATTGTCTAACACACTTGATCCATTGATGGCTTCTTGAGAAAGGAGACTACCACATCCCTCAAGGATAAATGCGCCATTGCCTAGACTCAGCTACACATCATTATCTAGGAGGATTAACTAACCAGGAGGTATATGGAGCTAATATACAGGAGCTGAGAACCCTATCCACTTCCTCAGAACTAAACAAAAATCACATTTATTCCAGATAACAGAGCCAGTGTGTCCTTCTATCAACTTTGTAGGAACTGCTGGTGCATCTGTTCTTCCAAGGAGGGACCAAATCATTTTGAACGGAGTCACCAGCCAACAATCTGAAGATGCAATATGGGTAGAAAAATAACTATGTTTTGTTGCCATTTATCACAGGTGGTCCTTATGGGTAAGATTTTTTAAAAAAGATTATTTTCCTTTAAAGAAACTTAAAACCTCCTTAGAATAGTTTAAGTACAATATTCTATAATCTATTTTATTCTTCAGTGTTGGTGCATGATACATAAAATTCATGCCATTCATGCTGAGTAAACTATACATAAGCCAGTTTGAAAGGAAAACTGCCATGGAGAATTGTGAGTGCTATTGCAGCAATGCCAAAATTCCAAAGAATTCTGTGATAACTTGATGGAAATTATGAAATAAGTTTACTTGTACTTTGATATATTAAACTTCATAAAATGCAATTGCAATTTTTGTAGTTGAGGATTAAACCTGTCAATAACCCAAACTTAAGGACACCAATGAACCTGGAGCCATCCTACCATTCCAGATCTATTCCAGCTAACTGAAGAGCTTCCATTATAGTGTCTATAAAATTTTCTCACTCTAACATACATCACTTTGACTTCAAAAAGAGAACACAAAGTAACAACACTTGGCTATCTTGATGTTGTGAATCTGCTAACACAATAAGTTCCACTTTCACTTCTCTAGAAAAAAAATCCAACTACTTTTCTTTCTTCACTATCAACTATCACTGACTATCAACTTTGCAGGATCATTCTTCACTGACTGCAACTTGATTTTTTTTCTATTGCAATTTCTTTCACTAAGTTGGCCTTTTGCCTAGGTGAAGCAGCTACAATCTATTACATCGTTAATGTTTTAGAAATTAGCAGAAAGTTTCTCAATCTTATAGCAACTTTAAGCTGGCTGGAATTCAACTGCCAGAATTCCTCAGCCAACAATACTGGCTGAAGAATTCTGGCAGTTAAAGGTGAAAACACTGGATTAGCATAAGAAAATGTAGAAAAATATATTTATGTATGTTAATGAAAGTCAACCGTCCCTGAGATATAGCAGGGCACACATCTTAGTTATCATTAAGCACGCTTGTATGCAGAAGTCTCCAGGGCTCAAACTCCGGCATTTCCAGACACTTTGAAGCAGCTACTGAGTTGCACTAAAGAATATACCACGACTGCGTTCACCCGATATACTTATTTCTGATTAAGTTAATCACAGCGTATGGAGTTAACTCACTTTTCTGGTTTAGTCTGTTACTACTTGTCACCATGCAGCCTGGTTATGTACAAACCTAATAAACATGCACAGACCCTCTTTCCCCTTTCAATTCGGAGTTCTCCCCAAAACTTAACCAAGGAGCATTTCCCCATCCTCAGCCATTGTCTATGGAGATTCTCAAGTCATCCAGGTCATGGTTGTCCCCAAGGTGCTTTTTCAAGAGGCAACTGGACTTTTTTTTGGTTTTTTCTTTGAAGACGTTTCTCTTCTCATCCAAGAAGCTTCTTTACATCTTCAAAGAAAAACCAGAAAGTCCAGTTGCCTGTTAGAAAAAAAAAGCACCTTTGTGTCATCCTCAGCCATTGTTACAACCCTCCAGATAGTTTAGATTCTACCACTTAAGTTTAGAAACGTGCTTCCATCCTGCAAAGCGCGGCCGATATCAAGACCGCTGTTCTTCCTGGGCTTGGAAGTTACTACGGAATTAACTCTTTGCACACACAAAAAAAGGAGGGGACGGAAAGTGACTCCTAAGGCGACCCCCCACTCCCCCGCCGATACCACGGGCTCCCCCCTCTCTTAAGAAAAGACCATTTTCGCAACTCAGTCATTCCTTGCAAGCGGGCGGGACTTCGCAGGCGGTTCTGCAGGAGGAGAATGGAGGGGAAAACCCGCCTTGGCCAAAGCGGGAAGGGAAAGCCGAATTTCAATAAGCTGTGGGGAAACCGCGGCGAGGACGGCTGCCCGCGGGAGGTCAGCCCACGGTATCGGGCGCCCGGCCCCCGCACGCCTCAGTACCTCAGTCCCCGACGGGCGCCTGCCAGGCCTGTCAGCCCCCAGCAGAGACAGCGACGCGCTCCAGCCAACCCCGGCTTTGCTCCGCCCCCTTGGCCCTCGGCGTGACTGAGCCTAGCCAGCGTTTTTTTTTAAGGCGCGCGCATGCGTGGTGAGGGCCGGGGCGGATCCCGACGGGACCCGGTGACGTGTCTTGCGTTACAGCTGCCCGGCCCGGCGCGGCTCTTTGCCGGCCTGGGTTTGGCGTGTCGGGTGGTGGTGGGGGGAGAGAGAGAAGAAAGGGCGACGGCGAGAAAGGCGGAGTGTCACCGGAAGGCGCCTGTTAAACACCTCGGCTGCCCGCCGCTTTGGAAGGGGAAAGCCCGCCCGCCTTGAGCCATGTTCAACGTCGAGAGCCTGGAGCGGGCCGAGCTCGGGGAGAGCTTGCTTACTTGGGTGAGTGACGGAAGGCCCCGGGCTGAGCAACGCCGACGCTGTCGCCCCGGCTCGGCCTTGCGTGCCTTTCCCTGTCACCGCTGGTCTCCGAAGAAACGGGGCGTAGTTAGTCTTCTGAAGTTGCGCTTTTTAATTCTGGCCTGAGATGCAGGGGTGGGGGTGGGGTGCAGATGAACGTGAGAAGCGGGAGTGTTAGGTTGGCCCGAGAATCGGGGTGGGTGGGCTGCAGATGGCTCTGAGTGAGGGTCTCTACCCGGTGGGGCTGCAATCGCGGGCGAAAGGCTCCGCGCAGCTTTCTTTTTGTTCTTGGCGGAGGAGGCAGGGGTGCTGCTTTTTACCGGGGCTGAGTTAAAATAGCTGTCCTTTCATCCCTTCAAAAGCAGCCCACCCTCCTTGAAATGCATTTCACATGTTTCAGATGCCGTAGGGACTTTCTTCCTCCGTGGCTGGTAAAAAGTTGACTGTTTGGGCTGCTTCATTGCTGTACAATCCTGGAAAGAAAGGGCAGAGATAGCAATAGCGCTTAGACTTGTATTCCACTTCACAATGTTTTACAGCCTGCTCTAAGCGGTTTACAGAGTCAGCTTATTGCCACCCCCTCATTTTATTTTATAAATAGTGTTTATATCTTATGACTTATTATGAATGTATTTTATGATGAGTGTCATCATGATTTATCACTTATTGCTTGTATGTACACTGAGAGCTTTTTATGCAGCAGAGACAAATTGTTTGTTTGTCCAATCATACTTGGCCAATAAATAATTCTATTATATTATGTTTTATTCTTATTTAGTGATGTTGGAAGAATGGAAGGCTGAGTTAACCTTGAGATACTTACTATTTAAGACGCGTTGCTCTTTGGGTCCAAGATGGTTAATATTTGTATGCCTCCGGAGATTAGAATCTTTGCATCGTGGCAAATACCTGTATTCGGAATATAATTTAGAATCTGTCCAGTTAAAAATATAAAAATGTTATCTAGTTTGGTATATCCATACTTAGTTTGCTGTCTCTGTACTCTGTTACCACATCCTGTTGTGATTGCATTATGAATTGGTTTCCTGCATTCCTTTCATGTAGGGCATGCATAAGTATTTCTAGTGGGAGAGAGGAGTTATTTCTACAGGACTGCTTGTTTGCTGATGTACAAAGATGCAGTTTTATATTGAAGATGTATTGGGTGTTTCTCTCTATGTGTAAGGTACCATGGAGAGAGAAGATGAGTCCCAACATGCGTAGTATTTCAGGGTTGTATCCAAACAAGTCTGTGCGCATTCAACTAGATAGGTGTGTGGGCATTTAAAATGTTTACATTCTTACCACACATAAATCCATATTAAAGACACAGTTATTCATGATTGTCCTAATCCTCCAAAAAGAAGTGTTAGGGCTTTTTTTAAATAAAGAAAACATTATATCACTTCAGTCTAGCATACTGGAACATAAATTGATAGAGCAAGTGAGATTGCATAAGTTACTGCCATTTGCAAATCTATCTTAAAAGATAAGATCATGACAACTGGACAAAAGTTTATTAAAAACTGAGATGTTTCATTGCTCATGCAAGTAACTTCTGCAGTCAAAATGAAAATTTGGGTAAGCAGAGAGTCAGTCATTGGAAAGAACCAATTCTTGCCATACAGATTGCAGGGAGTTTTCCCCAAAATGAAAAACTTTAATAAACTTTGGTCCAGTTGCCATGATTTAATCTTTTAAGATACTTTTGGCCTCAATAATGGAATCTTCATTTACAAGCCATTTGCAGACTTAAGCATGATCTGCTCTTGATTAAATTTATGAAGAAAATATATTTTAGAAATAGGCGATCTTCAGATTACATCTAGACTTTAAATAAAAATTTACACACGAACGACAGAGAGGGAAGGTGAGGAAGAATGAAAGTAATATACTGTGATGTTGCAAGCCCCATTTCTCTTGTACATGTACATATATGAAAGAGGAGAGCTTGCATTCCAATCACATGATGCTGCATTCATTATGTTGACAAAAGCATCAAATGCTTCTGGAAGTGGACAATTCAGTATCAAAGTATCATCATTGATTTAAAATATTCCTAGAAATGTCTTTTCATGGATTCTATCATTAATTACTCCATAGTACTCTATTTCATGTGGCATGAAACTTTACTAATTATTTTATAATTAATTACATGAAATTATAGAGATTGGGGGCAGCATTTCTCAAAGTGCATCTGACAACCCCTCGGATTCTCAAGACCACCTTAAGGGTCTGTCTGTAAGATCAACAACTATGTTGAAAAATGATGTAGCAAAAATTCCATCAAACAATTGTGAAAAGTGGTAGTAGCAGCAAATGTGCTAAATCAGTATTAATTTTTAATACAGTAAATATAGATAAATATAACCTATATAAACAAAGGTTCTTTAGAACCTACCACAATTCTTAAAAGTGGGGGGAGAAAATGTTTATAAAACATTGATTTAGGCAGGGTATAGTTTCGAGCAGGGGTCTCCAACCTTGGCAACTTTAAACCTGGTGGACTTCAACTCCCAGAATTCCCCAGCCAGCTTTAAAGTCCGCCAGGCTTAGCTTTGCTGGCTGGGGAATTCTGGGAGTTGAAGTTTGCCAGGCTTAAAGTTGCCAAGGTTGGAGACCCCTGGTTTAGAGTATAATTCACTAAATTATTTTAGAATTCCTCCAATGATTTTTGTTAGATTTTATTGGAAAATAAATTAGTAATAATTTTATTGGTAACTAAAGGAGACAGAAAACTGCTTTCTTATGTGCTTACTTATGCTGCTTGTGCTGCTGCGTGGTGTAGTCTCTAGGATTAATCTTCAAGGGCAGTCCCATGTAGAGAGCATTGCAGTAATCCAATTAAGAGATGATGAAGGCATGAGTCACTGTCGGAAAGGCCTCATGATTGAGGCAAGGGTGCAACTGGTGCACAAAATGAACCAGTGCAAAGGTCCTCCTGATCACTGCTGCCACCAACTATATGCCGTAGCTGCGATGCCAGAAGGACCCCCAAGTTGCACACCGGTCTTAACATCTACAACCTAGAGGATCCAACAGCCACAGCCAGTCAGTTTTGTAGGATTGAGCCAAAGTCTGTCCCGTCCTATCTAGATCTGAACAGCTTCCAGGCTGTTCAGGTCAGGAGTGGGCAAACTTTTTGACTCGAGGGCCACAATGGGTTCTCAAACTGGACCGGAGGGCCGGAACAAAAGCATGGATGGAAGTGTTTTGAAGAAGAAAAATAAATTCAAATTAATTACACCTGCTTAGTATTCAGTACTAATTACTAAATAGATGGAAATCCGCTTTTAGGTCAGCTTGAAAAGAAAATAGAAACTTTTACTAAACATGCTACTTTATATAGAGCCAACTGTTATCAATTTTTTTATGATTCCACTGAAGAGCTTAATTCAGACACAAAAACACTAGCTTTAAATATATTCCTCAGGCTCCACAACAGCTTTAACTATTATTATGAATGGACTCTTTGGTTATCCAGCTTTGGAAAAAAGTATGTAATGTAAATTCTGCATTGAAGCCAAGCCCTCAAATAAATCAGATTTTCAAGTACTTCCATATAATAGCCTAGAAATTTCATAAAGTTGTCATATGTAGAGCCAATCAATTACTTTGGCTGGTTTTGATATTGCTCATAGGATTGCTAATTTGAAATAATGTATAATAGGGAATTATCACAAATTCTCAGGCAATATTGTTAAAATGTATCATTATTTGACCCAGAATTAAAGTCTTACATATTTGGGCACTGTAATAAATTTAACTGTAGCATAATGTTTGGAAAATATTTTCAGATTTCTCTTGTTATGTGTATTCATTTTAACTGCAGAAATTGTATTGTGTTTAAAAACATATCCAAGATAGGATAGAAATTAAAATATCGAGAAAATTCATACTGATTTCTAAACAGTTTAGTTAATATAAAAATAATTTATAGTAGCATACGGTACATAATATAGAAAATAACACAGTGCAAAAATAATTTTCTGGTAGCAATTAAAATTCATAGTCATAGTCTTTAATTCTCAAATACTGTTCAGGACTCAGTGGTTCAAAATATTTTTTATAATTTTACTGATATACTTGTGTTTGGCATTATGGCCTGGTGTCCGAAGAAGCAGATACACATAGTTAATATTATCTGCAACTTTTTGTGCATTCTTTTTCATACAGTAATACTTTGGCAGTGAAACAGTAGGTTTTGAAAATTGACTTTTAGCATAGTGACAGTCTAAAAGAGCCATTTGTGTGTCACAGTAACAAGAAACAGAAGCTGAATTCAGATGTAAAAAAAATCTAGTACATCATGGTTTATTGCAGGGGTTTTCAAACTTTTCTGTGGAGCTCTAGTAACTTGGATTCTGCAGAATCCTAGGGAACACGTTGGGGTTCTGGGAAAGACTAAAGGTAAAAATATACTCCATTTACTGGAATGGAGTTTTCTATCCCTTAGAGTTTTGCCTTTTCATCAAGTGTTCTGAGAAATTTTTTAAAGGAACAAATTCCATAGTCTGAAAAAGCTTGAAAACTCCCGACTTATTAAATTGAGAATGGATCCTGTACACTCTTTTTTCTGCTTTAATTTGGGAATTCTATATGTCATTGACCAACTAGGAAATGCACTAAGTAAGTTTTGAACTTTTGAGTTTTTTAATTCAGAATCCACAAGAAATTTAGATTTATTGTGCTGAGGAAGTAGAGAGACTACCCAAGAGGTGGACTGAGGAGGAAAGAAGTATAAACCATTCAAGTCATTTCTGATCAGATAAAACATGTCTTACTGCACTATAAATATGATGTCTGAAATGCTTTGCTGTGCCTGTTCTTGTTGGCACTATTGGTTTTGTGGAAAATGTTAATATATAAATAATGAATGATATTACTTCCTTTGATTTTGAAGGCAGCTAATAGCAATGAAATTAATAAATAAAATATTGCTAAATAAAAATAGTTTGCAGCAGCAAAGAAACCCTTATCGTATTTTGTAATAGTTTTGCTCAGTTTTGATAGTTACAATAAAAAATAACTTCAGAATTTTTATTTAAAAGGATTATAATTAATTACAGGAGGAGGATTCTGCAAAATTACCAAAAGCTTATTTAGATTAAAAGACCCCTAAGCTAAGTTTAACTCATGGAACAGTAATTACAGGATGCAGTTTTTCTGGCAATGTTACAGAAGTGCTTTGTCATTTACTTTTTCTAAGAATTTTTTTTTTTAGTTTGACTTACTAGTCCAACTTACAACCATGGGGTTCAGAAGTAATTCTGCCATTCGTTAATAAGCAGGGCTGATGTTGTTTACAATTTGACATGTACCAAAGTCAGCTACATGCTACAAAATGTATTAAACCTGTAGTTGAGATGTTTAGAAAACTTCTGTCCACCCAAGTGTCCTAACCTGTTTGTGAACATTGCAAAAACTGGTTAGAGTGGATTAAGTGGGGAGTAGGACAACGGGCTTGTTCAGTTAAAACATTTCCAAATAAAACCATTTAGCATTTTAAGTGAACACAAGCAGGCTAAAAATGTTTCTCCTTTTTTCAGGGTGTTAACTTCCTGTTTTTTTTCTTAAGGATTTTGATTGAATATTTTTGGTCTCCGGGGGTGGGAAATTTCAATATGGAAACATTGCCTTTTAAGTAAATTTGCTAGCATATCACTGTTTATACTTTTATGTGCCATTATACAAAGCTATTCTAGTTTCTATTAAAAAGTTATCTTTAGTGGTATGTGCTGAGAACAATTGTGTGTGTCAAGTATATTCACATTTTCAGAAAGATCTCCTGTTTAATTAAGTACCACATGCAGGTTGTGTCAGTGTTTCTTCACTTAAGAATTCCTTGAAACGTACAATTAGACTAGGGCTGTCTAAATGTTTTCATGCGATTGTATATAGTATTAGCAATTCAGAATTGTTAGAGGTATGGTTACTGTATTTTGATCCAAAGATATTTAAATTTCATAGTTCAACAAAAAATAATTACAGGTAGACCTCAACTTACAGCCGTGCATTTAGCAACCATTTGAAGTTACAACGATACTGAAAAAGGTGCCAGTTTTTCACACTTACCACTTGCATCATCCACATGGTCACATGATCAAACTTTGGATGCTTGACAACTGGTTCATATTTATGATGGTTGCAGTGTCTCTGTTACATGTAATCACTTTTGCCACCTTCTGACAAGCAAAGTCAGTGGGAAAGTCAGGTTAACTTAACAACTGTATTACTAACCTAATGACTGCAGTGATTCACTTAACGGTGGCATGAAAGGTTGTACAATAGGGCAAAACTCACTTAACAAATGTCTCGTTTAGCAACAAAAATTTTATGGTCAAGTGTGATCATAGGTCAAGGATTTATAATCCAGAAGGATATGTTTTAATATTGGTATTTAATTCTTCTGGGGATTGTATTGAATCATTTATTTTCTTAGGCCCATGCAGATGCTCTATAAAAAATATGGAAGTCAGTCAGATGGCTAAGGGCTGTAATCAAGTTTAATTCTTGTGTGGGTTTGTGACATATATACACCTACACACATAAAAAGGTTCTTAAATATTTGTGAGCCCTTTGGAATTTTCAATATTTTTGCATAAATGTAATCTAACATCTGTTTTCTATACAAGGAAGCCCGCCAACATCCCTGAGTTAGAGGGTGGGGCTTTCATTTTTGGAGGGGAAGCTACGAATGCTGCCATGGGTTTTTAGCTTCTTTTACCCTCTTCCAGACTATTTTGTAGAATGTGTTTTCTCTTTTTGGCATAGAATATAGGAAGAAGAGAATAGCCTGTCCTCTCTTGTTCCCCTCCCCCTATCTTTTTTTAAGATAGGAGAGGCCAAACTCCATGTCGCTTCTGAAAAAACATTGAACTGCTACACACAGCTACTGCTTTATTATTATGCAGATATTTATGATTTTCTTTCTTTGTGTAAGAATCAATTAACACTTCAGTAATTTCAGAGCAGACACTACCCTGGGGGAATCCTTATAGCAAAAAATTGGCAAAAATCTCCTTTGAATTGAGCTTCATTTCTTAGGGAAGATTTATAACTAATGATTTTTGTATACCCTTTTCAGGTATTAGTGGGTTTTGAAGGTAGTATATGAATAAATATTTTCAAATGTTGCTTTTACACTCATTACTATATTTAATCCATTGAAGCTAATTAAAGGGCAAAGAAAGAATTGCTTTCTTACAGATGTGATGGTAAAATAGGGTCTTTCAAGTTTGCAAAAATAAATTCACCAATTCATTATTTATAATACCAATAATAATCAAGATCTTGTATTTATTTCTTTGGTTTAACCTGTATATTTTGTCACTTCTTCCAGCAGCTCTTTGTACAACTTTGTAGCTTTGTACAACTTCTGAAACCTCTTGATGTGCTGGTGTAATACATTTGAGATAGCCTGACTAAATATGACCTTCTTTCTCTTCAGATCCAGACATTTAATGTTGAAGCACCATGCCAGACTGTAGAAGATTTAACGAATGGAGTTGTGATGGCTCAAGTACTTCAAAAGATGTAAGATTAATTTTTTTTATAAATAAATGGTTTATTCATATTCAATTTTCTGCATCAGAAAAATAGTGTCAGTTTTCTATTTCATATTATTACCTCTAGTTTTCTTACAATTGAGCAATGATTTTTTAAGACACTAAGAATTGAATTCATTGAATTAACGAACAAGCTAGTTAAGGTAAGATCTCAATTTTTTTTAAACTACAGAAAATACAAATATATAGATAAGAGAAATATAATTTAGGAAGAAATTTAATGAGACTGCTGTAAAAAGATTAATATTTGCTGAATTATCATATTAATATGAAAGAAGGCTAGTCATTTCTATAAAATGACAGGTTTATTTTAATCCCCTGAGAATGTAATATTGAAGGTAAACATGTTCCGTCAAAGTTTCCTTTATGGGGTATGTGTATTACATTTGGTTATCCAATACAGCATTTTCAGTTGTTCTGTTCAGTGTTAAATAAATTATTTTAAATACTGACAGACTTAAATATCCAACGGAATAAATATGTGTCTTGTATAGTAGCTTCCATAGAAAAAAAGAGGAACCCCAAACCCATATTCTAAGATGGGAAATGCAAGAGGCAGAAAAAATATGTATTAAACAATAAAAATAGATCTGCATGTTCACTAAATTATGCTGTAATTAGAAAATGGCAAAACATTGGCAATGAATGTTTGTTTAATAAAATATCTACACTGCTAAATAAGGGGAGTGCACGCAGCCTTGTCTCTTTGTCCTTTTCACCGTGTTCTGTCCGAACTGTGGCTTTCTGGCCTGTCTATAGGTTTCATGTAAGAATGGCAATATGTCCTGAGATTTCTATTTTTCCAAGCACATTCTACAGCTAGACATAAATGATACGATTGAAAGCTTTCAACAAACAATGAATACATACTGACATCTTGTTGGTATTATTTGGCTTTCTCATTTACCCAGCATGCATCAGCACTAATGTCTCATGTTCCTTGGCCTTTTCTGGAGCCAGCCTTGAACATCTGGCATCTTTTCATGTAAGGCTCTAATCTGTGTCGGATAATCCTAACATGTAAAACTTTTACTTAACTTATAATTTTACTTAACAGAAGATAAAAAGAGAGTAGCAAAGAAAATAATGGGCCTCACAGGTATACATAAAGTTGAGGAAAGTAAAGTTACATACTGAGAGAAAGGACGCTATTGCACATATGTAACAGCATCACCTGATGTTAGCTGCTCCCAGAGAGAGATAGGAACTGCAGGAACAGTGAGAATAAAGGATATATTATTAGATTTTATGTTCCCAAAATTATTTTGACTGACAGTTGTCTTTCTTCTGACCAGCAAACAGCAATACACTGAGAATTAGAGGTAAAACCACTAATTTAGCAATTATTATCAAAGTTTGCTTAAGTAAATGAGATGAACAAGGAACTGGCAGATTATATATTTGAAAAAGGGTTGTTTCCCAGGGCCCTGAGTTGAGGAAGGTAGGGTATCGAGTTTTCTAAGCAATTCATAAGAGATTTTTAAGTGTGGCAAGTCAGGTGGAGCAGAGATTGTTATACATTGTTTATTATGTAGTACAATAAATTAGTTCACAGATTGGTGTTATTCCAACAACCATGATTGAAGTAAATCATGGTTTAGCATATGTGAACCTAGCCATTCCAATAGATACAACCTTAAGATAACCAACATTAATAATCTTCGTTATATCAAATTCTATGAGCTCACGATTATATTCATTAATGGAATATAATCGTGTTCTGACTCTGCTAGTAATATTGATTAAAGGATCACGTGTTATCGGTCAAATGTGAGTGCAATGAAATGTGTTTTTACAAATATGCATTTAAATACATGTGCTTGTGTGGAAACTGTGAATGTGATAACTTAAAAAAAATGTCTAGGGCAGGGCTGTCAAATTCCCAGCCCATGGACCAAGATGTGTCATGTGCTGCCCATTCCCATGCCTGGTTTAGCAAAGGGGAAAAAATCCCGATACGTCACGCTGCCGTGACAATGTGAATTTGACACCCCTGGTCTAGGGGAATGACAGTTCGACCCATTCTTCTAAAACTAACATTTCAACTTATTAATCAAATAGCAGGATGAAATAGCTTTTTCAGGTGTAGAAAGGTATACTGAAAAAATGTGCTGTATCAGCAATTCTTAAATTGTGTGCCAAGGCATAATGATATAAATAGAATCCTTTGACCTATAAGAACCTATGTACAGAAAAGATAGCTTGGGACACCTGTATGAATAGTTAAACTGGTTTTTCCACTTTTCAGTCAGAAAAGTGACTTGTTCAAAAGCAAGCTCTTGAAGTATGGTGCATGAGTTTTTCTATATGCTAAAAGTAGACCTCAGGTGTGAGCAAAGAATGTTATTTTGTAAAAAGATGTGTCACGTTAGGCTAAATTATATAACAAGGAAATGAAATATACTATTAAATTATATAATAAGGAACTTGTTATATTTTAGTTACATCCAATTAATAATAACTCAGCAGTGAAACTTTATTGATAACAATTAAAAATAGTTTGCTAAAGTATGGTTAATTATTCTTGAATAAATTACTGAAAAATTCAAATACTAAATTAACAGGGATATATCATATTTTCTCATATCTGGGGTTGTTATTTTATGTTTGTGTATAAAATGTCAATTAAAAGTAATAGCTCTGGTTTTGGTGAACCATGATTTTTGGGAAATTGTGAATTCTGATTTATGCTTTTGTTAAATATAAACTTTTGTATAAATAATTTTCAAAGAGAATTACAGACTGCTTCTGGTGATTTATTATATGAATTCTACAAGTGTATAATAAATAGATTTTGACTGAAAATTTATACTCTGATATTATCAATTAAATGTTGAAGATAACTTGAATAGCTAGCTACCTGTTAGGAATAGGATTATAGGTAGGACTTAAATAACTATAAATCTGTGAATGATTTATATAATTTGATATAGAAAAGAAAAATATTCTTAATTTATCAAATGTTTTGGAATATAAAAAGGTGGGATAATAATAAAATGGAAACATTTATATTTAATGTGAATATTTTGTGCATGTATGAACATATTTTTAAGTCATTGCTATTCAAATTTCTGGAAAATGTTTCCAAATAATCTTAATTGCCATGAAATATAGCGTAAAAGCCATTTTTTAAATATCACAATTATAGGATTTTTAGTTGATACACTTGTAATTTCGTATAAGCAGACATGGTATTATATGCATACGTGTGTGTGTGTGTGTGTGTATAAGGGAGAGAGAGATTGAACGAAAATACTTTTAACAACATTTTCTGCTTTTGTTTTTTTCAGAGATCCAACATATTTTGATGAAAATTGGCTAAATAGAATAAAAAGAGAAGTAGGAGACAATTGGAGATTGAAGGTATTTTTATTGCTTAACTATTACATTGTTTTTTTGGTCAACTTACCACAACTGTTCGTTTTGTTTTGTTTTGCATACAATTCTGCAAGATTCAAGTTAGGACTCTATTAAAAAACAGTAAAATGTTGATTTAATTCTAAGCATTATTAAATATTTAATAAGTCTTATTAAGTCAATTATTTGAAGCTTCTAGTTTAAACCCATACTACTTCATGTCATGTATATAGCATTTTCTTATAGAAATAATTTTTCCTTGTGGGATTTTAACCCAGTTCATTTTGCTTTATCTAGTCTGGGTGTGGGGGACTATGATATACTGGTATCCAATGAAATTGAATAGGAAAAAATGAAATATAAGACATCAATTGTACTGAAGCAATGATCTAAATGATTTCACATTGTCGGAGAGAGACTGTCCCAGTCAGGAGGTGGGGTCAAGCAGGGGAGAAGTCTGAAATTGTTAAGTAGACAAAAGAGGGTCCAACCCCACCCCACCCCTTGATCGCCATTGAACCTTATCTAGTCTTTCCCAAGGACAAACTGCCAGTCTGAGAAAATTGCTGTGAAATAGGCTTCAGCATTAAAGTAGCTGGTTTATAGTCTATACTTACGAGTCTGGTTTTCACACCTGACAACATTGATAAACTCTCCTTTAATTGTGAAAAATCTGCATTTGCATACATAAGGTATTAGTAGTTTTATTTATTAATCTCTCTCAGGGCTTTTGTATGGAGAAGAAAACTGCATAAAAGAAGGGAGATAATCAATACGACCCCCAAATCAATAGTACTTATTGAGCCTTCTGATAACATCGTTGCACCCATGTAGTACCATTATTTGAAAATTTCAAATGGAGCATATTTTAATATATTCTATTTATTTACATAATTAATACCCTGCCCTATTCTACAAACTTAATGGAATTGATTTTCAGAGACATTTTGTTTCTTAAATAAATTTATTCTATTATCAACTGGCTTTTTAAAGCCTGGTGTCCCATAATAAAAACAAAATATTTATTTAGTTCGTTAACCATATTTGTCCATGAGAAGGTGGATAGGGATGTGTTATCAAATAGGGCTTGTTTTATTCTGTCAGAAGACTCAATCTGAATTTGAAATAAACTGCCTTAAGTATGGAAAAAACATTAATGACAGGATATTTGTTGTTGACCAAGGTCTCTAGTATAGGTTGAAATGTTAAATTATTCCTTTTTATGTTTGCAGTACAGTTTTGCAGAAGGCAAAAGCCAAAAATTGCTTCCCACTGAAGTCTTTTTCAGTCTTACCTGCAGATGTGGAGGTAAAATGGGAGCTTCTGTCAAGTCCCAGACTCCTCTTGACTAGTGAAAATCATGCAAAGGGAAGGGAGTGCTGCACATTTGCATTCAGTACTCTGTCTTTATTGATTTTAAAGTCTGAAAAGCTTTTGCTGAATCTTTGCTTAATTGCTTCTTGGCAGATCCTTAGCCATAGCAGATCATCATACACATAAATTACTTTTTTTGTTTAATCTGGTTTTGTGATGATTCATGATTGATTTAAAGTTCTTGATGGTTCTTGTTTCCAGGTAATAACATTTAAGTCCTTCTGAGATACAAAAACATATTCTTGGGAAAGTTAGGGTAAGAAATGCTGAAATATTTGCTACCACGTTTGACAATAAAAATGGAAAAACTATCAGAAAGATTACTCTTTCCATCAAATTAGGACATGTAAAATTATTGCTACTGCTAATGCATTTAAGTCTTCAGAAACCATATTTAATTAAGAATCATTGTGAAGCATGGCCCAAACACCAATAATTATATGGTTGAGACAAGCCAACACATTTTTCTTCAGCTGTACTAAACACTGTTCAGCAAGTTATGAAACCAAATAGTGATCTTCATGTGGCATTTTCTTATTAGATAGACATAGAATTTTACAACAAATATTGCTGTTGGATGACCAAAAGACATCTGAATTTAATTGAAGGCTACCTTAGAAGTGTTTATCTTTAGACTGTGTGTTGTTTTACTTCTTATTTATGCATTTGTCTGTTTATTTTCTACAAGGAAGAATTTGCTGATTTTTTTTCCAGGGAAGCCCCATAGTAGAAGAGCAAAACATAATTATTTCATTACAAAGTTTGCTTGTTTGCTTACTTATTTATGGGATTTGCCTGCCACTTGAAACCCGGATTCTACATGGTTTGTAGAACTTACATATAAAACATGAAATGTCAATCTAAAAGCTAACTAAATAGTAATGGAATGAAGTTTTGATTTAAAGGATTTTGAAGAATGCATTAATTGCAAGAATAATTAACATTACAGACTTAAGACATATGGAATTGCAGTAAATCTCATGCCCTCCAGGGAGCAACAAAAATATTGTTTAATTTAAATTCTTCATTCATTGTTTTCAATCCAATATCAGGGTGGAATTGGACTTCTTTTATTATTATTTGGGACTCAAGACCACATCCTAAGTTGGCACCATATTTTTCTTTGGTTTAGGTTAAATACAACTTGCTTGAAATCTCTCATGTTTATGCAGAAAATTTGCTTTCTTCAGTTGCTAGATTGCTATTACAATACTGAATTCCCTTTCATTGATCTTGACACTTTGCCAAAAATGTCATACTTGCAGTTACTTTTTAGAAAAAAATTGAGAAATTCACATGTAGGTTCTAGTTTATAATGAGAATTGTTTAAAAATTGGAAGCAAAGGGTACTAGTATCTTAATATCTCGTTTTCAAATTATAAAAATCATACACTTCTGTGGATTTGTTCAGGATGGTCTGAAACATTTTTTAAAATGGAACAAAGAAACCCTAAATGAAATAATCTTTTCAGGCACATCTAATAGCTTGCATGTGCCTAAAAATATGATGCTCCCCACCATCAGAAACAGTTACTAATGTTGTAATTGAGGGTATTTTGAAAAGTTATGCTAATCCCAATAAATATATGATTTTGAATCTGTTTATTTTTTTGTATCCCTGTGACCAAGCAGTATCTAGAAATCAGAAAAGTATAGAATCATAATTTTGAGATTTTTGTTATTGGCTTTTTTGGCAAACACCTCCACAAAACACAAAAAACCCCTCTTCTGCTTTAAGTTATAATGAATTCTTATAAACTTCAGTTTTAATTGTAATTTAGGATATTCTTTTTTAAATAATTGTTTTTCTTTCACTCTAAGGTGAGCAATCTGAAGAAAATTTTAAAAGGAATTTTGGACTACAACCATGAAGTAAGAATATAATATCCTTTTCTTTGAGTATAATATGTACATTAGTTTACTATAATTGTTTCAAAGATTTTAGATCTCTTTTTAAAAATATCTTGCCTACATTTAAAATATATAAAAAGAGTAATTTTTCCTCTGTGGCAATTTGCCATTTTTTAAATAAATGTGCAACATGATTTTATTGCAGGCATGTTTTGAAAGCTGATAAATTCTTTGATATATACTTTATCAGTCTAATGAAGAAGATCTTGAACACATTTAATAGAATTATTGATATAAAGTAGTTAGCTTGACAAATATGGTAAATATATAAAATGAGAGTTTTATTCTGTTCTGTGATCTGTCCTTAATTTTAATTGGCTAGAATGGCTATATTTTTGTTGGTGAAATAAAATGTCCTGTCTCCTAAAAGAAATGTGAAATAAGTTTGATGCATCAAAAATTGTTTTTGTTGATCATTTTGGGTCATGGGAAAAACATTCTGAATGTTTCCATTGGGAAGCTTTTCACTTTAAATGCTTATATACTCATTCTGATTTCATAAAAGGAATGACAGAATAAATGTATTTTTTGCACTCTCTGGTAAAGAGTTGTAATCATTGATGTTTATATATTATATATTAATTGTTCTAAATCCAAATGTCCCATGTTTACTACTTTTTATGGGTGTTGGAACTATTAACAATTTTTGGAGAGATGGTTCTAGAAGATCTTTTTTATCTTGATAGTATTTGTTTGAAAAATATTTTAGTATTTATGTTAAAAGAGATTATTTGAATCAGGTTTACACCTAAAGAATGTTGCTTGTTTGAATTACAAGTAAAAGGATTTGGTGTTAGTGCCAACTTTTATGCAATAGTGCTTAGTTCCCTTATGGAAATGTGTCTCAGCCAAACCTCTATACATTAGTGGGCCTGAATAAGCATTGTATGCAATGAATAGTCAACATCAGCATGAAGCATCAGCTATGTACTATACAACATGAAGCATCAGCTATGTACTATAAAGATAAACCAACTTCTAGATTTGAGCCACTTAAGAACAACCCAACCATTTTGACTCCTTAGCTGGAGAGCTTTGCTAGATGTCTGTATGGGGGTAAAGATTTTATTAATAGGAGATAGATATGTCAGAGGCACAGAAACAAAAGCTTTCTGTTAGTTGCTTAGCAAACTGGATTTGAAGAATGCATCTGGCTGGTAGTTACTCTACAGAGTGAATAATACAATTTCCTCTCATTAGATTCCTAATTCTGTAATTCTGTTTACTTTGACCCTGAAACCTGGAAATATGTTAATATATTTTTATCCTTGCACAGATTTTGGGGCAACAGATTAATGATTTTATCCTTCCTGATGTTAACTTGATTGGGGAGCACTCTGATGCAGCAGAACTTGGAAGAATGCTTCAGCTTATTTTAGGCTGTGCTGTAAACTGTGAACAAAAACAAGGTTAGTTGGTACTTTATTAAAATGGTACATTATTCAAATTAGATACACAGTTTTTGCTTGTTTCATTAACACAGACATCATTGGCATTGGGGTTTTTTTTCAGTTCCTTTGGTGAGTGTTAAGAAAATTGACAATTAGTTTAATGTCTTCTATTTTACCCAGAATGAGCCAGTAGTGAGCCAACTTGAAAAAAAAGGCATTGGTACTTTAAGATTTACATGGAAATCCTTAAAGCAGCAGCATCTTTCTGATCAGACTGCTGTAACGAGTACTTGAGAAGTGTTGTGCTTGCCTACATTCAAAGCACTTCTGAATCATTTCAGAATCATTTCACTGATTTTTCATTGAAACATTGGTTTAAAAGAGCACATCTTTCCCTTGTTTCTGAATGCCCGGGCTTTACTGGTTTATTGTGTTCGATATCACTATTTTTTATTAAGTTTCATTTCTCTAAATGGTATGAATAACAGAGTTGGAAGGGACCTTGGAGGTCTTCTAGTCCAACCCCCTGCTCAAGCGGGGGACCCTATACTATTTCAGACAAGTGGCTGTCCAGCTCTTCTTAAAAGCCTCCAGTAATGGAACGCACACAATTTCTGAAGGCAAGCCATTCCACTAGTTAATTGTTCTCACTGTTAGGGAATTTCTCCTTAGTTTTATGTTGCTTCTCTCCTTAATTACTGTGCGATCACATAGGCAAGGACTCCTTGGGGTCCCGTCGGCTGGCCAATGCCGGTTGGCGGTCCCCCGACGACGAGCCTACTCTATTGCGGCCCCTGACCTCTGGAATCAGCTTCCCCTGGGACTCCGTCTGGCCCCTGACCTCCGCGCCTTCCGCCGTGAATTGAAGACCTGGTTATTTAACCAAGCCGGGCTGTGACCCTTTGGGGGGGGGGTTTATCATGGTTTTATCATGTACTTATGTAATTATATCTTAATGGGGCTTGTTAGTTTAATTCTTTTTTAATTATTTATTGTTTTTGTTGTTTTAGCTGTGAGCTGCCCCGAGTCTTCGGAGATGGGGCGGCATACAAGTCTCATTATAAATAAATAAATAAATAGTTTCCATCTGTTGTTTCTTTTCTTGCCTTCTGGAGTTTTGGAAAATGGGTTGACTCCCTCTTCTTTGTGGCAGCCCCTTAAATATTGGAACATTGCTATCATGTCACCCTAGTCCTTTTTTTTTCACTAGACTAGACAAACCTAATTCCTGCAACCGTTCTTCACATGTTTCAGCTGCTAGCTCTCTAATCATCTTTGTTGTCTTTTCTGCACTCTTTCCAGAGCCTCAATGTCTTTTTATAATACGGGGACCAAAACTGGATGCAGTATTCTAAGCATGGTCTTACTAAGGCTTTATAAAGCGGTATTAATACTTCACATGATCTTGATTCTATACCTGTGTTAATGCAACCTAGGATTGTATTGGCCTTTTTGGCTGCCGTTGCACACTGCTGACTCATATTTAAGTGATTATCCACTAGGACTCCAAGGTCCCTCTCAGTTACTGCTACTGAGCCTGATTTCATTGCTTCATTGTTTAACTGTATTCTATATTCCTTTTGCTGATTTCCACACAAATTACTGTCATGAAGCAGAAGTAAAATGCAGTAGTGGTGTGGGATACATAATGATGACTAAAGAGTTGAAAGGATCTCATAGTATATTGATTTGGTCCGTGTTATAGAAAATATTGCTGAATTGTATTCTGTTACTAACTCTGTTTAACTGCTTGCCAAAGCAGAAAGGTGAGATGTAAGTCAAATATGTATATTAATAAACAGTACTGCCTACTACAATCTGGTAACCCCCCCTCCCCCATATTTAGATGGTATTTCCTGGAATTAGTCTCCAAAAGGTATGCTGTTTGGAAATTTTGGGAATTGCACTCTTGATGTAGCTGGAAGGCAGTATATAGGTAGGAAAAGATTTGTTAGCTGTTTATATATCTCATATTTTCACATGAAACCAGAAAGTATTTTGTGTTCTGTTGAACACTGTTTTATATTAGGATCAACAAAATGCATGTCAGAAAGGTAAATTTGTCACTTAACTGCTTACAGCTACATCTTTCAGTGAACTGAAGAATGTGCTATAGAATAATTCATTTTGACAATATAGACATTTATATTTTGCTTCCCTAAGTTGTTCCTTTAAAACTGATTTTGCAACAGGATGCAGCCTGTGCTCAAGACTAGCTGGAAATTGCCCACACATTCATGACCAGAGTGTCACAACTTGATAATTGCATGGCCAGCTACAATCAAGTTTTGATAAGTTTAGGAACATTTTTTATGAAATATTTAAAAGCGAAGGAGGTGGATTGATTATATACATCTGTGTTTTTAAAGAATGGAAAGATATATCTGTTTCTGCTGTGCCATTTTTATGGTCTTTAATTAAATAACACACCTATAATTATCTGCTAGGAGTGAAAAGTATTCCACTTGCTTACAAGAGACTTCTTGACAATCAGTTTCAGTTCTGCAGTTCTACCTATCCCCTTGCATAGAGAAATGCAATTTAAAAAAATCGAGACATTTATGTATCTTTGTTTATTTACTTTATATCTCATGTTTCTATTTGTCTGAATACTTAAGATGGCTAACAATTAAAATACAGAATACAAATATGAAAGAATAGAAATTAAATGTAATGCTAAAAGCCCATTAAAAGAATTCATCTTGAGCCAAAATGAACTTGAATTTACTCAGGCATTCATCACTTGAAGTTTGCATTCTTCAGTTCCTATGCATGGATTTGTATTATCAGGACTAGTAACATGGTTACTGTAAATTAACCTATACTAAATGAACACTTTAGTATTGTTGGCATACTGGACTTTCTAAGCATGAATTATTACAACTGTTTTCTTACAGAGTATATTCAAACCATCATGATGATGGAGGAATCTGTTCAACATGTGGTTATGACAGCCATTCAGGAGGTAAGGAGTTAAAAGATACATATCTTAGTTATCTAGTGGAACTGGTTTCCAGAATTCATACTGTGTGAACCTTTAACAGTTCAGAAATATGATCAGATGAGGGATGAAATACTTTTAAACACAAATTAATGATATGTTCCACTTTGCTTTTATGTAGAATATTTACATTTCTGAAAGTTAATACTTGGTCCCCCTCTTATATTCCCTTTCCTATTAATTTTCACCAAGCCTTTGAATAGGAGCATATTTAGCAGTAGATATTTTAATGACTGAATTTCATTATTATTAATGAAGTAGGGAAGGCTCAAGAACTCGGAAAATATTTGTGAACTTTCCTGTGAATAAATACCACTGAACTGATTGGGATGTACTGAGTGGTATGCTGACAAATGTATAACAACTGTTGCTGCTATCATGTCTATGGAGATTCTCAATCATCCAGGTCATGGTAGTCCCAAAGGTGCTTTTTCAAGAAGCAACTGTAGAAAACCCAGTTGCCTCTTGAAAACTTGCTGTGCAACAAGCTGCCAAACAACTGATCAGCATGCTGTTTATTGTGGCTTAGCTCTGCTCTCAAACTGACTCACAAAATTTCCAAAAAATAAAAAAAGACTCTTGCAAACTGGTACAAGCTGGCTCATGAAATTGTCCCTCCAAAATTACATGCATAGAGGAAAAAAATATTTTATAGGTCTTTTCTGAACTTGGTTTTTCTTCTATTGTGATGACATTTCTTATCTTCTCATGAGCTATGATCCAACGACGTCAATAGTTCAACCCTATATATTTACATTTGTGGTTTTGTTTTATTTTTGTTTCTTGAATCCTGTAGTATGTACAGTAGTAGTTAACAGTGTATTGGTTTTATTATTTCACTGGAATACAAATGTAGAGCGTGACCATGTTTCTGGTCATGTGTATCCACTACAAACAAATTTCTTGGTTGGTTTATACAGGACTTTTTTGGGAGTGGGGATGAAGAGGTAGTATACTAAGTAAATCTCTAAGAATCAACCTGCACTAATATGATAGCAGAGAATCAATTGCAAGGATTCAAAAGATGGTAGTGCATTTGAGGCATTGCCTCTCTGAAATTAATGGAAATAGAAAAACAAAAGATTTTCAAGTGCAAAATATACTGCTACATATTCCAACAGTCTTCTTCCTTCCTTTTAGAATGTCTGTTCGCAATTGGCATTGAGTAATACCACCACTTGAAATCCTTCTTTTTGCAAATCAAGTTTCATTTATTGCTATTTTTTAAAAAGCTGGGGAATTAATTTTATTACTCTCCGATGAACCCCGTATCTTTTTTTTAAAATTTGTTTATTCAAAATTTCAAAAATTTCTAAAAAAGAGAAACATGTTCTCACATTTTGCAGCGTATTCATAACATTGTACATATCCATTAGTGTCAATTAAATTCATTTACTACAAATATATCTATAACTTATTTACTAAAACCTTACTTATTTATATTATTATTACATTACAATAATTATTATTTACATTACTTTACATATACACATAACTATATACACATTTCGTCCTTATTCCTATTTTTCCTTAGAATTTCTTTATCATTTTCACTAAACATCTTTACTTCCTTTTTACTCAGCCATTTGTACCATATATTCCATATTATAAAGAAATCTCCTTCTTCCTTATTTTTTAATAGCATTGTTAATCTAATCAGTTCTGCGCATTGGTGAATTTTATTGATTACTGCCAGGTCTGTGGGGATGTACCCTGTATCTCACTGAATAGCAGTATATTTGGTAATATCACAATATTTTTTCTCTTCTGTGCGGGCAACTTTAATTTATGAACAGTATGAGTATTTGTAGCAATAAGTTACAGAGTAGTAAAAAGATCTTGCAGTGATGGAGGAATTATTTTAGGCCTCAGTAAATAAGGCGTTAATTATAATTTTTAGTGAAGTAAAAAAAGAGGAACTAATTTCAAAAGAATTAGGGAAAACATTTAAGCATAGTCATCAGATCTTTTTGCTTTTGAATAAGGAAGGATATACTTAAAATATTTATTGTGACAAATTTGGATTCATTTTTGAAATAAAATAATATGTTTTTTCACACCATTATTAAATGTGGATTATAATATAACCTTGGATAGTTTTTGATATATGAAAAATATGTATAGCGTAAGCATGTGTTTTTTAAATTCATATTGTTGGCTTTCATAGCCTTATTTCATGATTTATACCTGTAATGTCCTTGGCTTAGTTTAAAATACATATCTTTCTAGCAATACAAGGCAAAAATCAAATCTTAAAAGTCTATGGAGATTCTCAGTCATCCAGGTCATGGTTGTCCCAAAGGTGAACATCTTCAAAGAAAAACCAAAAGTCCAGGTGCCTCTTGAAAAAAAGTACCTTTGGGTCAAATCTTACAAAGTTTTTCATATATTACTGATTTAATATTTTTTTTTTTTTATTTTTATTCATATTTATATCCCGCCCTTCTCTGGAGACTCAGGGCAGCTTACAATTTTTGGAGCGCAACCCAATGCGCTCAGCAATAGCCTTCATTCCATTGTATATGCCTGCTTATTACTAAGCGGCATTTTACAAAGTCAGCTTATTGCCCCCAACAATCTTGGGTCCTCACTTTACCCCCGAGAGGATGGAAGGCTGAGTCAACCTTGAGCCTGGTGGGATTTGAGCCTGCAATAATTGCAGGCAGCTGGAATTAAGTGCTAGGCATTTAACAGCCTGCACCACCAAGTGAGATTGCTTCAGTATATCCTGACGTTATCATATGTATAGTTTTAATATTTTGTAAACTGAACATTGTAGTGGAGTAGTGATTTTAAGTTGAAAATATAGAAATATTGTTTTCTATATATGCAGTCCAAGCATTTTTTAAACATTACAAATAATGTTTCTAATTCTTAACTCTCTCCTTAAAATTAGCTATATTGAACCAAACAGTAAAATGTAAATTGCTTTCTTGATTAAATAAGGCCATACCCAACACCATAATACAGTACCTTGTATTTTAAATGCCCTTAATTCTTACACAGATACAAATGAGTCTTTTGCTTTTTCTAATCCAGTGTGATCTTATTGCAGTTGATGAGTAAAGAGTCTCCAGTCACTGCTGGAAATGATGGTTACGTTGATCTTGACCGCCAGGTATGTAACCACTGCTGCTAAATTTTCCCTACATTAGTAGAGTTCAATTTGCATAATTTTGGAGCCACCCATTTATTTTGCTTTGTTTTTATCAGTTTATTTCTTTAGTTTATTTGGAAAAGTGTAAAGGAAGCAGACAGCAAATTAGTTTCTTATTAGAACTGGTAAATTGTAGAAGTTACAATTAACATTAATAAAGTAACTTAATTATTATGTTAGTATCATTGCCAAAAGGCAGCCATGACACTATTATGCCACATTTTGATTTTTAAAAATCTAGTTACCAGAAATGAGGTCGAAGCAAAAGTCTGTTTATCGGGTCCAGTGTGAAATTTTGAAAGCTAATTACAGGCAAAGCCAGAGATGCAAAAACATCTGATTTTATAAAACTAATACTAGTGGCATTGAGTAAAAAACAACAGTATTTTTTCATATTTTCTCTTTACATATAAAATCAAATTGTTAATTTCATTTGTAGCATTATTTTCTTTCTCTGCCATCTCAACAATCAAACTGGCTTTATCTCAAAAATGCTATGACTCTTTTTAAACTAGCAGTCAGGTTCTTTGCCAATATTTATTTTAAAACATTTGATTATTTTAAAGAAATGCTACTCAGGTTATTAAATGCAGTACATTAACCAATTAGTGAATATAATGCAGCAATATAGTATTGAATATAATTGGGACTATGTTTCATGCCATTATTCTCAATAGGCAGAATTACACTTTGAAAGAATTTGGAATTATGCTGAATGTTTTTCAAAAATAATTCACCTAATTTGAGTGAATTATTTCCCAGCATTTGGGGGAACATCAAATTTGACATCCGCCTGCTTTGGATACACTATTTGTTCTTAAGTTGCATTTATCTTATACAGCTTAACAACAGTTTGTTTAGTGACAGTTCAAAGTTACAACGGCACTGAAAAAAGTGACTTATGACCATTTTTCACACTTACAATCGTTGCAGCATTCCCATGGTCACATGAATAAAATTCAGATGTTTGGCAATTGACTCATATTTATGACGGTTGCAGTGTACCAGGGTCATGTGATCAACGTTTGCGACCTTCTGATAAGCAAAGTCAATGGGGAAACCAGATTCACTTAACAACTGTGTTAACTAATTTAACAACTGCAGTGATTCACTGAACAAATCTGTTAAGAAAATTCAAATAATGGGACAAACCTCACTTAACAAATTTTTCACTTAAATTTTGGGCTCAACTGTGGTTGTAAATTGAGGACTACTTGTATGATATTTCTAAAGCCATATTAAAGAGTGCTTGGCTATTATAACAAATACTTATGCAAGCTATTATTTTGTAGTAAACAGTTTCAACATCACAAACATTTTGTATTTCGTTGAATTGGAATATAGCTACTTTGAATGCGGATATACAGTTAAGTCCCTTATTTCTTTACTTAAAAATGAGCAAAAACCTGATAGAATAGACAGAAATGAGATAGTTGCATCAAGTAATCTGACCTGCTAAGAGATCTTTCTTAAAGAAGCCACCTTTCCTGGTTTACTGCTGATACAAAATGTTTCTGATGTTGAACTGTTTACTACAAAATAATAGCTTGCATACGTATTTGTTATAATAGCAAACACTCTTTGCAGATTTTATCTTTATTTCTTGTGTTTCCTTTCCTGGTCCATGTATGTACAAAAACAGTTGTAATCAACACATTACTTCTTTAAGCGGAAAGCTTGTAAGGCTTGAAGCATTATGTATAATACATTTTCTTATATTGAAAGATTGTAATGCCTAAATTTACCTGATGGATTACATACCATCAAGTCATTGTGGATGCTTAGTGATTACATGGATAGATTTTCTCCAGGATGATGTGCACCTAATCTGATGCCATCAATGTATACCCATCTCTGGTTGTTCTCCATTAGAGCTGCATCCAGAGATATATGATTGAAACTTAACTACAATTATATTTTAATATCGTTGTTTCATGATTTGTATGACTTGGATGCTGTGGGTCCAAAGTTAATTAGTATATGAATAACGAAGTATTTTAGATTTTGCCATGTATACACAATAGAAAAATATTCTGGTAGATTTTATCTCCATGAAACAGAAACCTTTGCAGATAATTTGTCAAAATAAATTAGGATGGCATGGATAATTATTGTAAAAACAGATAAACGAATTCTTTGGATCCATATTGTTTTTTATTTTTCATATCACCATTTTTATTAAATAAAAATATATTGTATTTAAAAACACAGTTGAAGAAAACAACGGAAGAATTAAATGAAGCCTTAGCAACCAAAGAAGAAATTGCTCAGAGATGCCATGAACTGGATATGCAAGTAGGCACAGAATTTTGCTGTAATTTGCAGGATTGCCTGAACAGGGGAAGGTAGTCTGTAGGCTTTCAGCTGCTTTTTTGATGAACCTATAGTCACTGTACAGTTTCCCATTCCGAGATAGAAAGAATAATTTGTGCTCTGACATATGCTATACCTGGGTTAGAAAACAAAGAAAACTCCTGCAGATCATCACCCCAAATAGGGAGAAACTGAATAACCCTGTCCACCTAAGATTCCCACATTGTGTTTTTTGCCTTGCTCATTGTTACCTTATCAAAACACCCCAAATCTTTCCTGTGAAAGTTGAAAGAACTGGGTTGGTTCATAAGTGAACAGTCTGTAAGGTTGACTAAAATTCTGACCCAAGATTGTTGGGGGCAATAAGCTGACTTTGTAAAAATGCCGCTTAGTAATAAGCAGGCATATACAATGGAATGAAGGCTATTGCTGAGCGCATTTGGTTGTATCCCAAAAATTGTAAGCCACCCTGAGTCTCCGGAGAAGGGTGGGATATAAAATATGAATTAAAAAAAAGAATACATTATTTTAAATAAACAAGCAGACTTCAAAAAGTCTAGTAGAACTACTTCTCGTAGTAGAATTCTGCCTTTATAGTGTCCTACATAAGTCTCCTTGCCTTCTTCCTGATTTATGTTTTATAGCAAATCAAAGTCTGTTTTATTCAAGTATACCAATAAATGAGGGTTGGTCATAAAAAGAACCAGTGAAGTTCTTTTGAGTTCTTTCTGAGGAGCCAGTGAAGAGGATTCTAGTTGCATTTAATTGACCCTGAATGATGATGATGATGGTATTTTAGAGGAACTTCGTGTAATCTAATTCTTAAAATATCATTACAATATCTTTTCTTTTTTTGGTGTTTCCAAATAAATCTTGCTGGTTTCATTAAACTATTAATCCCAAATGAACTATGGATAGAATTGCAATTTTGAATTCATAATAGAAGTAATAATAGAAGAATCCTTCAAGGTATTTTAGTTTCAGAAAAAGGTACATCTAAATTATTCTGGTTAAGCCGTAAGGTATAGGTGAGTGAATATATGTAGGGATGGATAGAGAATATACCTACTGCACATCTATGCAAATACATGAACCCCTGTTGATAGTCCTAGAAGGAAATGGTACCGATGAAGGATACTTCGTTGTAACACCTAGTTCAGATTCAAAGTGCTATACTGTTTTTTCATAATATTGCCGAAGTATGCTCTTGGTCAAGCATGGTGCATTTATTGTGGCATTTTGGTTACAGGTTGCTGCATTGCAGGAAGAGAAAAGCAGTTTGCTAGCAGAGAACCAGGTCTTAATGGAACGGTTAAATCAGTCTGATTCCATAGAAGACCCAAACAGTCCAGCGGGACGGAGACATCTACAGCTCCAGACACAGTTGGAACAGCTCCAAGAGGAAACCTTCAGGTGAGAATCCCATAATCATGTACTAGCCACTAAGAAATGCTCATTTCATTCTTATCTGCCATTAGAATAAAGAGTTTCCAGTACATTTAAAATTAATTTTATTATTAAACAAATCAGGATAAAACTATAGCTCTTCAAGCAGTTTACAGAGGCAGCTTATTGCCCCCAACAATCTGGGTCTTCATTTTACCAACCTTAGAAGGATGAAAGGCTGAGTCAACCTTGAGCCGGTCAGGATTGAACCCCTGGCAGAGTTAGCCTGCAATACTGCATTCTAACCACTGTGCCCCCACCGATCCTATGCCATGATGTCAGGCAGATTACATAAATCTTTATTATTGTGATCACCAGCCAACAATATTTATATAGTAAGATTCTAAAAAGTACTTTATGAATAAAATACTAAAAAGCTTTCTTACTAATTGCTAAGTGTTTGTGTGGTATGTCTATTTGTAACACTTTTTGGATCAGTGACTAATGAGGTATAAATTAAAATCTGTATTGCTGGGAATCCTAAAGAGATCTTTTTGTAAAGCAATAACAATAACAGCTGAAAGAAAATGTGTATGTTTATGTTGATGGTGACTTAGATCAAAAACTGTGCAATGTTTTACAGTTGCTAGTAATCCTAAAAATAAAAAGCTGTTAAATTCTCCACTTTTATGCCTGATTTGCATAGAAATGGCATTGATCATTCATTTTGCTGACCTTAAAAACACATAATTAAAAGGCTACTTGATGTCTCACTTCTAACTTCTTGGATATATTTCTGTTTAATTTCTCATTATTTGCTGTGCAGCCTAGAAGGATCCAACTGGTAGTTTGATGTGGATCCACAGAATATTTTCACTTCTTTAGGGAAAACAAATGGCTTTCAAAGGTTGTATGCAGAAGTATATTTTTTTTACTAAGTAGTATTATTTATTAATTAAATAGATTCACTGTTTATGGCCACTCAACTCACGGTGATATGACATAGAGCTTTAAGAGTGAACAACATGGCAGTGACAGATACAATCATACAAGCCACTTGATCGACTGAATCAACCTGGAGTCCCAAAGCCTGCTAATAGAACCATGTTTCTGCCTGAATATATGTACCCAATTAATTTAATAATTGGACTTGTATGCCGCCCCCTCTCCAAAAGGACTCGGGGCGGCTCACAACTAAAAATAACAACAATAAATACATTAAAAACAAATTAAACACTACAAGCCCACATAAAATCAATTTAAACCCCCCTCCCCGAGCGGTCAGTCCAGCCCGGCCTGTTCAAACAGCCAAGTTTTCAGATCATGGCGGAAAGAGCGGAGATCCAGAGCTAAACGGAGCCCCACGGGGAGTTGGTTCCACAAGGCAGGAGCTGCTACAGAGTAGGCCCTTCCCCAGAGCACGGCCAGCCGACACTGTCTTGTGGACGGCACCCCGAGAAGTCCCAGTCTGTGCGCTCGCACAGGACGATCGACATTCGATGTGGGCAGGAGACGCTCCCACAAATACCCTGAACCCAAGCCATGAAGGACTTTGAATGTTAATACCAACACCTTGAATTTCACTTGGAGGGCAACCGGCAACCAATGCAGCTCGCGCAGGAGGGGCATAACATGGGAGTACCGGGAAACTCCCATCACAACCCGCGCGGCCGCATTCTGCACCAGCTGAAACCTCCGGATGGAATGCAAGGGCAGTCCCAAATAGAGAGCGTTGCAATAGTCGAGTCGGGACGTGACAAGTGCATGGGTTATAAGAATTAAGTTACAGTTTCTGCAAATACTAAGAGGGTGAAAGTTATGATTTGCTGTTGTTGAATGTTTTCTGAATATCCAAGGGATTTTTTTCCTTGTAATTGGCATAATTCAGGGTTATTTATTTGTTTGTTTGTTTTAAAGTAGATACCCAGAAGAGAACTTCAAATCTTGATTATAAGTATTTTTCCCTGTGTAATATATTGTAGTGTTTTCTTTCAGATTAGAAGCAGCAAAAGATGATTATAGAATTCGTTGCGAAGAGTTAGAAAAGGAAATTGCAGACTTACGGCAACAAAATGAAGAATTAACAAATCTGGCTGAAGAAGCTCAATCTCTGAAAGATGAGATGGATGAATTAAGGTAAATCATTTTTAATCCTTTAGGTTATATACTTTCTGATACAGTTTCATTATCCATTGCTTAAAATGAATCCAACATTGCCTTCATTCTATAATTTTTATAGCTGCCCTTCTCAGCTTACAATTCAAAAAATACATTACAATTAAAACCATTAAAACACTATAAAAAACATCCAGATTAAATATACATAGGAGCAAGATACTTGGGCAGTTAGCAATACAGCCAAGAAACCAGGGCCTTTTAACACATTTGGCACCCCCAGGCATGGGAACATAGCCAGGTTTTTAAGGCCTTATCAAAGGCTAACAAGGATTGGGGGCATTCCAATCTCCGAAGGGAGGATGTTCCATAGAGCAGGGGCCACTGTGGAAAAAGCTCATCTTTTGGTTCCCATCAGTCAACACTCTGGCTGATGGGATGTGCAGCATGCCCATTCTGCTTGATCTAGTTGGATGGGTAGAGACTCTTAGAAAAAGGTGATCCCTCAGAAACCCTGCCCCTAAAGTTGGCTATGCTCAATAACACAATTAGTACATGTGATGTTCCCTGAAAATTGTCTAGTAGCTCCAAATTAAGATTAAGTACTATAGTAAGCAAGATCACTAACACCAATGTAAACTTATTTGGGTACTTACTTCCAAGTTAAATCACTGTAAGAACTGGACATGGGTTTTTTAAAGTTGTAGTGCTGGACCCCATCTTAATTTTTTGGATAGTAGCTGTCCATTTATTGTAGCCTGAGCAGTTTTATATAATGCTGTAGGATGATTATGTCTTCATTAATTTGTTATGAATTCATCTTTTTAATTCCTTGCCAACTGCTGTGAGATTTTAGATGATGAAGTGGCAAGTACTCTAGGAACACATAAGATTGTCTAGAGTGACCACTCCAACTTTGGAGGTGTTCCTCCAAAAACAAAAACAAAAATGGGATTTTTTGTTGTCTGTTTCCAAGGGGATTGAGGTCCCAATACTGGAAAGTCCCAATGTGCCATGACTGAATGCAGTCAGGTATACACTGTCTTTAGTGAAGATCAAGAATTGCTGAATGTATTTTCCCCTCCCATTTCCCTGCAAGTAGCACAGCTTTAATATTTACTTAAACAGATGAATCTAAGGCTACTCTTCCAATAAACTGAAATATATTTAAAAAGAGATTCTAAAAATTGAGCCTTGGCAACACTTCTCTTTCCAGGCACAATACTGACAAAATGCACAAGTTGGAAAGCCAAATAGACTCATACAAAAAGAAACTAGAAGATCTTGGAGATCTTCGGAGGCAAGTAAAACTTTTGGAAGAGAAAAACACAATGTACATGCAAAACACGGTGAGCTTGGAAGAAGAACTGAGGAAAGCCAATGCAGCTCGCAGCCAATTGGAAACATATAAGAGGCAGGTGAGGACAGGAATGAACAAAAATACAATTCGACTATCTATATTTCTATATATTTCCTGTGTCTCTTGGTTTGATCAATATGGAGCATTTTGAAAGCTTCCTAACGGGAAAAATATTGTTATGTCTGAATTCAGCATAGAATTTAAAAGATTAAAACATTGTAAATGAATTTAACCAGGTTTAAGTTACCATTGAAATGCCATAGATGTAGATTTGAATAAGTCTAATTAATTGAAATGAGAAGCTGAAGAGGAGAGGAAGGAAGAAGAAAGTATCAATTTAAAGGTTGCTGTGATTTATGTTTACTACTGGCTCTTAATGAAGGTTTACACTTTTATATTGATACATTGTGATCCTTCTTGCTATTGCAGGTGGTTGAACTTCAAAACAGATTGTCTGAAGAATCCAAAAAAGCAGACAAGCTAGAATTTGAGTATAAGATGCTGAAAGAAAAAGTTGATAGTTTCCAAAAAGAAAAAGATGTATGTATTCAACATATAAATCTTGCTGTTCCCTTTCATATTTAAAATATTGATAATCAAACTGGCTATTTTAAATATTGTCTATATATCTTTATTATGCATGTGTAGTCAGCTGTCTGAATTCTTCAGTTTTCTACTGCTCTTTTTTACTTTTCTTTTGATCTTGACTTTTTTATCTTTTAAAAATATCCTCTTCCGCTTGAGGATTCAGTGATACAATTTGTTTTTAGTATATTTTCTTAATTAATTCTCAATTAATAGCTTTGCTTTTTGGAATTCTTTGTGCTTCCCTTTTCTCTATTGATTTTCTGCAAGGTTCCACTACAAATTTGTTTTATGCAGATTTGTGGGTTTGCCTGACAGATAATTTAATTAATTTGCTGATTGAGTTAAAATTAAGTAATCACATAAAGAAAACAGATAAGGATGGGAAACAGGATTTTATCATTATGAAGCTTATGCTTAACTAATATAAAATCATAATTTAGATTTATTTATATACCTATTGTGTTTTCTTCTGTTTTTTCTTTATTTGGCTTTACATACCATGTTAATGTGCATACTTTCAGATCTAGGTTATCATGTTTGCCTTTTATTTTAAGTAAAAAAAAATCTGTTTCATTTTCTTCATCTCAGATCTCATGATAAAGTTTGAAATCTATATCTGTATATTCTATATTCAGCTAGATTATCTTTCCCTATAATCCATGTAAAGGTATTATAATAAATTGAGCAAGTAGAGAATTTAGTTGTTCATTAGCCCAGGAATAACAGGAAGTTTTTTGATGGGCTAGTGTACTTAAGCAAGCATTACTCTATTGTTAAACCATAATGTACTGCAGTTCCTTTTTTGTAGTTGCTTCTGTAATCATGATAATCCACATATCAGTTGTAGACTTTTCACCTAGTTTTTGTTGACTTACTTCTATTAATATGGAACATCATAGCAATATGATTCCTGCTAACTTTATCATTAGTATTTTCTAAGATTATTGTTAACAGGTTTCATGGATTTTAATAACTTTCCTCCAGAAATATTGGGCCATATTGTATATATTGGGCTATATTATATATAATTAAATATTCCTTCCCATTTTATAACTCCAACCCTTATATACTTCAGAAATATTGATTAGCTTGTTTTCCCTTGAATTTAAACTCATAATAGATTTTAGAATTCTAAGTATGTAATTGTAAAATATTTATATGTGTGAGTGCTAGTGAAATGCCATCTGAACACGAACAAATAATGTGATGCAGTGATGATTTACAATCTGTTCTCACAGGGCCGCTTCACTACCCCTGCAGTCATGTAATCACAATTCAACTACTTGTCAACTGGCTTGCATTTAAAACTGGTTGTGATTTGTGATCTTCCCAGCTGGTTTCTGAAGAAAAAAAAAAGTCAGTTGGAGAAGCTGGATTTGCTTAATGACTGTGGTAATTCATTTAACAATTGCAGTAAAAATGTTTGTAAAATCATGACCAATGACATAATGACTCACTTTATAATCATGACTGAAATTCCGCTCCCAATTGTGAGCATAAGACGAGAACTATCTGTAACATAACTTCATCCTTTATGAACTGTATACTGGAATAGTGAAATATCTTTCTTTTTAAACTCTGCAGCGGCTAAGGACAGAAAGAGATTCTTTAAAGGAAACAATTGAAGAGATCCATTGTATAAAAGCACAAGAAGGACAACTAACTACTTCAGGTAAGATTCTGGAAATGTAATGGTTTGTGAGAAAATTATATCCCTTATTAAAACTTGTAACACTTTTTCCATTTTTTCCTTTTGATGGAGTATTGAAAGGAATAGTCCTTACTTAGGAACTGTTTGTCATGTAAATTGTTTAGTGAATATTGGAGATGCTTAAGTAAGAATTAAGAAAAATTGCTATTTACCAGATTGCGAATTTTTATTACAGGCTTGAAAAGGTATATATTTAGGGAAATTTTAAGAGAGGATAATGTTTTGCTATTTTTTACTTTGAATTGCATGCTTAAGTATTTATTGAGTTTGGACAGGAGAATTAAACTGAAAGAATTTTTTTACCTTTTCATTTACTATTCTATTCTGTTTAATATTTTCTTTCTTCTCCATTCCTAAAAAAGGATTATTACTTTTGGAAGGTCAAGAATCTTCTGACAGTTTGGCAACAGAAATTATTACTCCAGAAATAAAGTAAGATAAACATAAAATGTTTTTATATGATCACACATTTAACTTCATATATTACTGGCATTTTATCAGGACTAAGATTAATAGTTCTTACTGATCTTTCCCAGTTTAAAATTTTATCTCCCTTTAAATTGATTGAAAATGGGTTTAATCTTCCTCAGGCAAATATTTGAAAAATAAATCTGTAGTAGGCCTGAATCAATTTAATCCTTCCTTGAATTTCACAAGAATTGTGAGTGTACTTTTATCTCTTTTCTCTGCTTTTCATTTTAAAAAAATGCATTCTCTCTACTAAACTAATCTATTGAAGATCCTGTTGAATAAAAGGAGATGGAGAATTATATGATCTATTTTATGTGAGCAGATTTGCATAAAATAGACCAAAATTGATATTTACTGTAACCTCATTCATTGAATTTGTTCAGCTTCTGTTATACTTTGTATTCTTCTCTGGAGCTCCCTGATTCACTTAAATGGAAATTAATATTGGAGTAATTGAATCAAGCTAGTATTAAAAGTATGTTTCTTAACTTTATGGGGTTAGTTTATAAAATACATGAATAAAATGATTAATTCGTGTTAAACTGGAGCTAATGAGAAGATAAATTTCTTTATTTCTGTGGCTTTAAAAGTATGAATTAGATAAGTTGTACAAAAATTGAACAGCTTTTTGAAAGAAAATCAGGGGGGAAAATCTGTTAGTTGACAGGAGTGGATGAATGGAAATGAGAAGAGAGAGTACAAGAATGGGAATGTACTGTTGATGCATCTAGGAAATCCTCATTTAGTGACGACAGTTGGTATCAGAAAATTGGTCCTTAAATAGAATGGTCATTAAATGAAACTGGCTGATAATTAGAACTTACTTAAACTTTCCTTTGCTTTACACATCTTTGAAGGTTGTAAATGAGAAGCTTGGTCCTAAGGTTACTTTTTCATCACCATTGTAACTATGAATGGTCATTGCAGTTGCTAAATGAAGACTACCTGTACAAATTGAAAAGGAATGAATCTAAAACCATAATTGATGTGATCGTTTATAGTGAAAAATTGTTTTATGGTGAAAGATTGGTTTAGTGAAGGATGCAAGGGTGATGAGAATGTATGACAAGCCGTTTTTTGCCTCAGGAGTGAGCGTGGGAGAAAATTAACATGGAGGATAATCTAGGTTTGGTTATACAGAAGGAGCGAACAGGGAAGAACATGTCCGGGTAGAACTGATGAGATCTTGAAAAAGAGAAGAAGAGATAACACAGACAGTATATGAAGTAGTGCGTAGATATGATGGAAGCAAAATTTAAGGATAATTAGACTGGAGAAGTACAGCAATGATGTCAACTGGATTAAGCTATAGGGGGAGGGGGCTAAAAGTTTGTGACTCTTTGGTTTTTCATTATTTCTGCATACATATGATCTAACACAAGTCCTAAAATTAAATTGTTTATTTATTGAGAAAAATGATCCAAAGTAGATCGATGCTGTCCAATTAATGTAGGATGGTTACTTCACAATGTATACTTTCTATAGTGATGGTATGAATCTTTCCCAGAGTGTGACACCATTTCATTACTCCTGCTTTGTTTCTCAAGGGAAAAGCTTATTCGCCTTCAACATGAAAATAAAGTGCTAAAACTTAACCAGGAGGGGTCTGACAATGAGAGGATTGCTTTGCTACAGAGTCTCTTGGATGATGCCAATATGAGAAAGAATGAATTAGAAACAGAGAACAGGTAAGAAGCTGCTGTTTTTCTTTTAGACTAGTGGGCTGGAAATGGATTGGAACCACTTGCTTCTACAGTAAAGATAAAAACAACAATTTTTAGCGGGAACTGCACATTATGTTAATGTCTGAAGACTTCAAGGATGTATTGGAGTGATGAGGTAATACTAGAGTGAGAGTCAGAATGTTTCTTATTCAAAAGACGTGTTAAGCCTAATAGAGGTACCTTGTTATAATTTCTATAGCAATATATTATCCATTGCAGGCTTACTGGGCCTGTCGCAACTTCACCAGAGCCCCTTTAGCAAGGCTGTTTCAGGTTGACCCAGGATGGCCTTCATGGCTACCGTAACGGACCTGTGATACAAGGCCGCACCATATTTCGCCCACTCCTAGCAATCCCTTACTTTGCCCTGTTACCACGGTAACAGTATATACCACGATATAGACAGCATATCGTGACAGTGTAGTTTGAAAGACTTCAAGGCCACCAGAAGAGCAAGAACCAGAACTTTGTATCTCCCTAGACATCCAAAGCAGTAAAAGAGGAAGTAAAGAAGAAGAGAAAAAGAAGACGACTATATGTACCCAGTTTTGTGTTGGTTCCATTTGAAGAACTCCAGAAATTGCACTGAAAAACATCAATAGTTTGGCATGTATTTTAGCAGTATGATCTTGAACTGCTAGAGATGTTAGAAAAATGAGAATGAGAAGTAGCATGGAGCCCATGGCAGCAAACTAATCAACTTCATTAAAAAAAAAAACCACTATATTTCACAGTCTGTGATGTGTACATTATTTATGACTTCATTGACTTCTACCATAATTAGGAAGAGACTTAGTACTATTGCTTCATTTGAAGGACAGTAGAATGTGCTAATAAGAAAATAAAAGCTTGAGGCCATTATTTCCACAAATATTTCTAAACACCCACAAGATCCTTGACTAGCGGATGATTCTTTTAGGAGAACAACAAACCCTTCATTGCTTCTTAAAAGTTAAATCTTGTTTCTTATTTCTAGGCTTGTAAACCAGAGATTGATTGAAGTACAATCTCAGGTTGAAGAATTACAGAAGTCTTTGCAGGAGCAAGGATCAAAAGCTGAAGATGTAAGTGAAAAGATACACAAATACATGGCCCTAAATTTCTTGTGCCCCCTACTTTCCTGCTAATCTTATTAATTTTTCTGACAAATGTCATTACCTTTGCATATAAAGGTAAAGTAATGTCATTTTCTATTTCTACGCTTTTTAATTGATGAACTGCCTACCTCCTGTCCCCCTATCCTCTTAATGAGATCCAGTTGATATTTTCAAAAGGAAAGCTGGTGGTTAAAAAAAAGTCTAACGTTTGCATTCAGGTCTCTCTCAGAAATCTGATGGGATAGTCAAAGGAACAGCTGGGATGGGATGGGATGGGATGGGATTGGAGTAGATATTTCCAGCTGGAGACTTGGGTGGCATCTAGCTTTAAACCTATACAGGACAGGTGGCAGCAGTAAAAATTACAGCTTTCTGGGTAGCTAATAGTTTTCTTGATATAAAGATTCCTCTTCTGACTTACAGGCAACATATATCAATGTAGTCCAACATTGATTTGCAGCATTGGAGCCATGATAACATGAGGGTGCTATTTTCCCTTCCAAGAATGATAAACTCATTGGAGCAAATGAAACTGATAAATGGCTTAATATGTTCACAACACAAGACTACCAAAAGTGCTGAGACTCCCAATGGCCTCCCCTTTAATTTTGTGAACAAAGCAGTTTTAGTTTTGTACATTGTACGACCGATCATTACTGAAATAATCATCATTTAAAAACTAACTTATTATGCAAATAAGAACCTGATGTTTTGGATAAAATATATTGTAAGCATTTTGTCGATCTCCATCATAGACTATACTTGGTTATGTTCAGCAGACTGTTACTACATATTGCATCCAAAACTTGCCCATGCAAAAAAAAAGGTTGGGATTATAATAATCCCTTTTTTACTATTCTCTGTTTGAGTTCATATTTTCATAAAGTTACCTTGTTTATTGTAGCCTCTGCTTTGAGTATGAACGCTCACTCCTATCCTTAACACACCTTTGTGATAGTTTTTTCAGAATTCTCTAGAGGAGGAGATAGGAGAAAGAACCCTTAGAGAGCACAGAAAGAGAAGATAATGTGCATGCTCTGTGAGAATGCCTTGCTTTAATTGTATATTCTTCAGAAAAGATACTAAATAGTTTCCTTCTGTTGGCTGCTGTTCACTTCGTACTAAACTGTCGCCTCTGTCTCTTGGCATGGGTTTCTGCACAAGGCTATTGTGAGTATGGCTTTCTATTTATCTCAACCTGCTCTGAATCAGTCTCATTTGTGACTCAAATGTTTAAAAAAAGAACATTTAATTGGACAGGATTTTAATTCTTTTTTGCATGCTATGTGCTATCTGTTTGTTGTTTGATTATTTTTTGTACATGTTGTCCTTCTGGCAGCTTCTACACAAGTCTGTGGCATGTTTTCCTATTAACAGGTATACAAATGATTGGAAATGTCTGAGGTTGCACCTACATTAAAAGTTTGATCCATTAGGGGTTTCCTCAAATCGTTTCTCAAAATGACATGGACCTTGTATTTATATATAGTTGAGATTGTTTAATATAGTATAAAATTCCTTTATACTATAGGAATTGTTGTGAAATACTAGTGCAAGTAATCAGATAATTACAAATCATGCATGCACATTTTTCCTCTTGTGTTTTCATACTATGGAAAGGGCTTTGGTGTTGTCATATGTGAGCTACCTCAAATACATACATTGTTGAGTTTGTTGGATTGATTCTTACCAAATCTGCCAGGCACTCCAGGTGATTTAAATGCGGAGCACTTAAAATTACCATGGAAATATATCTCATCCATAAAACATCCTCTGTAAAATTTCAAAAGACATTTTAGCCTATAGTTCCAGCTACAATGCTGTTAAATTGTATTATGTTTACAGTTCTTTCATCTCAGTCTGGAGATTGATTTTGGGAGCGAATCAGTCATGTCTCTCGGTCTCTAGAAAAGAGATAAAGGAAACATAACTCTTGTTGATTTTGCTTGAACTCTTAGTGGCTTTTGACACTGTTGACCCCAATATGCTCCTGGATTATGTCTGTGAGTTGAAGATTAAGGGCACTGTGTTAAACTACTTGCAGGGATAATTTCAGAGAAGGTGGCATAGATTGGGTGACTGCCTTTATAGCCTGGTAGTTTTTGTTGTGTCCTCAGTGCTTTTTAATACAGGTGAAACTCAAAAAATTAGAATATCGTGCAAAAGTTCATTTATTTTTGTAATGCAACTTAAACGGTGAAACTAATATATGAGATAGACTCATTACATGCAAAGCAAGATAGTTCAAGCCGTGATTTGTCATAATTGTGATGATTATGGCTTACAGCTCATGAAAACCCCAAATCCACAATCTCAGAAAATTAGAATATTGTGAAAAGGTGCAATATTCTAGGCTCAAAGTGTCCCACTCTAATCAGCTAATTAAGCCACAACACCTGCAAAGGGTTCCTGAGCCTTTAAATGGTCTCTCAGTCTGGTTCAGTAGCAATCACAATCATGGGAAAGACTGCTGATCTGACAGTTGTGCAGAAAACCATCATTGACACCCTTCATAAGGAGGGAAAGCCTCAAAAGGTAATTGCAAAAGAAGTTGGATATTCCCAAAGTGCTGTATCAAAGCACATTAATAGAAAGTTATGTGGAAGGGAAAAGTGTGGAAGAAAAAGATGCACAAGCAGCAGGGATCACCGCAGCCTGGAGAGGATTGTCAGGAAAAGGCCATTCAAAAGTGTTGAGGACTTTCATAAGGAGTGGACTGAGGCTGGAGTCAGTGCATCAAGAGCCACCACACATAGACGGATCCTGGGCATAGGCTTCAAATGTCATATTCCTCTTGTCAAGCTGCTCCTGAACAACAAATGATGTCAGAAGCGTCTTACCTGGGCTAAAGAAGAACAGACCTCGTCTGTTGCTCAGTGGTCCAAAGTCCTCTTTTCTGATGAGAGCAACTTTTGCATCTCATTTGGAAACCAGGACCCAGAGTCTGGAGGAAGAATGGAGAGGCACACACTGCAAGATGCTTGAAGTCCAGTGTGAAGTTTCTACAGTCTGTGTTGATTTGAGGAGCCATGTCATCTGCTGGTGTTGGTCCACTGTGCTTCATTAAGTCCAGGGTCAATGCAGCCATCTACCAGGAGATTTTGGAGCACTTCATGCTTCCTTCCACAGACAAGCTTTATGGGGATGCTGACTTCATTTTCCAGCAGGACTTGGCACCTGCCCACACTGCCAAAAGCACCAAAACCTGGTTCAATGACCGTGGGATTACTGTGCTGATTGGCCAGCAAACTCACCTGATGAACCCCATAGAGAATCTATGGGACATTGTCAAGAGAAAGATGAGAGACATGAACCCAACAATGCAGAAGAGCTGAAGGGCTATTGAAGCATCCTGGTCTTCCATAACACCTCAGCAGTGCCACAGGCTGATAGCTTCCATGCCACGCGCATTGAGGCAGTAATTGCTGCAAAGGGGCCCAGACCAAGTACTGAGTACATATGCATGCTTATACTTTTCAGAGGTCCGATATTGTTCTATGTACAATCCTTGTTTTATTGATTTCATGTAATATTCTAATTTTCTGAGATTGTGGATTTGGGGTTTTCATGAGCTGTAAGCCATAATCATCACAATTATGGCAAATCACGGCTTGAACTATCTTGCTTTGCATGTAATGAGTCTATCTCATATATTAGTTTCACCTTTTAAGTTGCATTACGGAAATAAATGAACTTTTGCATGATATTCTAATTTTTCGAGTTTCACCTGTAGCTGTACGACAATTGCTGGGGACAACTACCGGTAGATGTCAACAGTGTGTTGGTAACATTCGGTCTCCTTGTTGTAGAAATCGTGCATATTCTGAAACAGTATCTGGATGTGGTAATAGAGTAGATGAATACTAGTATAAGTAGTCCTTGACTTACAACATTTAATGACTGCTCAAAGTTGGCAGAGTTACTGAAAAAAAGTGACTTACCATTTTTCACACTTACGACCTTTGTAGCATCCCCGTGATCATGTGATCAAAATTCAGATGCTTGGGAACTGGTTCATACTTATGTCCGTTGCTGTGTCCCAAGGTCATGTGATCACCCTTTGCAACCTTTTGACAAGCAAAGTCAATGGGGAAGCCAGCTTCACTTAATAACCGTGTTACTAACCTATCAACTGCAATGATTCACTTAACAACTGTGGCAGGAAAGGTCATAAAATGGGGCAAAACTCGCTTAACAAATGTCTCGCTTAATAACCGAAATGTTGGCCTCAATTTCAGTCATAAGTCAAGGACTACCTGTAAAATAAAACTGATTCTGAACAAGATGGAGGCTTTGGATTGGGTGGCTCCTTGATTCATAGTTGGAGCATTTAATCTGTTATGAATGGGATTTCACTCCTTTAGAAAGAAAGAGGAGCTTCTAAAGTTATCATTATCACTGGAGATCCAGGTGACCTCTGTGGTTAGAATGATTGCTCTTCGCTGATATTCAAATTATGTCCTTTTCTTGCATAGGGATAGTCTAGCTATACTCATTCACATGCTTGTAACTTCATACTTAAATTATAGCAATGTCCTCCTCTGTATGGGTCTGCCCTTGTATTTGGTACATGTTGCATCAGCTAGGTTGCTAGTGACGCCTGTACTAGTGATGCATGTATTATGGCTCTTTTGAAACAGCTGTATTGGCTGCCAGTTAGTGGTTGAACTATTTTCAAGGTTTTGGTCATGACAGATTAACCCCTCAATAATTTGACCCAAGTGGCCTTCATGTTACTAGACTGGGTTAGTCACTGAAACTGTCAGGCGTGATCTTGCTCTGTAAACCAAGAGTTGCTGAATATTGGGGGGCTTCTCTGTGACAGCACTGATGCTCCTTTTGGGGGTAGCACCTGACTTAATAATCTGTAGGAACATATTCAGAACTCACCCTTTCATCCAACCCTTCTCAATTTGAACGTTGGAAAGGAAATAAAAGTCTTTTTCTGTATCTTTAAAGGACTCTTAAAAAAAAGAATACTGTTTTAAATTATTTGCATTGTTTTAAGTATTTTTAATTATTTGTATTGCTGTTTTTATTATAAATTACTTTTAGATGCTTTGGCATATGAAGAGATAGATAAATATCATGAATTTGCATATAAACACATAAAGAAGGAAATTAGGCAGCCTGGATGAACATCTGTAAGTAATAAAAATATTCCTCCCATTTTCATAATAAATATGTTTATTTTATGGAGAATAATTAGGATTGAATCATAAGGACTCTTATCTCCTGGTCAATCATGCTTAGTTTAATCTTATTTTGTAGGGCTTAAAAGTAATTTGATAAAATAATTTGATAATAATTTGATAAAATGTTTAAATCATGGTTTGAAGTAGCAATTTTCTTATTACATAAGTAAGCAAGCAGAATTGATACAATTATTAATTTAAAATAGTAATATTTTTGTAAGAAGTCAGTCGTGAGTGGAGTGAAAGTGAATATGTTATCGCCAAAGTCTTGTCAACCCATACTGGCTAGTTAAGAAAGAGAGATGTGTATATATGGGATTGGTGTGGGATAAAGTGTGTGTGAGCTTTTATATGTTTATGTGTATTCACTCTCCCCCTCCCCCTCCCCAATACTTAAACATACCTGCTGGTGCCAGGAATTAGTTAATAAGCTACTTTAGTTCTGGGGCAGCTGGACTTACAATTTTATTACCATAATTATGTTGTTGCTTTGAGCTCTGACCTTGGAAATTTGGTTGCAAACGTTTGCAACCAATTTGCCAAGCTTGGACCTCAAACCAACAACGTAACTACTGACTGAGCTACTAATATTCAAAGACATTTCAGTTCTATTAATTTATTGGTATGATATTGATAACTTCTACCTCTTAACAGAAAGGGGATTTCTAATGAAGAGCTATTAATGTTTTGACATTTAATGATGAGGTTTGTTAACAGTATTTATTATCCTTCTATGTGTATATAGCCTTAACATATTTGTATATAGTACTTTAGCATACTATATTTGTACATACTAACTTTTTTTATTTTTGGTTGTGGAATAAAGTTCCAAGCAATACAAATGCAACCGTATATATGGATAGAAATTTATCTACAAGATTAATTGCTAATACATATCAGATAAATGGCTAAGAGCTTCAAATAGCAGCTCTAATGAAACCCTGAGTGTCCTTAAAGCCATCATGATTGAATGTCATAATTGGACTAGGGCACCTTATTAGGAGCCATACTAAACAATGTTGAAAACCTTAGAAGAAGAGAACTGAATGAAAATGCAGGTTTCTCTTCTCCTGCAGTAGCCTACCCAGGGCCTCTCTCCAAAGTTCCCTTGCCTTCCAAAGATAACTCAGTAATTAGGGTGGGGAGCACCCACCCTATGGAACCAACTGTCCCTGGAGCTTTGGGGTGGCCCCTGACCTCCGCTCTTTCCGTAGGGGTCTAAAAACATGGTTGTTCCAACTCACTGACCTGGACTGAGGGGGGGGGAATGGGAGTTTTAATAATTGTTTTTGATTGTAAATTGGGTTTCTTATTTAATTTCTTTTTAATTGTATATTTTTATTGTTACTATACGCAGAGTCCTCAGGGAGATGGGGTGGCTTAGAAATCAATCAATCAATCAATCAAATTAATTAATTAATTAATTTCCTGGGAACCTCAAAACAGCTCTTTAGGGATCTCTGAGCGCAGAGCTGATTGTTGCCTTATCTCTTGCCTCCACCATTGGCCTCTTGCTCCCCTGCTAAAGATGGTGGCTGCAGCCTTCTCTTTCAACCATTTGTTGGTTCCCAAGGACAGAATTTCTCTCCTCATAGGCTTATCAACAGAAACGGAACTAGGCATGGGTACTGGTTCCTCCACGTTCCACCTTTCTGAACATCTCTTCTTATTTAATATTCTCCAACCCAGCATGAATCATATGTAGCCACATCCACAGTCTCTAAAGTTCACATTCCCTTGTCTCTTCACTTCCATTACTTCTTCCTTAATTTCACCTAATTCTAAGGATCCTCAGTGCCCCAAAGCAAAAATCAGAACAAACATAACTAGCAGCTAATACTAGCTTCTGACAAAACTCTGTTTCTTTGTGGAAATCCACAGTTAATAGTATCTTAATTTCTTCTCTCTTTAATGTTGATCCAATTAAGAGTGACAAAGCAGTTGTTTTATATGCACATTCTTTTCCTTTTTGCAGAGAAAAGCTGCATGAAGCTAATAATGAGCTTCAGAAGAAACGGGCAATCATTGAAGATTTAGAACCCCGTTATAACAATAGTTGTGAGTAGTTCTTTTTATTTCAAATGATTTAATTGCAACTGATATTTTTAAAGCTCAAAGATATTTGCTTATATTCCCCCAAAGCTCTTATCCTAAGGCTTAATGTTTCAGCTAGTTGGTATGTAGTATTTATTTTTGTTAAAGAAATAAAACTTGGTTAATTGTTCCTTCATTATTTGGGTCATAGAGTAGCACATGCATTGAATGTAATTCACTCAATAGCAGAAATGAAATATACATACACTTCTCTGTTTTCTTCTTTTAACATCCTGCAATATATAAAGACTGCTTTGGAAATTATAATACTTAAATTACAACCATTCATTTAGTGACCTTTCAAAGTTACAGTGGCACTGAAAAAGTGACTTATGACCATTTTTGACACTTATGACCATCGTAGAAGCCCCATGGTTACATGATCAAAGTTTGGATGCTTGGTAACTGGCATGTATTTATGACAGTTGCAGTGTCCCGGGATCACCTTTTGCGACCTTCTGATGAGCAAAGTCAGTTGGGAAGCCAGATTCACTTAACAACTGACAAGAAAGATTGTAAAATGGGGCAAAACTCAAAAATTGACCTGCTTAGCAACATAAATCCTGAGTTCAATTATGGTCGTAGGTCAGGGACTATCTCTACGATTGCTCTTGGGCAATTCTCAAAGTAGATTTTTGAACATTACTTACGACCATTCATTTAATAAAGGTTTGACGTTATGACAGCCTTGGAAAAAGTGATTTATGGTCCACCCTTGGAAGAACGATACAAAAAATATTTGGAAAAAGCTAAAAGTGTAAGTATTTCATGTTTTGCTAGCATTGTCTTCCCTCTACAACTTTGACAGAGTCAAATGATGCTAACATAGGATAGCTAATAATTAGTGTCTGAACTGCGGCTTTCCCTGCTTCATATTATATTGTCTTATTATTTCATTTCAAACTTATTTTCAAAATAATTAAAACCCAAGATGACTAGATGGATATAAATGTGTGTTTATGCTTGTGCCTGTATTTAATATATGTATAAAAGAATAGAACTTCTAATCCCCAAATATGTTGACTACCATGAGAAATTGGTGAATGAATAGAGCCCAATTTGTTATTAATATAATTATATTGATATTGATAGATATTTATATTGATCCTTGAATGGCAAGATTATTTATGAACTGTCACTTCCAGCTTCTGTTATTTAAATGTTCCTCTGTCACCATTTGCTGCACAACTTTGTATTTTTTTGTGAATTTTGGTAAGGGCTGAACAAGGAACGGTCCTCAGAGGTATCTTCCCTTTCGCCTGCCACATTTAACAATGATAATTTCAACTGTTGGATTGAGCAGAATTTATCTCAGGAGGTTCTGCTGCTTGATTAGTGAGAATTCTAAGCAGGAGATCTTCAGCAAGCCAGGTCCAAAAACATATATTAAATCAAATATGGCAGGGGTGGCGAACAAGTTGACACAAAGCGCAACAAATTTCAAACTGTGCGAGTAGAGAGCCACACCACGCTTCGCTGGCTCGTGCAGTTGTTTCGAGGATGGGAGCCGGGATACGCAGCCGGGGCGGGACTACGCGCTGGAAATCTCTCCTCAGAGATCCCTCATCAGAAGCAACATAACAAAATCCAAACTTGGCAAAGAGCCACAGTATACCAAAATAATATAATCTAATAATAATATAATATAATAATAAGAGGCAAAAGAGCCGCATCATTTTGGCGAAGCCGCATCGCGGCTCGAGAGCTGCGTGTTACGCCACCCTGAAATATGGAATTACTTGGCTTTGAAGATTCATTGTAAAAGAGAGTGAGACAACATGAGAGCCAGCAAGACCAGAATGGGGGTATGGTAAAGGTAGACTGTGAAAAAACCAGATTTCACTTTGCGATGAATCTTAAGAGATTATAGGTCAGCCATCATTTGCCATTCTATCTTAGCTCACAAGGCATTTCCTTAGTTATCCTAATGACTTCCATGCTGGATACTTCGCTTTCAGCTTGCTTGATTCACGTTGCATTCTTATTGTGATTCCTGTTGTTTTCCCATAAACTTGTCTAAAATTCAAGGTATTTTCTTTGCCATGTTTTTTTTATTATTTTTGGTCTATATTTCCCCGTTTTCAAAGGTTTTGTAGAATTTATTGACCTAAACCTGAAAATTTTGATGGAATTAGATTATTTGATTGTCGTATCACTTGACCTTCTCAGCAATGGCCACAATTCTTTGTGTCAATTATTCTGCAGTCTCTGCAATTTCTTTGTTATCCAGGTTGTACATGCACAGGCTATTTTTGATTTTCTTATTCTTCAAATTTCTTTGCCTCAGATTCTACAAATTGCTCAAATCCATTGCGAATTTTCTTTTTCTTCACTACACAATTTTCCATTTAGGATTTCCTTTCTTAATGCCCTCATATTTTAAGTTCCAATTCTTGAGTCGTTACCATACATCAGCTGGTTGATTTGGGTCATTGTTTCATTGGAATATTTTTGACAGCTCCATTAATATTTCTTTCTATTTTAGCTGAATTTTTTAAAAATTTTGGACAAATGTGTTCTTTGACTTCTTTCATTCAGCATTTTCCCAACTAGTTCTTCATTAACCAATAGAGTTGGCAATTATTTAGTAACTTCAAGTTTCTTTTCTTTGTTGTTCTCCATTAAGGTTTGGAGATTTTTTCACATTTTGTTTGTTGCTAACACTGCAAATTGGTATTTTTATTGGTAGTTCTAAATACACCTAAATTTTGAATACCTTTGTTTTGAGTTGCTTCCAATTTTCCAATTCAGCATTGATAAAGAACTTGTGTTTGAAAATTAATTCCGTTTGGTCCATAAACCTCTGTTTGTTAACTGAAAAATTGGATGTCTTTTCAAAACCGGTACATTCACATTTCAATGTTTCTGATTCATAGAAACATTCCATAATTAAGTAGTTTCGAGTAGTAAGAGCTGTGGTGACACAGTGGTTAGAATGCAGTATTGCAGGCTAACTTTGCTGACTGCCCGCAGTTCAATCCTGATCAGCTCAAGGTTGACTTGACCTTCCATCCTGCTAAGGTCAATAAAATGTGGACCAAATTGTTGGGGGCAATATGTTGACTCTGTAAATCGCTTAGAGAAGGCTGGAAAGCACTGTGAAGTAGTATATAAGTCTAAGTGCTATTGCTGTTTCTTCCTTCAACCAAATTCTTCACTGTCTGTTGCCTTCTCTTTGCCTGTCAGATCCATGCCCTGGTAGCCTAGTAGAGGCAGCTGAGTTGTAGCACATTTTTCAGTGAATGTCCAAGAGTCATAGTGTCCAGTGTGAGTTTCATTAATGCAGGCAACCTTCAGTCTGGCATGCAATTCGAATTATAAATTCTCACCATACCAAATGGCCTTTTTGGAACACTTTTAGTCAGACTCTTCAGCTAAGATCTGTCTGATATGATTGTATCTGTTCAACAGCATCACTAGAGCATGCAGGCCCTCCACACAATGAGCTACCCCTTGGAGGGATAATAATGATGCTTTTCGTTTTCATGACAAAACACTTTCAAGCTCACATTGTTTGGTAGTAATTTCTTCTAATTTCTATCCTCTCCCTTCCCCTCCCCTCCTCTTCCTTCCCCTAATATATATTCATAGGAATATGAAGGAAGATAAATAAATACTAGGAAGAGAAATCTAGGCTAGGTTCTTCATATGCTCCCAAGTATTTAAATTGAGTATTTTTATAAACTTAGATCAGTTCTACCTTGCGGTAAAATGCTTGTGCTGTTCATAATTCCTACAAAACTAAAATTTATATATTTCTGGATGTTCTGCAGACTCTGTAAACTCAAGCAATTCTAAATAACTTGCCAAAGATATACTGTCTCAATAATGTAACACAATTTCTGCATGCAAAAGATCTTCGATTCAATCTGGCAGTCACCTGCTTATACTTTTTCCCTGGATTATTGCATCAATCAGAACAGATGGTTCTGGAGTAGATAGAACAAATATTCAACTTCTTGTGTTCCTATTTGGAGTTACCTTTCTTAGCATGCGATTCTTGCTTTTGCAGGTCATCCGTACCTTAGATCCCAAACAGAACCAAGGTTCAGCACCTGAAATTCAGGCACTGAAGAATCAACTGCAGGAACGTGAGAGGATGTTCCATTCCTTAGAGGTAATTTCCTATGAAATTTGTGCACATTTAAACCCAATGAAGCCTTGCTCAAAATCAGTAGATGTTATCTTGAATAAAAGCACACACAATTGAATCTTCTTGGCAATTACATTAAGCACATGAAAGACAACCATTATGGGTTTTTTTATCCTGAGCTGTTAATCTGAAATATGAGCTGCCATGATGAAAACTAATAACTGTATACAATTTCATGAATAATTTAAAATGCCACAGTTTGCTACCATTCCACACAACAGAAATGAAAATAAGGACTTGAGCGCTGAGCACGGTGTACTTCCATTATAGCATGTGAAATCATGAGAAATACATTTTTTCCCCAATAGAAAGACCATCCTGAATCAAGACCTACTTCTGTTATAAGTGACTGTATTTCAGGAAAACTTAGCCAGCACTCTTTCAGTATTGTCTCTTCACATCTCATTTCCAGAAGAGAACTTTTCTTTTTAACTTTCTTCTTTTCTGGAGTCTTCCTTTCGTCTTTTAATGTGCCAAAATGTTGAAAAATAACCAGGGTATTAATGGAATTTTTCCCATACCCCTTTTCATATGCAAGTGTCATCTCTTAACAAAAGCCCTACAATGGATGAAAACAAATTTAACTTGTCCCTGGCTAAACGGTATTGCATTCTTCCCAAGGCTACCGGTGCATTGAAAGAAATATGCCTCTTTTCTTTTTCACACTAATTTGATCCGTTTGAATTGGGTAATGCAATTTGCAACAGTGCTACATAGAAAGACGTGTAACATTACTTGCAAAGATTAGATAGACATGCTGGCAGAAGTTGTAAGAACCCGACGAGACATGTTCATGAAATTATCTTATGCTGCTGTTACTTCATTTCCTTTGGCTTTATCTGGTTGATTGTTTAAATGCTGCTTTTTTTTAAAAAAATGCCTTCCATTACTGAGGAGTGTTTTTTTTATAGGTCAATAAGAAGGATAAACCCATTTGACATTGGCACTGATCTCTTCGGGTAGTTAAGATCATTCTAATATGTAATCTTGCTAACTGGTTGTGCTAAGTGATATTTCATGCCTGTGCAGTTATGGATCTATCAGAAGCAGGATTAGTGTTTCTCTGATTCTGCAAGGGATGAATTCTGTTTTCTGAGCTACTGCACCCTTCTCAAATCTTTGGGATTAATTCAAGTTAAACAGTTCCATATGGAGGTTGAGTTTGTTGAGGATATGGAGGTTTTGTTGAAGACTTCAGTAGAGAGATACTTTTGCTTTTTGTTTTTCTAAATATAAACTTCTGTTGACTTCTTAAGAATATTTCAAGAGCGTTGGCTCTTTGGGTCAAAGCAGGTAAGGTAACAACCCTGTTTTTCATCCTGAACTGAAAGCATCTGGATTTTATCAGCATATTTATTTAGGTATGGGTAATTTTTGTTAATACATTTATACTGTGCACAATAATTTTCTGACCTAAAGATACTTGTTTTTAACTCATTACCATCTAAGCACATGAAATGAGTTTTTAAAATCCACTCATGTAAATGCGATAAAAATAAAATGTGATGCCATTGGTCCTTCTGTAGTATGTTTCCAGTATTCGATAAAAGTAGGCCAGATGTTGTCCCTGCTGCAGAAAAATCATTTAATAATCAGTATAAGGCAATTCCTTTGGTAGGTTTTTACACCCATAAGAAAAGTTATTAGGTAGTCATCATGCCTTTTGTGCTGATGCAAAAAAAATCAGATTTTGTTGATTAACCTTATTTTGATAAAGCCTGTACAGTACTTACTCCTTCGAGAGTTAGCTTGTTAATTGGCTACTTCTGTGTTTTTGTGGGCAAAAACAGAGCAAAACTCATGCCTGAAGATGTTTTTTCTGCCAACCATTATGGTAATCTAATGAAACCTGATTATTTAGTCTTGCCTGAAAAAAAATACTTGAATGTAATTTTTCATAAACAGATCTGTCTTTTCTTCTTTTTCAACTTCCAGTCTTTTCACTAACTGTCCTTTCTGACTAGTTGTTATTGAGGTTTTTGATCAGCTTTATTTCATTTTTTTAAATTAGCATTTTATATTTTTCACCTTTCCTGAAAAGCACCTTGAATTTATCTAACTCTAGTCTGGCTAGTTCAGATTTACTTGCGCAGAAGTGATAAGTATGTCTGATGCAAAGTCTAATTCTTTTAAACTTCAAGGCTTTGTAACTTAAATATTCCATTGCTTTTGATGCCCATACATGCATTTCTGTAAGTTAAAAAAAATGGAATATCAAGAAATATATCAAGAAAGCCAAAGAAAGTTAGTGGCCTCTGATTCCTACTGAAATAATGGGGTATTAGTTGCATCTAAATAAATACAGTGTCCTTAATTTATGGAGGAGTCAAGTATGGCTGTGTAATTTGTTGAATTCAGGAGCTGTGTAATTTGTTGCCATGTGCAGGCTTTCTGGATAAGGTAATTTAAAGAAAAAATCATGTAGGATCTTCAAACTAGTCTACACTTTTTATTTGAAACATTTCTTATAACACTATTTGCAACATCAAGGTTTTTAATGAGTTTCAAAAGTTCTTTGATAGTTGTCTTAAAAGTTGGATTCTATTTTGTTATTACCATTGTTTCCAAAATTTTATAATTAGGTATTTTTTCCCATTGCAAGGGTTTTTTTTCTTTCATACATGTATGTCTCCTAAACAGGACATGGCTAAGATATATCTGTTGTGTTTTTCTCCTATTAATAGTGATCTTTAGTGCATGAAATGATCAGTTAAATCCTAATTCCAATTAGATACTGGAAACTTAAGGAATTATAGGAAATGAATGCTGGTTACCTGCTAGCAAACCAAATATTTAATATTTCCTACTGCATACTTGAATGTATCTTTAGGGTAGGCATATCAGGTTGAGAAAATTCACCATTAAATTAGCCATTAAAATATATACCGGAAGACATATTTCATTTCAATATTGTGTTATGAGCACATTGTCCATATTTCTGGGAAAGAATGTTTGATATGAATTTTTTGTTACATAATTTACCTGAATTTACATGGATGGAAAATTGTAGGCTGCTGCTTCATTATTAAGACAGTTGACAGTGGGTTGCTCACCTCCATTATCCTTGTATATTACAGAAGCAGCAAGAGATACTGCTCCTTAGCCAGGAGATTTTTTTTCAGTCTTATGTTTTATTTTGCATAAAGGTTACAGTCTTTACCTTATAATGAGCTTCAGGCCATCTACATGGTAGTCCTGGGCCTCACATACCGATGTCTGAAGCTGCCTTTTTGGCAAGAAAACTAATTAGACCTTCAGTTTGGATTCTGAAAGTCTGAAGCTGGAGTATTATTCAAGATGGACTATTTTTGTATGTGAAAACATACCTAATTAGTTCAACATTATTATTTTTTTCTCAAATAATTGCTCAGTTTGAGCTGGATTTTCAGAAGTCATTTGGGCAACTAGAGAACTGACTGCGATCAGGGAAAAGCGGATTTGGTTAACATCAAATTGCAGGAGGCACAGCATAAGAGAAGCTGTGGAAAAAATTTTGTGCAAAATGCTTTAGCAATTTCAAGTGATCAGCTGTTTTACGTTATGTTTGACATATTAAAAAGCTTGATCGTTATATACAGCAAAGTCTCCTGTATAAATAGCCTATAAGCTCATATATGCAACCAGGCAGTGAATTGCTAGATAGAATTTCCTTTCTTTCTTTTGATATATTGTCTAGTACAGATACGCCCAAAGGATCATACCATTGTGGATTTGCTAAGGGCCGATAAATTCTGTAGACTCTTTTTGCAAAGATATCTTCACATCTTAGGCTGCATTCACTGATATTATTAATCTCTATTTCATCGTCTTAAGCCAACTATGTAGTAACAATTGTCCCAAATTTTGCTAAATTGCTTAGAAAATAAGGGCTGTCCCACACGTTGCATCTCTTTTTTTCCCCAGTCTGTTCTAAGTTAGCCAATTTTTTCATTAGTTAATATCAAATAGCATATCATTTCTTGGCATCTGCTTTTTTTCTTTTATAAGAGTGGAGTTTATTTGCAAGGAGAAGTATAAGAGAGATAACCATATCATCTCCCACTTTCCCACCTAGCAAAACGTTGAAGCTCTAGAAAAAAAGATGGGTAAATGGCCAAGCTCCTATAGCACACACTTTGTTAGCATTCATTGGCAGTGCTATTTGATGACTTCTGTTCTTCCTGTTAACAGTATTAACATACAGACCTCTTGCAATACACACCTTTAGACTGAAACATGTTTTATAAATGCACCTTTATTTACTAGTATGATTTTAAAAGTGCACTAATGTTCAATACTATATATATATATATATATACCAGAACAATTTTGTTGTCGTTGTTGTTATTGTTGGAGAAAATGGATAGGAAGGGTTGCCAGTTCCTTTCCAGCTTTTAATTTAATACCCAAGCCTTGTCACTCAATATATGCAATATTGTATGTACTGAGGCTGCTTACTGTCTTAATACATATATATCCCTTTTTTTGATTTTGTGCATCTCCATCAGTAGACTTGTTACCCTTCCTTTTTTCTGTCCATTTATACATGCACAAGCAGCTCTGGAAAGGAATGTAGAGAGCAGGAACATTTAAAAAAAACTGTGCCTTTCCTGCATTTCAGTGTTATGTGATAGAACTTTCTTGGATTGTTCTTTGGGTTGAGTGTATTTATCTTAAGATTTCTGTCTTTCATCTATGTACCTTCCCATTGGATTGCACTAATGTGTCTTTCTTTATGTTATGAAATATTGCTGTTATTCATGTAGAGACTATGTTGACAGTTAGAATGCATTGTGCTGCCTTTTTAAAAATTTAAAGCTGCTTTTTTTCACACTCTTGTAAGTATCGGCTTGTTCTGCTGTAGATTTCACTTTATATTGAGGCAGAGGTAGGAAATGTGGCACTACAGGAGAAAACCTGAGGGGAATATTGCCTAGCGGTTATATTTGTATCACTGCTTTTATCATCTAGTGGTTAAGAGATGAGGCTTTTGGAAGAGTTGGTCAGTTTTATGGGAGAACTGCTTTGAGGAGATGGGAGGAAGCCAGCCTCGCTCCCATTAAGCCTCATCATAGGAGCAACTGCATCTGGAACCAGTTTACAATTTGATCAGCATCATGATTCTCAATTGTAGCTACCTGGGAGGTAGGATTTGGCCTTGATACCCCCGGCTGCTGACTTCTAAGCCATAAAACGGTCTCCTTACGTGTTCAAGTGAAAACGAAGGAGTGCTTAGCATTGAGTGGTTTCAACAGGAGTCTGTTTTTGTGGTGAAACTTGACAGGGTCTTTCCATCTGTAGGGGGAAAGATGTAGACACACAAAACTTAGAATGGGGTAGCTTGGACCATGGCTGAAGAGAGATCGTTGGCAGTTCCAGTCCGTTTGCCATTTCAGATAAATTGATTATGTCCTACATCGACATTCAGCATCATAGATAAGGAGTAAAACTAGTACTGAGTAGTAAGGATACCTCTGGCTAACCTTCTTTACCAGCCAGACTGGGGCATAACTTAATAGTGGCTCAAAAGTGAGGGGCTGGGAAAGTGAGGCCAAAATGGCATGTTTGTCCTCCAGCAACTTCAGACTCTGAAATAGAGTCAGTTCCTGGTTGTGTTGATTCATTTGGCGGGGGAGGTGGGGCTATGATTTAAGACACTTAAATCTTTTTTTTTTCCAGAGAAAGTTTACTGCTGGAATTACTGAGTTGTTGCAGGTCATAGACAATACTAGGAAAAGATGCTTGGCTGGACCTGGCAGTTGGGAAGTCAGTTCTGGAAATTTGGCTTTCAAGTCTTCTGAGTTGTTTTGGTAGCAGTGCCATAAAAATGAAATTATCATTGTCTCACAATAGAGTGGCCTTCCTTATTTAGATACCTCCAATTACAAAACCATATATCCTGCTACCTTGATTCCCCTGCATTATTCTTGTCTGTACTGTATTAGCTCCTAGGAAGGACTTGCTTTGTAGTTGTTTGGTGAGTTGCTTGGTGTTTTGGCCTGATCTTAAAATATGTGCTTGCGGTTGGGAGCTTTTTTATATCATGCCTAATTTTTTTCCCATCTACAGAAACCCTTTAGTACATCAGATAAGGGGAAAGAGTATGAATTTTGCTTTTAACCTCCATTAGGCAATGTTGCCTGTCTACTTGCAATGATTTGGGCTTTCTTTAACATTAAACTATATCATGATGCAGCTGCCACTTTTTGAGATCCTAAGCATGTGTTCGACCTATCTGTGTGTTTCAGTAACAACTTGTTTGACTGTCCTGAGCTACCAAAATTACTTGTTTGTCACATTGCCAATAAAATGTATTTTTTTTCTGTAAGAATGAAGTTCTAGGATTACTAGATATTAATTTCCCCCAAAGTATGATTTCTCACCATACGGCCATTGTAGTGATTTTAAAAACCTATCTGTATATAGATAAACAAGATAATAATGGTTGTAAGTTCAGATAACTTTTGGGGGGAAGGTGGTCAGGATGCTTCCCCTTGGTCCGGAACATGCTTCCAAGGCTACAAAAACCAGTGTACAGTTGTTAAACAAGTTGTAAATAAAGGCTTCTATAAAATGTGTGATGCTTTTTTATTACAAGAGAACATCTATCTTGTCACAACTAGCAGTTTTCTTATTTCTCTGAGGGAATTGAGACAGTCACTTGCCCAGAACTGCTTAGCTTTCAATACAGAATATGAATTCCCATCTTCTTACTTTAAGTCAGATATGCTATCCAGTGTACCTGTATCAGAAGGTTTTGTTGGATCCACTTTAAGGACTGCTGTTGTAGTGGGAAAAAAAAACAACCCTTAGAATCTAGTGAACAAAAACAACCCTTAGAATCTAAGTATAAGAATCTAAAGCCTACTCACAAAGGCTCTTGGAGGAATTAAAGCAGATTTCTTTTAAAAAAAAACAAGTTATGAAGAAATGCTTTATAGAGGAGCAAAGAAATGAGTGGGCTTTTATATTCCCTAGGATTTCTAATCAGTTGGTTCAGCTTTGTTCATAATATTTCCAGAACTCCCCATCTACTTTAATGGTAGGGAATGCCAGTGTTAAGTTTTTTGGGGTGGCAAAGTGTTGGACTTTCTCAGCTGCCTTCAAAGTAGCCTGCCCTAAGCCTTTGCTGTCTTCTCCCAAAGGTGCTTTTTCAAGAGGCAAATGGACTTTCAGGAAGTCCAGTTACCTCTTGAAAAAGCACCTTTGGGACAACAACGACCTGGATGACTGAGAATCTCCATAGACATTTGCTGACTTCCGTTCATGGAATGGAATGCTTCCAGGCTGATCGTGCCGACACAACTGGATCTTCAACGTGGCTCTCACCATTATCAGTAGTGCCTCAGGTCTGGTCCTGCCATTATGTTTTGCAGTTAGGCAGGTTGAACACTCCTCACAATGAATGGATGCAAAGCTGACTTTTAAAAAGGTACGGACTCAATGTTTTATTATTGTAAAAGTAGGAGTGGATGCAAAGACCCCAAATGCTTTGTTCCATAGCTGGGCCACCTCTAATACAGTAGATCGTACTGTACCACCCTGCTTCTATTGCCTTTCCTAACACTGAATTTGGCAACAGTAACATGACCCAACTCCTGGCAGTGAAAAGGGGGCTGAATTTGCCAGCCAGCTCTGACAGCAGCCTAGAAAAAACAATAAGCAGAGGCAACAAAAGTGAATTCTGAGTGTTATCCAGAGGAGATGAAGTCTTGCCAACAATGTCTATTTAACTAGACATCTCAGGGCCAGTGAGGAGAAAGCTCACATTACCCCAGGACACACATCAAACGGGCTCTTTGCAAGACAACTTGGAGCTCTTATGCTGTCCTCTCATTTCTCCTATTGATTTCTTAAAAAGATATATAGGAGTGTTTTAATTTTTTGGGAGTAGAAATATCCTTGACATTATGCAACTGAAAATTTGCAGTGGCTAAAGGACTCCTGCTATTTTCATCATATTCTTCACCTTTAGGTTTTTGGATTTGTTGCCATTACAGCATATGGATAAAACTTAACACAACCCACCATATACAGGTAATCCTCGACTTACGACCACCATTGAGCCCAACATATATGTTTCTATGTGACGATTTGTTGAGTTTTGCCCCAGTTTACAACATTCCTTGCCACCGTTAAGTGAATCACTGCAGTTGATAAGTTGGTAACCTGGTTAAGTGACTCTGGCTTCCCCATTGACTTTGCATGTCAGAAGTTTGTAAAAGGTGATCACATGACCCCAAGACGCTACAACGGCCATAATTATAAACCAGTTGCCAAGCATCTGAATGTTGATCACATCATCACAGGGATGCTGCAAAGGTTGTAACTCTGAAATAAGTTGTCATTTTTTTTCAGTGCCATTGTAACTTTGGTCACTAAATGACCTGTTGTAAGTCGAGGACTACCTGTACAGGTTTTAATCCAACTGCTAAATATGAGGGAAGATTAAAATGTTTATAATGATCGCACGTTAATTAATCCATTTTTGATTTTGAGTGCTCATTCCAACTCCCTTCTTACCAAGACATAAAATTACCAATGCAAATCCATGTCAAAAAGCACTTTCGTTCCAAAAAAAAGGCTGTATGCTTGACTGGATACAGGAAGGAATGCCGAGGCCACAGTATCTGCTTGCTTGGGTGCCACAAGGCCTGCCTAGTACTCTCATCTCCTGTTTCTAACATCAACACGAACACCAGAGTTGCTTTTGGGGGATGCGAAGTTATACAAATCTGATTAATAAACAAACATGAAGTCTCTGGGTGAAGTATCAGCATGGTAGCTTTTTGTCTCCACAGTAGGCTGTTGAGTATGATGGGGAACAACGTGCTTCAATGCCATCTAAGCAAAATGGAGTAACTCTAGCTTTTAGGAGAACCCCCTCCCCTCTCCGATCTCTGTAGACCTTCCATCTTGACTCCTGGATGAGGCTGCAGTTACATATGCACCAATTCCTGGACCAGGACGCCCTGCTTAGTCACTTCCCGATTAGACTACTGCAACATACTCTACATGGAGCTGCCTTTAACAGTATTTGAAAGATTCAGCTGATGCGAAATGCTGTGGTGTGGGAAACTATGGATGCATCTTTAAAAGTATTTGATCTAAATTATTGGAACAGCACTATACAATCACAAAATATAGCTAGGATTTTTCTCTATTTTCCATACGTATGCAGTAAATCATCCAAAGTTAAACGTGTTGCTGTAGTGGGATGCTGCTGTTGCTGTGAGAAATACAAAACAAAAACTTGTTTGGTTGTGACTGAATCCTGTTGAAACCCACCATGTAGAAAGAGTTTAATTATGATCTCTCTTCTGCCAATAAGCTAAAAATCGAAGCTGACTTTTGGAAATGACCGCTTACATTAAGTGAAAAAAATGGGTCTTTTGATTTGAATTCCTAGGTTTTATCTGATGCAGATTAAGAACATTTCTGAACCATTTTGTAAATAAAAATCAATCTTAAAAAGTAATCCGGGGTCATAAGGCTACCCTGATAACAGGCAAAAGCAAAAAGCTGTACTTTCAAATCGAATGATTATACAAACTGTGAAAAGTCATACTAATTTTGACAGCCTTGTTCTGTATAAGATTTGAAATCAATTAAGTACTTTTACTGTCAAGTATCGGGCTGAAATGAGGCAACTGACAATAATTGTACTGAATTGTCAGAGACAAAACAGAACCAATCAAATTCATAGGAGTTAAGACAACAACCAACCAAAGATCCAGAATGTGTTAAATTAAATGTATTCCTAATACATGAGTAGCTGAGCTTTTTCACAGCTTTTGTCAACTGAGAATATGAGAATTTCACTTGTCCAATTTCTGAACAGCAAACTGCAATTTAAAAAAAAAACCCTAATAACCAACCTGGTAAAGTCAGATGTTTTGTGTCTTGTAACACTCTAGAGCAGGGCTGTCAAAACTCCTGGCCCGCGGACCAGATGTGTCATGCACTGGCCACGCCCACACCCTTTTAGTGAAGGGGGGAAAAGTCCTGATACATCATGTGACGCCGCCGTGACGCGAGTTTGAATTTTGCTCTAGAATTTGTTGAATGGCTTTCAGCCAAATTAAGAGTATCCCGTTAGTTTGAGAGTATACATTTTCAGTGCCCTGAATCTGTCCATTCATGATTTGAAGTTAGACAATATTGATGGCTTTTTAATTATAGTTCATTTCTGCTCCGTTACCTTAGGCTGATACTTGACTTTATTTACATATTTATTTTTTATCCCACCTGTATTATTTTTTTTCCAAATAACTCAAGGTGGCAAACATATATAATACTCCTTCCTATTTTCCCCAAAACTACTACTTTGTGAGGTGGGTGGCTTCATATTCCAAGATTTCCAATAAGATCCACTTTCATGCTACTTTTGTGAAGCTTTTATTGCCTCCATTTCATGCTTTTTAAGAAACTGATGTTGACAGCATTCCAAAACAGGATACTAACTTATTTACAAAATTACATGAAATAAAAGCCCCATAACATTTGAAAGTCCCTGGCTACTTAAGCGCCTACAACTTAGAAACACTTTAAATGAGCATATGGTTTTAATGAAGCATCGTAATTTCAGTGTATCTAGTGAAATAATGAAACATTTGTGGTCACAACAGAACACCACATCCTCTATAGTCAGCAAACAAGCCTCAACAAATCATATAGAGTCTTTTTATGTATTTTCCAGTCTGTGACCAAAGTTTAAAATGAAGTTGTATGTTCAGGGAGAGCAAGACTGAGAGAACCAAGTGTAAGCCTCCTTAAAACATCATTGTAGTGGCCTGTCTAAAATCAAATTGTTTCGATGACACAGCAACATCAAAGAATCAACTGAACAAACAGTCTTGAAAATGCTTTATTGAACTGTGGGTCTTACTGTAATGTGCAGGTGTGTTTGAAAAGACTACAGCTTGAAAAGTGGTTTTTAAAATCCTCAACAGTTTAAAAAAAAAAAAACCCTACCGGGTTAAACACCCAAGTTAACCAGAGGGCAGCTATAGAATTCCTCCCCCCTCAGAACATTCAGTTTCAAAGAGTAAAAACAAATCTAGTACTGTATTTTATAAAGAAATAATTGGAGTCAAAACTGACAGCTGTCAATAGATTTTCCCATTTTAAGAGTAGCATCCATGTCAAGACTCTATCCTGCTATTTGAATCTGAATTTATTTGTTTATTATTTTAAAAAGCTTGTAACGTGGCAGAAGTGGAAGAATATACAGACAAACGAGGGGTGAAGAAAGTGAGAGAACCAGGCAGAAACATGATTGTGGTCTAAGCCTAGTTTAGATTTAACCAGAAGCGGTGTGCAATTTTGTCTTTATTGTCTAACTTTACATTCCCTTTCCCTAACCCTCCACCCATCCCAAACCACAATACCCCCACCTGTCCCTGCCTCGGGGTTATTATGAAAGTCTATGCACAAAACACTGTACATTTTATACATACAGGATTAATAGTATAGGCATGTAGGTGGCATGATTCCATTAAAAGGCTTTTTTTTTTTAAAAATGTTTTATGCCAGAAAAAATATATGAAGAAATAATAAATTAAAAGGTGCTGGAATTAGCATTACGAATGCAGTTGCAATATATTGACAAAAGTCTGGGAATCATCTTAAGCTCTCCTGATACTGACAAGTCTCTGCAACTAGGAAGCAAATACATAAATAACTAGGCATATGACCAAGACGGTGAACGTTTTAAAAGAAGACAATTATGATCCAGGTTAACTTTTACTTTTAAGACAGTAAATAAATGAACCATCTACACCTGAATAAAACATGTGTCAACAGTTTGAATTCTTTTTTTTAAAAATAACAACCATTAAAAAGAAGGGGGGGAAAAACCCCTTTAAACAAAGCTGAACAAGTATGCAGATTCCAAGGTACACAAAAGTTCCTGTTGCCAAGCTTGGCAGTGGGTTTACTTTTGTGTACCTCGCTGATGCATTAAAAACCAGTCTGATTTATTCCAGACGTTAAGTTTGATGGTTAAAGAGGGCAACCTTAAAAGACACACTGAGCAAAATGCCACACCCTGAAAAACAACAAGCGGTCCCACTGCAGAGCTTGCGTGACGTGCCAACAGCACACGGAAAGGAGGTGGTTCCGATATACATTATTCAAAAGCTACTTGATGGTCACACGTCACTAAATGAGCACTAACGTCTTCGTCTTGTAACCTTTGAATAATTGGAAAGCTTTGGGGGGAGTTGTTTGTAGTTTTACTCCTTGTATTTAAAAGTGTTTTTTTTTTTAAATGACAAGGTCACTAAAACTCATGCACGCTGCGAAAAACCTCATGCAGTAAAGGTAAACCATCCAAGCAGTTTTTATTCATTAATATTCATAAATACACACAGCAGCTTCATTAGATTTCTTTTTTTTCCTCTTCAGTTTGAATGTGGAGTATTAGGAGAGCCTTTTGCATGTCAAAAGTACAGAGCGCAGAGGATTCCCCTCTGCACTGAAACCTACATTTACCTGCTAGAAGTAAAAATTATTTTAAGTGGAAATGATTATCATATATATCTTTTTCTCTCTTCCTTTGAATGTACACAATGTAACAAGAGTGACAGACCTGAAATTACAATCACCAAAACAAACCCAAGATAGTTGTTGTCCACTTTCATTGGCAAATACAGCACAGAGGACATTGTCTGCGAAGTGGGATGTCATCAAAGAGGAGGTGGCGGAGGCTCATTTCCTTTATTACTCTCTTTTAAATTTAGATTTTCTAAAGCAACATCTAAAGGCATAATATCTACACAGCCCATAGCACCAAAATCGGCAACTTCCCCACGTTCATCCTCATCAGAGGATGAGCTTTCTTCCCGCATCAAAGTGGACAGTAGAAGCTCTTGAACAAACAGGCTGCGGTCAGCCCGCTCACTCTCCATTGACTGACGCTCTACTTCAGACATCTTGGGATCATTCAACCTGTATGAAAGATGGAACAGGACAGAGCTGAAGAGGGTCGCGTGTCTTTCGCTGTAGGACCAATAATTCTAAAAATCCACGTAGGACTGTGGGGATGTTAGAATTATTAATAGTTTTGCATTTAATTTGTAAGTTCAACCTAAGCTGGCTAGAAGTAAAAATTATTATGGGCAGTGGACAATGATTTTCATATTATAGGGGGCTTCCTTTGAATGGGTACAGATTCCATTGTATATGCCTGCTTATTACTAAGCGGCATTTTTACAAAGTCAGCTTATTGCCCCCAACAATCTTGGGTCCTCACTTTACCTACCCCAAGAGGATGGAAGGCGGAGTCAACCTTGAGCCTGCTCTAATTGCAGGCAGCTGGAGCTAAGTGCTAGGTGTTTAGCAGCCTGCACCACCAAGGCTTTCAAAGGTCAGTTTTAAGGTATTTGTTTTGGTTTTCTTCTATTTGAGGAAGGTTATCTTTCTATGATCTGAGATGATCTAACCTTTCAGGCTGCTGGGTAGGATCACTGCTTGTCCCCTATCTCTGGGACTCCTTTCTTATAGAGATGCTAATGGTTTAATTGCTTTTTAAAAATAATTCGCATATATACATTTACTCCAGACTGCATACTGTACTTAAAGAATGTTCAACTGAATGGTTTTTTGTTAAACATAATACAATATAATTAAAGCTTGCAAATCACCCTGCATCCTGAAAAATAAGAGATAAAGAGGTGTGTGTGTGTGGGGGGGGGGGAATGTTGGACTATTCAAGTCAGTGGTGGGATTCAAATTTTTTTACTACTGGTTCTGTGGGCATGGCTTGGTGGGCGTGGCAGGGGAAGGATACTGTAAAATCTCCAGTCAAGAGGTGGTATTTGCCGGTTCTCTGAACTGCTCAAAATTTCTGCTACCGGTTCTCCAGAACTGGTCAGAACCTGCTGAATCCCACCTCTGATTCAAGTTCCAATTCAAGCATGGAACTCCCAGGCAAATTTAGTTTAGGTGACTCATTCCTGCTCAATCCAAGTCAAGTCACAGGGTGACTACTGAGGGGCAGAAGACATCCCACCAGGAACCTATGCACCATAGGTTCCTTGAAGGAATGTGAGATACAATAATGCAAATAAAGAGGCGTGAGCACCTTAAAGAGTACACAAGCCTTTACAACTAGCATTCACTGTAGCATATACACATACATATAAACACAAATTTGAAGAAGAAAAACCAGAAACACTCAGATTACATCCAGTATGTTTGGGGTGGGGGTGTTAATTGGAATGTATTGAGAGGTATCAACACTTCAATCACTCTGAACCTGAATAGAGACAATGGTTATTCTTTGTGGTCTCTGTGCCTCACTCATGGGTTTGTGCCTGCACAAAGCATCAATCTGGAAAGTTCCCCAGCTGAGCTTTTGGTGAAAATGCTGCTTCCTTCTTGTTCTGTACACCCTGGCCTTGGCTAAACCCCAGTAGTCCTTTCTAATTGCTGCTTTGGCACCAATTAGGAGAGGTGTTCTCTCATCTTTCTGCCACCAAACCAGATTATTTTCATTTCTTTTCATCCCTTCTCTCATTCTCCTATCCTCCTCCTATCTCATTGTCCTATCCATTTTTCTCAGCATGCTTGCTCACTTAAGAAAAGCCAGTTGGATCTCATCTCTTCTTTCCAAACTACCAGATAAACTCTCCCCTACATATATATTCCCACGGCTTATTGTTCTGAAGATGGCAAATATTTGTCCAAAGTATCAGCAATAGATGTTTCCTGCCTTTCAGGCATTCTGAAACCCAGGGTCCCAATTGAGAGGTTCTCTTTGGGACCTCACAGTGTGGCTACATTTCTAGTCAAATAATCTAGTGTGTCAAACTGGCCAACATCTGGCCTCTATGCTTGCAGGCTTGAAATACCAAACCTATAATCAGTATTGGAGGTTTCCACTGTTTTCTTGCCAGCAACGTTATCATCAATTCTGAGACTGCATTTTCTTGAACCAATTATCAATTACAGTTGCCTCTGAAACGTGGTTGATCCATCTCTGCTCTAGTTAGTAAAATATTAAAAATGTTTTTTTTTTAAATCAAGATTCAAAATCTACTTCTTGGGAATCTCTTACCTGTCCCTTATCTATCTTACCTGTCCCACTATCTTATTGGCTGCTGGCACTATTTTGTTATCAGCTGACAAACTTACCTGTTCCATCAGCTGTTCATGGTCACTTCACCAGAGCTACAGCAACTTCTGACTGCATTTGCTTGAGGAGGGTCTCTTCCCAACATATGTAGAGTTGCTCGCTTGTCCACACCTTCCATGTTTGTGAAACATTATCAGCTAGATATCCAAGTCAGAGCAGATGCTTATAGTTTTGCTGTGATTTTAACATAATGCAATCTGCCCCTCCTTCTAAAGCTATACAAGGCTACCTTAAGTTTGAGAACTGATAACAAAAAAATGTTTTGCTTTCACTGCAGCTCTTCCACTGATCATCTCCATATTCCTAGAACCCATCAGCCTATACCGTTGTAGATACCTCTAACATCACTGAATGTGGCAGCAGTGCAAATCTAGGAACTGAAGGAATTTAGCAAAGCCAAGGACTGTAAATATACATGGGATGGGCAACAGTGTCCTGCCAAGAAGCTCAGCTTAAATAGTTCCCCAAAATTCTTTGCATGAAGCAAAGCCATGTGTGTGAAAGCACAGATGACCATTGAACAGAACAAGAGTCTTGTTTTTTCTTATTAAGTAACAGCTCTGACTTCATCATCATTGTGACCATTCTGGGATTGTTTTCGTATACATGGGCCCAACAGGAATTACAGATCACATCTCGACTTGGTTTGAAAATCAGAACCAATTGGGAGTGAGATGCTGGTAGTGGGGAGAAGGTAATGTGACATTCTCCATTATCACTGACAGATCATTCCTTAGTGAGGTGTGAGTTGATTGAGCCTAAATCCTGGAGAAGCAGTGGATCCATTTGGGTGATCTGAGCCAGAGAGTCGGGGAATCCTGAAGGCTCTGAGGATTTTCTAGATAATGTGATCGGTGATTCTGTTGAGCCCAAGAAAAGGAAGAGGGACTACTAGCACAATTGCTTCTGAGCACCTACTGCTGTTATACTAGATGGAATCCCTTTGGGTTTGAGGGGAACTTTGGGTAATATTTCCTAATAGCAAAGTAATATAAGGTTTTGGTTTTAACATTCAAAGTCCTACATGGCATGGGTCCAGGACATTTACGAGAACGACTCCTCCCAGCATCAAATACCAACCGCCCTGTACGGGTGCACAGACGGGGTCTCCTCGGGGTGCCATCCGCAACTCAATGTCGCTTGGCGGTGACCCAGGGGAGGGCCTACTCTGTGGCGGCTCCCACTTTATGGAATCTTCTTCCGCCGGAGCTCCGGCTGGCTCCCGATCTCCACACCTTCCGCCATGAGTTAAAAACCTGGCTGTTTCTACACTCCGGGCTGTGCTGACTCTCTGGGGGTTTGTTTATTCTAACCTTGGGGTTTTTAATTCCAATTCGGCTTGTAATTGTTTGGGGTGCCTCAGGGGTCTGTCCTTTCGCCTCTCCTGTTCAATATCTACATGAAACCGCTGGGCGAGATCATCCGAGGTTTTGGGGTGAGGTATCATCAGTATGCTGATGATACCCAGCTTTATATCTCCACCCCAGACCAGATCAGTGACGCTCTCTCCGTGATCTCCCGGTGCCTGGAGGCGGTACGGGTCTGGATGGGTAGTAACAGGCTTCAGCTCAACCCCACCAAGACGGTGGCTGTTCTTCGGCATCTCGGCTTTATTGGATGTACCATCTTTGGTCATGAGGGGAGAGGTGTTGCCCCGTGGATAGGGCGAGAAACCTGGGTGTCCTCCTGGACTCACAGCTCGGTTTGGAGGAGCATGTGGGAGCTGTGGCCAGGGGGGCTTTTGCCCAGGTTCAGCTTGTTTGCCAGCTTCGCCCTTATTTGGACCGAGATGCCCTTCGAACGGTTACTCATGCGCTCGTCACCTCTAGAATTGACTACTGCAATGCTCTCTACATGGGGCTTCCCTTGCGGACGGTCCGGAGGCTTCAGCTGGTGCAGAATGCAGCAGCGGGCTGTGATGGGGTATCGATACTCCCATGTTACACCCCTCCTGCGTGGCTTGCATTGGTTGCCGGTTGCCTCCGGGTCGCCTTCAAGGTATTAGTTACAACTTATAAAGCCCTTAATGGCTTGGGTCCAGGGTACTTGCGGAACGCCTCCTGCCAGCATCACTCTCCGATCGCCCTGTTCGCTCTCATAGGAGGGGCCTCCTTGGGGTGCCGTCAGTCAGACATTGTAGGCTGGCGGTCCCCAGGGCTAGGGCCTTCTCTGTGGGAGCACCTGCCCTTTGGAATCAGCTCCCGTGGATCTCCGTTTGGCCCCTGACCTCCGCTCCTTCTGCCAGGACCTGAAGACTTGGTTGTTCCAACGGGCGGCCTCGAATGACCGGGGGGTTGGGTTTTATTTTAACTTTATTTGGCTTGTTTAGTTGTTTAATTTGTTTTATTGTAAATTTTTCTCTGTTTTAATGTTCGCCGCCCTGAGTCCTTAGGGAATAGGGCGGCATACAAGTCGAATAAATAAATAAATAAATAAATAAATAAATAAATAAGTAAGTAAGTAAGTAAGTAAGTAAGTTTTTAGGTAATTTATTTATTGTTGTATTTTTAGCTGTGAGCCGCCCCGAGTCCTTTGGGAGAGGGGGAGGCATACAAGTCAAACAAACAAACAAACAAACAAATAAAATAAGCATTATATTACTGTACGAGCTCACAGACAGGGGCTCCTCGGGGTTCCGTCTGTGACCCAGTGTCGTTTGGTGGTGACCTATTCTGGCCTATTCTGTGGCAGCCCCCACTTTATGGAATCAGCTTCCCCTGGGGCTCCGTTTGGCCCCCGACCTCTGCACCTTCCGCCATGATCTAAAGACCTGGTTATTTGGACAGTCCGGGCTGTGCTGACCTCCGGGGGGGGGCTGATTTTGATTTAAATTATGGGGTTTTAATGGGATTTGACTTGTTTGGTTTAATATGCTTTTAGTTAATTATTTATTGTGCGGTTTTAGTTGTGAGCCGCCCGAGTCCTTTTTGGAGAGGGGGCAGCATACAAGTCAAACAAACAAACAAACAAACAAATATTAAATAATATGATTGGGCACAAGATAGTCACTTTCAAATAAATAGAAGAGGTCCCAATAGTTCTACTTGCAAATTTAAGATGATAGGTGTGTGTTGTAATTCTACATTTTATATTTGCACCTCCAGATGATATTCTTTCATTGAAAAATACTTTTAGATTAATAGTAGTAATGTTTAAATAGGAAACAGGGCACGGAACCTGGGGTCCTCCTGACTCGCAGCTCAAGTTGGAGGAGGGTGGGAGCCGTGGCCAGGGGCCTTGCCCAGGTCCGGCTGGTTCGCCAGCTGCCCATATCTGGACCGGGATGCCCTGCGCACCGATTACTCAGGCCCTCGTTGTCTCCCGACTGGACTACTGTAACACTCTCTACTTAGGACTGCCCTTGCATACCACTCGGAGGCTTCAGCTGGTGCAGAATGCGGCGCGTGGTAGTGTGGGAGCCTCCCGATACTCCCATGTTACACCCTCCTTGCGACTTGCATTGGCTTCCGGTTGCCCTCGGGTGAGATTCAAGGTTTTAGTGTGAACATTCAAAGTCCTACATGGCATGGGTCCAGGATACTTACAAGACGACTCCTCCCAGTTTCAAGTACCAACCGCCCGGTATGGCACACAAGGGACCTCCTCAGGGTGCCGTCGCGACTCAATTCTTGGCGGGGACTCGGGGAGAGCCTATTCTGTGGCGCCCCACTTTATGGAATCTCCTTCCACTGGAGCTCGGCTTGCTCCTGATCTCCGTACCTTCCGCCACAGTTAAAAACCTGGCTGTTTTTACAATCTGGGCTATGCTGACTCCTTGGGTTTTCTTGATTTTAATCCTTGGGGTTTTAATGTTAATTAGGCTTAGTTTGTTTATCGCTTTTTAGGTAATTTATTGTATTTTCTTTTAATCTGTGAGCCGCCCCGAGTCCTTTGGGAGAGGGGGCGGCATGTAAGTCGAATAAATAAATAAATAAATAAATAAATAAATAAATAAATAAACAAACAAACAAACAAACATTCCTACTTGCTTCTTTATGATGTCATTTGTGATATTACATTTGATTCTTCATATTTTTTACTGTTTGACTAAAAAAAATTCAGGTATAGTGGTAGCATTTGAGCCCGATGCTCTTAAATCATGTGAAGTTGCTGTCCAAACAGATAAAAGGACAGCTTTCACATACAGATCTGCTGAAGAATACGATGCGTTCTATACAGATCATTGTGATTATTGTAATTGTATATAAAATTTTATAGTGCCTATCTACATCTAAGCCTTTAGTTTTCACATGCTTTTTTTAAGTAGTCCTCACTTAACAACTGCAACTGACCCCAAAAGTGACCTGTCATTAAGAAGGAGGACTATATTATTTGATTCTATTTAAAATAGTTCTCTACACACACATATGCGCACATATTGAAATTTAATCCATGATGTTTAAAGTTGTTTTGAAGTTTACAGTTTAAAGTATGTGTATGTGTGTGTGTATACACAGACACACACACACGTTGTTCTTTTCCTTTTTCTAGATTGTTTAAAAATAAGACATAATATGACTTCAAAATTTATTATAAGTTGATGCTAATAAGGATCAAAGAATGCAACCATTCTTTAAAAACATGCTACAGAAAACAAATTATTTACTTGTAATAATATATCCATGAGATAAATCATTCCTGTGTTTGTGGGTGGGCTTATTTGGTAAATTTTACACACCCTCAAAATCAAATTGAACAAAATTTAAAGTTCAGCTCCACACAACTGCCAAGCCTTTCATATATAAACAGTCTTCAGACTGTTGAATACTTTTCAAAACACACATCCTCAGCCTCTAGTGTTCTATTTTAGTTTAAGCCACTTGCTACTCTCTGGAATATAAGCATACAGTATCTCCCCAATACACGCAATTAGTCATGGGAAAAGCACACTCTCCGTGTTAGCTGGACATTCCACGTTGTATGAAAACCAAGCTTCGGGGGACAGCTGGGGGAGGATAACATCACAGTATACAATGGCAGCTTTGAAATCATGGAGCAAAAAAACAGAATAATCACGGCCATCTCACTAGAATGCATTACCTGGTAAGGAGAAATTGAGAGTTCTGGATAGCCTGCTGATTATTTTCTGCATTAGATGTGTTGGTTGTTGCTGTAGATTGTGTAACAGTGGTGGTGACACTGCTAGTATTCGTACGCCTCGTTGCATTGCGTGCAGTCTCCAGCTGTTGCCTTGTTGCCTGTGCATGTTGTCTTTCTAACTGCAGCTGCATCTGCAGCTGCTGTAACTGCGCGAAGGACCAGAGGAGTTGAGCTGTCCCCCTGCAGAACGCCTTACACCAGATAACTGAGATAAAAGCTCTGCCAACAAAAAAAAAACAGAAGAGAGACTAAAATGTGCTCTAACAAATCCATGGCCATGGCCGGTACCCAGAAATTCCTTTCCATTAATTTGGGATTTTACTGCCACTGTATGAAATGATCCTAACTATTGACAACCTCTTAAGACACAGGCACTCTTGGTAAATGATCATTTCAACTAACAATATTGAACAGGACTGGCTCACACAGGCCAGACAAGGAACAATGGATAGAAACTGAACAAGGAGAGATTCAACCTGGAAATAAGGAGAAATTTTCTGACAGTGAAAGCAATCAAACCAATGGAACAGCTTGCCCTCGGAAGTTGTGGGAGCTTCATCACTGCAAGCTTTCAAGAGACTGGACTGCCATCTGTCAAAAATGGTGTAGGATCCCACTTGGGCAGGGGGCTGGACTAGATGACCTACAAGATCCCTTCCAAGTCTGTTAATGTGTATTTATATAGTCATGAATATCCTTGTTTTCTAGAAATCGGTTTTGCTGTATTCGGAACACGGCAATGTGCAAGGAAAAGATGCAAACAATTGTTAACCCTTACCAGCTATAGGATCCATGGCTTCTCTATTGCTTGGAGAATATGAACTCTGTGATGATGAAAATCCACCAGTGGAGCTGCTAGTAAAGTGCATGTTTGATCTACGTGCGCGGGGGCCACCCAGTCCTCGACCTGGGTGAAACATTCTACGTACATGCCGAACACCACTGGATTCATCGTCACCAACAAGTTAACGAAAAAGCGTCAACACAGAGTTGCAAACAAAGAAAACTTTAGTCCGTCCCCTGTTCCCCCACCCCGTCCCAAGAATCGCAAAGGTGCTTTTTCAAAGAGGCAACTGGACTTTCTGGTCCAACCCAACTTGAGCAAAGAATGACAAAAAGGGAAGTTTTCTACCCCTACAGCTTAGACAGGAAAAAACACACACAAAACAGAAAAAAATAACCCAGATAGACAGTGACATGTCTCAGTAAACTGACCGAAGGTTGAAAGATCTGTCTGACAGAGAGCTTATCCAAACAGAAAACAATGTTTTTTTATTTTTAATTACATTTATATGCCGCCCTTCTCCGAAGACTCAGGGCGGCTTACAATTTTTGGGATACAACCCAGTGTGCTCAGCAATAGCCTTCATTCCATTGTATATGCCTGCTTATTACCAAGCGGCATTTTTACAAAGTCAGCTTATTGCCCCCAACAATCTTGGGTCCTCAGTTTACCTACCCCAAGAGGATGGAAGGCTGAGTCAACCTTGAGCCTGGTGGGATTCGAGCCTGCAATAATTGCAGGCAGCTGGAACTTAAGAGCTAGGCGTTTAACAGCCTGCACCACCAAGGCCCTTTTGGTCAAAGGACTGAATTTTGCAGTAACACCAGAACAGCTACCAATTATAGATCTCCTCACAGCCACAGAGGCAGCCATCAGGAACAATAAACTGGCAGAAGCAGAACAATTAAGGATGAAGGTATTTGTAGCTCTCGTCAAAACCAAAATGCCCCCTTCCAACCTTCACAATTCAAGAAAGGAGGGCAGTGACATCCCTAGGAAGAGAGATCCAAACATCACCATCCTTGCTAGCTGATGAAGGAAGATGCACAGTCATCCTGAATACTACCAGGAAGTCCAGTTGCCTCTTGAAAAAGCACCTTTGAAACAACTGTGACCTGGATGACTGAGAATATCTCCATATACACCTCACCCAAGAACTATAAAGATCAAAAGAAAAGCTATTTAATTAAATGCTACTTCATGGATTCATTTTTAATTTAATGTTACAACAATTAGAAGCAACCTTAGATTAAGGCAAAACTGTATAATAAACTATCATTATTGAAGTAACAGACAAAAGAGAGGCCCCACCTTGAGGATTTATAATACACTGAAGGTTTCACAGGCAATGATTTGAAATGTCCATATGAAGAAGTCCTACTTACATCATGGCATCCTCATATCTAAATAAAGGTTTGAATCTAACATTCTTCTGTATTGTGCTCTTAAGTACATTGAAGTGTGGCTAAAAAGCACTCATTAACACCAAAACCACAAAATTATCCTTGTAGTTGGAAAAACTGGGCATTTTTATCTGAAGATCTCTTGATTAAACAATTTGCTCTGTGTGCTTACACAATATTTGGTAAATTAAATCACAGCAGTCAGTTCATTATTGCTTCCTACACCAAAAGTGTGTTAACAGCGGAGATATATTATAGAACACCTAAGTTTAGATAAGTATAACTAAATTGCAACACCACTTATTGGAAACTGTTCACCTAAATTGTTCCCTAGGAACAATACTTCAAATAGGAATTTATTAGTACAGACAGTCCTTGACTTACAACAGTTTGTTTAGTGACTGCTTGAAGTTACAGCAGCACTAAATAAAGTATCTTAACTTACTGCACCTGTGTATGGTTTGCCAACTGCACAGTGGCAGATAGGACAGCACTCCAGAGGGTTAACATCATTGCCCAGAAGATCACTGGTTGCCCTCTCCCCTCTCTGGAAGAGCTTTATAGCTCCCGCTGCCTTAAGAAAGTTCAAAACATTCTCAAAGATCCATCTCATCTATTACCCTCTGGCAGATGGTACAGGATAATAAAAACAAGGACAAATAGGCTGAAAAACAGCTTCTATCCCAGAGCAGTAACTCTTGAATTCTTCTGTATAGTGCAATATTAATGCAATGTCAGGGATTTTCAATTCTATGTGTAGAATGTGAAGGATGTGTGTTTGTGTTTATTTTCATAGTCATAATGTACAATGAAGATGGTATTTAATTTTGTTGTACGAGGTGCAATGACAATAAAATAAACTAAAAAAGTGACTTATGATCATTTTGCATACTTATGACTGCTGTAGCATCCCCAAAGTCATGTGATCAAAATTCATACCAACTCATATTTGTGACGGATGCCCAGGTCCCAGGGTCATGTGATCACTTTTTGTGATCTTCTGAGAAGCAAAGTCAATGGAAAAGGCAAATTCACTTAACAGCCATGTTACTAACTTGACAACTGCAGTGACTCACTTAACAACTGCAGTAAGAAAGGTCATAAAATGAGGTAAAACTCAACAAACATTTCACTTAGCAACATAAATTCTGGGCTCAATTGTGGTCATAAGTCAAAGACCAACTGTACATCTATATTCCATCTTTCTTCTAGGAGTTCAACGTAGATCTCTTAGGAATCTTCTTTAATTCTCACAATAATGTTGGACTGAGAAGAGACTGGGCCAATGCCACTAAAGGAACAATATGGTAAACTGGGGACTTTAATCTGACTCTCCTAATCCAATCTAATGCTTCAACCATACCTGTTCAGATGACAAGTTTTGAAGTCTTTCTTTTTAAGGGTCGAAAAATAAACTTCTTACATAGTTAACCATTCAGATTCGATGTGACACAAAGTGATCAACCACAGCTTCTTGGACATAGCTAGCAATTCAAATCACGTTCACTTGGGACAATGCCTACCCCGTATGTTAATAGAATAACCGTTCAGAATTAACTTGTTTAATGCATGCAACAATAATTATCCTGTTGTTTCTTAATTTTGGAAAGGATATTAAATCTCTAGGAGCTCTGTGTTCCAGTGTAAGATGAGCTGCAAAGTCATCTGTTACGTGATTGGGATCTCCTCCAGGTAATGCTGCACATATTGGACAAATCTGAAAATGATAAGAAGTTTAGAAAGTCTATCTGCATTATGGTCTTCAGCAACAAGACATCTCTAGCAGGAGCTGCCACATTAAAAAGCACACAAAGCACTTAAGTAAATTGGAATGCTAACTTCAGAGGGCAAGAAAGGTTAAACATGTATGCATACAAGACTGAATATTTCATCTATCTTACAGTGCTGCCAATCTATACATCAAACCTGATATAGAGCTGTTATCCAATTCTGGCTTTTTAAGCCAGAATCTAATAATTTTGTCACTCCTGATTTCCGAAGTGACTTTGCCAGAGCATTATGGAGGTAAAGTTTAGACCAAGTGGGAGGTGGGGGGGAGAAACCATCAGTAATCATTTATAAACAGACTGTCGGTTTTGCAGAGACAAAGAAGATTCTAGATGGCTGTAGAAAAATATGGCAGCTGCCACTGATGGGTTTCTGGAATGAGCCCATTTTCAATTTGGGCTCCATTATGATCTATTAATTTAGGGGTATGTGAATTTCTCCTTTAAAGGAGAATTGAGCACTTGGATTAGATGTTTCAGTATGATTACAACTTTGACATCATGCAGATTTTTATAACATTCAGTAGCTATGAAACATTACTGCCACCGAGTGGGGTCAACCAAAGCTCTTGAAAGCTGCAACTGCATAAACTGATTAAAAGTGATGAAATTGGTAAGGCACAAAAAAAGCACTGGTATTTTTAAAATATTGGTAGTTCTGGGTTTGTTTGGGGTTTTTTTTTGGGGGGGGTAATTTTGTGTTAAGAGTTTTATGTATTCATTTACTATGAAGCCAAACAAAACATTATTGGTATCGGTTTGCTGTATTGATTGTGTACTTTCTTTATTTTTCTTTATTTCTAGGGCATATTACAAAATAAAACATTAGCCTGCACTACTTTCTACATTTTCATTCTTCAGGATTTCTACATGTTTGTGTATGTCTCAGTATGTCCCCTTCCAATGTGCCTACCCTTCTAAATTAAAGTAAAGAGATAAAAAATCAGATTGGAAGAAGGGGTCTTACTGCCTGTCAAAAGGAGCATCTGTAGAAACCACAATGCATGCAAACTTTGCATTACACAGGTATAGTATTAAAAATTCCTCCTCATAATCATTATGTATGACAGTATCAGCACTTAAAGCAGCATTAAGTCCATACCAGTGGTGGCTAACCTTTTTGGGCTCCTGTGCCAAAATTGTGCACTTAAACGCTCGCACTCGCGTGCCAGCACCCAGAAGGCAATGCGCCCGCCCAGGTCCCCTACGCATGAGCGTGCAATCCCCACCCCTGCCACCCCCTTACCTGCACTGCATCTCATATTTGATTTTCAGTCGGTTTGAGGCCTTTTTTGGCCTCCCAAAGGCTTGAGGAAGGCTTCTGCGGGCTTCTACAAGCTTTGTAGGCTGAAATCTAGCCCCGTTTCATCACTTCCTGTTTTTCCAAAAACCGGAGTGACAAAAGAGGCCTACACAGCTTGTAGAAGCCTGCAGAAGCCTTCCTCAAGCCTTTGGGAGGCCAGAAAAGGCCTCAAACTGGCCGAAAATCAACTGTGAGGTACGCATATGCGCAGTGAGGTATGTTTGCCTGCAGCTCGCGTGCTGGCACAAATGGCTCTGCGTGCCACCTGTGGAACACGTGCCATAGGTTCACTATCACAGGTCTATGCCATCACTTTTTTTTATTAAAATGCTCTTACAATGAAGAATAAATCAGGAAAATATTCAAAGGTAACATTACACAAATGGAAAGCTCAACATTTTTATTTTATTAATTTAATGTCTGTACCAAGAATATGTGTGTGTGTGTGTGTGTGTGTCTATGTGTATATATGTGTGTGTATGTATATGTGTGTATATATATGTGTGTATATGTGTGTGTGTGTGTATATATATATACACACACACATATATATATATACATACATACATACATACATAATCAGAATAAAATCACAGTGCTGAAAAACGTGAATACAAAAATTAAAACCAAGGCTACTTAAACAGAAAAGCAATAAGGCAATAGCTTCAGCTGGAATGTGCATCCCTCATGAGAGTGTTCCATGACTGGTCTGCTATTATTGAGAATGCTCTATTCCTGGCCACCTTATCTTGAGCTAAAACGATTGTCCAAACTGATCTTACTGCATAGGGATATGGGGGCAGGTTTTAAACTGCCAGACTCTTAAACGAGGCCCTGAAACACTAATGTAGCACTCCTGGGCCTGACACCCTTTTAGCTATTTTAGCATCCAATTTTATTTTTTTATTTTATTTTTTTATTGTTTTTATTCATATTTATATGCCGCCCTTCTCCGGAGACTCAGGCCGGCTTACAATTTTTGGGATACAACCCAATGCGCTCAGCAATAGCCTTCCTTCCATTGTATATGCCTGCTTACTACTAAGCTGCATTTTTACAAAGTCCGTTTATTGCCCCCAACAATCTTGGGTCCTCGATTTACCTACCCTGAGAGGATGGAAGGCTGAGTCAACCTTGAGCCTGGTGGGATTCGAGCCTGCAATAATTACAGGCAGCTGGAACTAAGTGCTAGGCTATTAACAGCCTGCACCACCAAGGTCCAATTTAATAACTGAGTAGCTGTTTTCTGCATTTTGGGGCATTTTAGTAATCTAGCCAAGAAATTGTATATATTAGGTGTAACTGAAACTAAGCAATTTTGATAGATAAGGTGGAAAATGGCATGCCAGCCTAAGTTTGGGACAGGCCTTCCTAGCCATTCAGGCCATTTGTCCCTCTAATGATAAGGTTTGAATCAAGGAGAGCTCCCAAGTTATATAACTGTTATTTCAGAAGAAGCACAATCTTGTTAACAGGGCATCTTCCAAATTTCCTGGTTTAAGATTCCCATCTACATTATTTCTATCTTATCTAGGTTCAGGGTTTTTGGCTCCAGGCAACTTTCAAGCCTCTATACAATCTTTTCTGGTTCAGATGGAAAGGAAAACAGAGTTCAGTGCCATCAGTATACTGGTTAAGACAGTTCTCCAAATCTCTGGATAATTGCTCCCAAAGTCTTTATGTAGATATGAACATAAAAACAAAAGCTCTACAGAGAATCATTAAAACTGCCCAGAATATCATTGGGCTCCAGCTACCAGCCCTGGATGACGTCTTCGCATCTCGCTGTTTGAGGAAGTTGCACAACATTCTCAGAGACTCTTCCCATCCTGCTTACAATTTTGGTGAACTGTTGCCTTCTGGCAGAAGATACAGAACAATTAAAACTCGTTTTCTGAATAGTTTTTATCTGACAGCTATAATTGCACTTAACAATGAACTTAAGGACTACTACCATCAGTGAGCTGTTAGGCAGTATTACTTGGTCTATTGTGTGGATGCTTGTGTGTTTTTAGGAGGCGGGGAATTTTGAGGGTGGGGAGGTGTTTGGGGATTGTCATGTGTGTGTGCATGTTGAGTTTGGTCTCTGGGTGTTATGTGAATTTCGTTGTATGTATACTGTGTATATACATACATACAATGACAATAAAGAATTCAATTCAATAAACAAACAGCAGGGAAAACCATTAGAATTAAGTACTTTGGACCAAAATATAAATGTCTCATTGCCATTCTCTGCTGCCAGCTCTGCAGGTAGAAATAATGCCACCTTAATATATTCCTGTAATTCTCTGTGTTGGACCACATTGTAAATATCCTAAGACTTTTATTCATGCAGATAAGAAGAACCTAACTTTCTAAATACATCTAACAACTGAGATACAGAACAGCTGGTCATGGAAATGATCAGAAGACAGCCGATCCTAAACTTTAATTTACCCATCAGCTTGGATGACTTTCAAGAAGGATTAGACCAAAATTATAGACAATAAAAGTTATAAAACAGGTAAATGAAAATAGCTTTTAAAATTTCATCCCAGAAATTTAAAAAAAAAACAGAGAACCTGTGTGGAAGAATGCTACTGGTCTCATGTCCTGCTTCTGGGCTTTAATAAAGCAGGCAAGTTGACACATTATGTACAGAATTTTAGACTAGGTGGCCTTTGTGCTAATTCAACTCATTTGAGCTGTTCCTATAAGTTTATTTTTCCAATAATATATGTTCTTTTTATATTAACCAGTTATATATAACTGAAGGGAAAGGGATCATACAAGGAAGTTTCTTTAATTGATCGCCACTCGAATCTAACACCAAATATGTTCAAAATGTGTACTCAGCACTTACCTATAAAGACTTCATTTTCAGTTTACATGCAAATAAGACTCTAATATGTGCAACATTAATACCTGTTATTATTTTATCATCCTTAACAAAGTAAAAGTAAACAGCATTCTTTTAAACTCTTATAATGGAACAAAGAAAACTATATGGATGTTAATATAAACTAATTTTTTTTCTGGATGCCCCAGTCAAAAAATTGCCAATCAAATTATCAAGAACTAAGTGTACTATCTGGTAAAGCACATATTGAAACATGTGAGGAGTCTAAATGCAACAGCATAGGAAGGGTAATATAGGTTTTATAGGATAACAGATATTTGTGTGATAACGTAAGTGAAATAATGTGTGGCCGGGGTGGCGGGGCATTGCCAGCTCAACGTCTCTCGTGTCAGGCACCTGTGGTGGCCTGAGCACTCTGCCAGCAAAAATGGGCTCCTGAGCTCTGTTTCAGCTGTGACGGACACCTGCAACCATCTACCAGTGAAAATGGAGCTTGGAAGTGCCACCCGTGGCCCTTGCAAACTCCGTTTTCAGCTGCGATGGCCTCCTGCAACCCTCTGCACACAGCCCTCTTGAGCTCTGTTTTTGCTGGCAGAGGCACTGCAGCCCAGTCCTTCGCTGTTTCCAGGGAGCCCCCCTGGGCCAGATCTAAGCACCCCACAGGCTGGATCTGACCCCTGGGCCTTGAGTTTGACACCTCTGCTCTCAAGTGACCACATAGCTAGATTTCTAGGATGATCCCTCAAGGTCCCCATAAGGTGCATTCACTGCTGGCTGTCCTCTCTCTTTATTCCACTTTTCCCAGTATTATAGATTTCTCAGGTGAGCTGGATCTTCACATAATGTGTCCAAATATAATCATTTGAGACTAGTCATTTGTGCCTCAAATGAGAACTCTGAATTGAGATGTTTTGTGATCCAGTTATCTGCTTACTTGGCTATTCGTAGTATTCAAGAATCTTCTCCAACATGGAAGTTCAAAAGCAAAATTCTATCCCTGCTTTTCCAAAATCCAACCTTTGTTTCCACAGAGGCCAATTCTAACATTTGTACATAAAAACGTATCATGGAATCCCAGTATCTTTTCCAAGGCTTTCACTACTGCCTTACAAAGTGAGTCTGCATTTTTCACGGACTCTGTTTTACTCTAATGATAAACCTATTTCTCATACATTGCTTACAGAATAGCAAGCCTTTTCCTTCATCCAGAGTTCATTTATAGTTTCTCATGTAAAAGCAATAGATTGCACCAGCTACATTTGGAGATAGATCAATGTAATGATTCTGTTACCTATTGTTACCTATTTTAAATGTCATGATTCTGTTACCTATTGTTTTCCTCTAACAGGACAACATGAAAAGTATGTGTTTTATATTATTTTAAGGCATTTATATCTCTCAAAACTGGGCAAAGAAATCCGGGCACCTCACAACAAAAATATTAATTTCTGTTATTAATTCAGGAGTGTGGCTATTATAATTACCACTTCTGTTGATGTTTCTGCGTGTTCTGAAGTAACATGTTCTTGAAGAGATGTTTCCGTATAACCCATTTTTCCACAATATGGACAAGTAAAAGACTGTGGCTGCTCTACAGAGAAAGCTTCTCCACCATAGTACAAATCTGAAATAATAAACAACATGACAACTGCAGTCAAAACAAATTATCACGTTGGGAAATATAAAAAATATTCTTTAAAAAAAAAGTTTTTAAAAGCTATTTAGCTCAACATACAATTTACTGAACTGAACTTTGAATATAAAACGGCTAATATATGGAGTTCAAAAGCAAAATAAACCACATATAACCTCAGCTAGCCAACATTTATATGTTATCCTATTTTTCCCCACTGTGGTTACATTTTATTTATTTATTTATTTATTTATTGGATTTCTAAGCCGCCCCATCTCCCTAAGGACTCGGGGCAGCGTACAATAAAACAATACAAATATACAGTTAAAAAGAAATTAAATCCAATAGAAACCCAAATTATAAGCAATCATTAAAACTCCCCATATAGCCCACCCTCAGTCCAGGTCAGCGAGTTGGAACAGCCATGTTTTTAGGCCCCAGCAGAAAGAGCAGAGGTCAGGGGCCACCCAGAGCTCCAGGGGGAGTTGGTTCCAAAGGGTGGGTGCTCCCACAGAGAAGGCCCTACCCCTCAGGGTCGCCAGCCAACATTGTCTGGCTGATGGAACCCCGAGGAGGCCCTGTCTGTGAGAGCGCACAGGACGATGGGAAACAGTTGCTGGCAGCAGGGTCTCCCGCCAATATACTATAATCACATTATTTTAAACTACAAGAATCAAGGCTAATGTTATTTATAACCTAAATTTTTGTACTGCACAAATAAATCCAACCCTACTGAATATTGTAGCATCTACTTTCTCTTTGCTTCCTATATTGAGAGCACATGAATGCCAGCAACTATTAAGACATTTTGAAATAACAATATACATCATTACTTCCTCAAAATCTTACAGCATTTAGAGAGTCTGACTCCTAGGGAAGATTCATAGCTAAACAAATAAGAGAAAATTTCAAGCTAAATTTCAAATATAAATAGCCATTCTTCACCTTTGTTCAAATTGAAATACCCACAGTCCACAGATTATAACCACTTGTCCAATGTCTATTCAAAGTTAACAGTGATGCTGAAGGAGTAGTAATTAGGACCTATCCTCAAAGTTCAAGCAGTTACAGTTTCCCAATGGTCACAATCCAGGTACTTGGTGCCAGGCTTGCAATTATGATGCTGCAGCATTTTACATGACTGCAATTTCCAATGTGATTTTGATTTCTTGCTGGCTTCCCTCAAGCAAAATCAATGGGGAAACTGGAAGGAATTTGGAAGCTACCCAGCCATTTTCACCTATCTGCGCTCTGTAGCACCCGCCTCAGCACCCAATTCTCTGGAGAACCTCCCCCCCACACCCTGTTGCCTGGAATTCCAGTCTCTTCCTGTTTAATGACTGATATGGTCCTGGGATTATGATAGCAACCAGGACAGCCATTGCTAAGCGATGCAATTACGTGACATTCCAGCATCACTTTGTGATGGAAATTCTGGTCCCCGTTGTAAAACTCTTCCTAAAATATCCTGAGCATATATAAAATTCTCAATTCAAATCCAAGTGGAATCATTTGCTATGCTCCCTGACAAATGTCACACTGAAAATAACATCATGCCACCAGTGGGCACCCTGTGCCTTGCAAACCTGCTGCAATATTACATCATATTTCTACAGACCACAAGAAAGATTGAAGTTAGAAAGAGACGGGCTCTTAAAAAATTACTATCAGCCTTCTTTCCAGAATTAATTCGACAATTTCCCAATTTAACAGAAGTGCGACATTATTTTGGCCTCCCCAGAAACAATCAAAGACCGAACATTAAGCTTCCTATCTTCACATCGCTAACATTTATTGAATGTGCTGAACTGACAACCACAGTGTGAATTACAACAAACACCTTAGGTCAGTATATTAATAGTAGTAAACTATGATACCTGAATAATAGTAAGGTAACAGCTCTCTTTATACAGAGCATGAGAAAGAGAGGCTGGTATGTGACTGGAGCACTGAACAGAAAGAAGTCTAGAGGACAGAAGGCATGTCCTCTATTCACATTTTTTAAAATTCAGCAAAGATATTCTTCTGCTTAAAGAAGTCCTTAAAAATATAAAGAAGCTGGACATAACTAAAACTTTGCTGTATAACACGCCTAATGACTTTTAAAGCTTGCCTTTGGCTCATAGAGGGCCAGTATCCAAACTGCCACAAATCTCCTTTCACAGGAAGAGAAAGTGACTGACAGAACTGAGAAACACCCAAGCTAGGCAGACACAGCTCCTGTATTGTAATAGAAGCATTGTGCATGAACTGCAGTGACACTTACGGTTATAAGCTGCAAGAACAAACCGAAACAATTCTTTTGGAGCTGAGGAAGTATGTTGCAATATGAAGTTAGATGAAAAATTAAATGGTGAAAAACAATTGAGACGACAGCATGAATTGCTAGACCAAAGCCACATCCATCAGCTGTGATGAGATGCCAAAAGGGTTACCCATCATCAATTACAGCCTCTTCCTTGATAGGTTGGTTGATGGCATAATACCAGCCCTCAGGAAAATGCAGCCAACTCCTGGCAGGCTGTCCAGGGCTCAGCAGGTATGTTCAACTATTCCATCATTGACTCGGCCAGGTAATATGCTACGACTGGCTGCATGTCATCCTGGCAGATGGTCTGGTTGCTTTCCTTTTCCGCAACTGTGCCTGAGTTCTGCTCCACAATCTCAATACCTTTAGCCATGTCGTCTTCTGAACTGGGCTGCTGCTAGAAACACCTTTCTGCCTCCTTCCTTCTAGACTTTGGTTTCTCTATTTGTCCTTTATTTTCTTTACAAACGCAGCTTTACCACCTCAGTTTTGTACTTTTTCTGATGTTTTTGGACTATCTGCTCTGCAGTAATATGAAATCTAGAAGGGTTTTCCTTTACAGGAACAGTGGGTATGTGATTACAAATTGTTTGGGATAAATTCTACACTGTAGCTGGATTAGATGTTATTACAAAGGACTGAAAATAATTTTAAAAATATAATTATGAATCTAGTTATGTAAAATCAAGGTGGAGTTAAAAACACACTAACAAAGTTTGTATAATTAATGGTTAAAAGCACAGCACCCAAAATTGATAAACATGAGTAGTAGTCCTGTCTTAGGCACGAACCAAATGGGCTACTTTAAGCCATCGCTCCGTCTCAGGCCTAGAAAGGAGGCAGTAAAAAAACATTTCCAAAAATGTAGTTTCCAGGAATTGAAACAGACAAAAAAAAAAAGTCCTACCGTTATTAAAGGACCACTCTTTCATTTTTTCTATCACTCCCACACTCCCAATATCAGCACTCAATACGAAAGGAATTTAGCCATTAACTTAAAAAAATAAATACTACACTAAGAGAAATCATCCAATATAAAAGTCTATGAATGTTGCATTGTGTATTTTTGATATACTTCAATCCAGATGATTAATATTATAACGCTTGAATGTGCACAGACCATAACCACCATCTGGTTCTTTTTGGGTTAGAATTAAACATTTCATTTACTTATAGTTCATACTCTCTAATTCAACACCCCTTACCCTGCTTTTTAAAATCATCTACTGTACTATTTAAATATGAAAATAAATTCACCAAGATGGAAGGGGTAGATGACTTTATCATGTTAGTTACCTAATTATAGAGAATAAAGCCACCACTATGGAATACTCTATATACAAACAGAGAGAGTGAGCAGATGCTCCAAGCCAGGTATTCTAGTTTAGCTACTGCCTCTTTTAGCAACAGTTTGCAATTACAATGGTAATGAAAAAACAGCTTTGCAACCAGTCCACGTATTTACAGCCTTTGCAGATGTGCAAAGCAAAGGAAAGCTGAAGTAACATCAAAACACAGTTGCTATTTCACTCAGTGACCACTTCACTTAACAATCAAGTTGCCGGTCCCAATTGTGGCTGCTAAACAAGGACTACCTATACTGACTTATCTTCAAAAGCATCACATAGGTCGTCAGATGCGTTCACTGCAAACATTTGAGAAATAAGTCTTTCATTGTTTTACTGGCAAAGGTACAGATAGTTGTCAACTTACAATAAATGAGACCAGAATTTCCATAGCTAAGCAGTGGAATTGTAAAGCAAGACTCCATTACTTAGTGATGGCAATCCCTATAGTCCCATTTGCTGCTGTTAACTGAATCCCATAGTCGTTAGGCGAAGCAACTTCCTGCTGGCTTCCATGACCAAACTCATTGGGGAAGCAATCAGAAAGTTGCAAGTCCTAGGCTAGCAGCCAGGTTAACCTGCTGGCTTCCCATTGTCTTTCTGGGGAAGCCAACAGGGAAGGTTGAAAATCATAATCATGTAATTGCACTTGGCAACCAATCGTAAACTGAACGCTGTTGCCAGGGACTCAGATTGGGATTACATGACCATCAAGGTGCAGGAACAGCTGGAACGCCTTCGTAACTTGGGATAATCTCTGACTAAATGGTTGTAGGTTGAGGACAACTGATTATGAGAGCCAGTTTGATGTAGTGGTTGAAGTGCTAACCTAAAAAGCAGGAGACTGTAAATGCTAGTCTTCCCTTAGGCAGAGCTGGCTGGGTGACTGAGCAAGACACTCTCTTTCAGTCAAGGACACCCCACCACAGGGTTGTTGTTGCAGGAATAATAGAAGGCAAAAATACCAAATATGTTAGCGGTCTTGAGGTGACAATGAATACACACATAACACACACACGCACACACAGAGCAGGTGAGATAAAAATATAATAACGTAATAATGCTCAAATATAATTAAATGCATTAATTTCAATCTTTCATATCTATGTTGGAAAGAGTGGACTAAAGCTGCAAATTGCTAATTCCTAGTCTCTTCTGTGACTCAGAATCACTGCCTAAATTCCTACCATCCCAGCCTACAGGGCTTTTTGTCTTCCATTTCTCACATAGAAGCACTGCTACTATATCTCTTCTAAGGAAATAGCAGAGCTGTGAAAAAAAAAACCTGTGTGTGCTAAGCTACTGTATCAGCAAACTTCTGAATATTTTTGGACAGCCAAAATGTTCTTGCCTGCCCCTTCCAATGTCACTGTTTCTAAATCTTTCAGCCAAAAAAAGTCATTTGCAGGGAAAAGGTCTGTTACCCATCTGTTCAAAACTGGTGTGATCTTGTCATTTCTTTTCCTGTTTGTAAACAGTAACAGTTGAAGAGCTCATCAAAGTGTTCACATCAAATTTAGTAAGAGACGTATCACAGGGAATATATACCCAGACTACAGGACGTACGTGACAATGATATAATACTGGTGCGGGCACACACATACACACATACATATGAACATGCTCCTAAGCAAAAGAACTGAAAACTTAGGGTAGAATTTGATGCAAGATCAAAGTAACCTGATGAAGAGAGAAACATGGCAAGAAAGGAAAAGCAGGAAGAAAAAACATGGAAAGATAAGCAAAGTAGGGAGATAAGTCACAAAATCCTCTCACTAATTCTAAAATGCTTTACTGTATACTTTATTGTTCAGATGAGAGAACTGGGAGAAAGTATGTATAAGCAAAGTATTATGTAAGATATTCTTTTCCTCCTCTGATACAATAGTCTTAATTAATTTTTTGCCGGCACCTAGAAATTGGATTTTTCAATCACTCCAATCTTTCCTGTGCATATGTAATTTCTATTATAGTTCAAACCAGTATAAAAGTAACCTCCTGAATTAAACTTCATCTGCATTAAGAAAGCCCCAGACAGACATTCCTAACACAGTTTTTTGACAAAATATTATAGACTGAAGACATTCACAGAATTAAGCATTCCACTAATCTACTAGTTGCCACGCTCTGCATATGCCTCAAAGGCTTTCAGGCTGGGCAACTGCAAACTTTTCTACATCAAATTTAAAATGATAGGTATTCATTTTGTTGTGCTTTGTATCAAGACCTTCCAGTGTCCTATTGCCATTTTCCCATTGTGTTCTTGACCTGGAAAATAAAAAGAAAAGCTAATTTTATGCTGAGTGACTTGGAGCAAGTCACATTCTCTTACCCCAGCTACCCCATAAGGTTGTTGTTACAGGGGAAAATAGGAAAGAGCAGCCAGACTTCTCATATCTAGCACTGGTCCATAAGCCCATACTTCTCACTGACTTAATCAGTTTCAGTTATGTTATTTTATTTGTACTTCGTTTTGTGAGAGCATGTATGTGAAGTGTCACTTATTTTGGCTATGTCCTGCGGCCGAATTCACTGGAGAAAGCAATTGTGCTGGGAAAATTTAGCGGATGGTTGGACACCATCAAAGCTGCCACCAGTCACAGCATAGAAAAACTCAAAGAAGCAGTGCAAGATTGGAAGGTGTGGAGAGACCTGCCCAAAGAAACCCCAAGAGTCGGACACCACTTAATGGATAACATCTTCATCATATATGTGAGAGCCATTTAGTGTAATGGTTATGACACCAGGTTAGAAACTGTGAGTTCCAATCCCACCTTAGGCTCAAGTCCAGCTGCTGACTCTGGGCCAGTTCCTCTGTCTCAACCCTAAGGAGGAGGCAAGGACAAACCACTTCAGAAAATATTGTCAAGAAAACTGCAGGGACTTTTTGTGTAGTTGATAGGAGTCAAGACTGACTTAAAGGTGCACTTTTGCACAGGTGCATAAACACACAAATGGGTATGCATATATTTGTGCTGTTGGTGTGTGTATGTGTGTAAACAGAGATTTTCAAAACTGTTTTTCTTTTCATTCCGTGTGTGTGTGTGTGTGTGTGTAGGGAATGAAAAGAGAAAGAGTTTTGGAAATCCCTGTTTAAAAAGGATCCCATATTTTCTTATTAAAAGAAGTTCAAAAAATCTATTTCTTCATAGGAGGCATGTTCTCATAGCTGTATTCAAATTAGAATTTGTGACATAACATTTTTGCCCTTTTGACTTAAAAAGAAAAATCAATGTGACTATATGTTACTCTAGCTCAGGGGTGTCAAACTCAATTTCATTGAGGGCCACGTCAAGATTGGTTTTGACCTTGGAGGGCTGGTGGGGGCGTGGCCATGGTGGGCATGACATGGGACTGCACCTCTGCAGACATGGTTTTATAACCTTATAAAAATAGGGAGGCGTATATTTCTGTAATTTTATTTTTTAATACTTACTTGAGCTACTTGATCAACTTATGAGAGAGAGAGACCAGATCAAGAAACTGATTCCATAGGAAGGCTAGGACTACAAAATTGTTGACACAGGCTACAGTAGCAGAATCCTGCAAGCCTGAAAGGTAAAATATTTTACTTGTTCTCCCTTTTATAACCTTCTGAGTTATGGAAGGCCTCCTGGACTACTCCAAAGGCTCCCTTTTGGGCCTGGATCGCCTCCCGGAGGACTCCGGAGGCCAAAAGCGGTTGTGGGAGGGGGGTGCCTACACCCCATTTTAGCTAGCAGAGGGCCCCACAGGCCGGTCCTTTGCTATTTCCAGACCTGCTCTGCAGGCCAGATCTAAGCACCCCGCGGGCCGGATCTTGAGTTTGACACCCCTGCTCTAGCTATTATAGGTCACTGAAGCACATGCAGTGTAATCTTTTTGAACATCATCATTCTATTTTAAAATTTATAGAAAAACACACATAAAAAAGTAGAACAACAGATATTTTTACACAAAAGTTTTCCCCAAAAAGGAAAAAGAAAAAGGTATAAACAGATGAAAAAGAAAAATATTTGTGAGTAAGTAAATGCCATTTGTCAAGGAGAAATTGTCTCTGGCTGTTTATAAGTAGTCATGGACTTACAACCATTCATTTAGCAACTGTTCAAGTTATAAAGCCACTGAAAACACCACCCAAACTTGATCTATGTCACTTTTTTTCATATGTTATATATAGACATGCTTTGATTTTAATATGAAGCAGAGAACTATCAAGCAGAATGTGAGCACGTTTACAGCCATTATAATCTCTCTATTATCTACAATTCTACAAAATATCTGAAATATGAAAAAACAGTGTAAAAACAGTGTAAAAGCTATAGAAAGATCAAAGCCAATAATGAAATCTTTCTCACAGCAATCTTTGTTGAATGTTCATTCTACTAATATATTTTCAATCTGTTTCTCCTATCATACTAGTTCTAAGTCCTCCCTTGTTTTTTTCTTCTAATTTTGAAACCACAAAAACCCTAAGCAAATTTACAATTCAAACAGTAGAAGGAAATACCCCTTAACTCATACAGGTTGATTCTGAATTAAATGACATGGAAGTTTTAAATCATAAGTTGGCTAGAAGGACCTTAGTTTTAGTTATTTTTGGAAGATTTGTTTGTTGGTACATTGTTAGGTCTAAAGAAACCTCCAATGTAAAACCTTTCTTTCCCCCAAGTACAAGACATCCTGCAAATGCTGCCATTACTGACTTGCCTCCTAACATCTGATACAAGAACAGAAGTTGCCACATTTTTTTAATGGCACACATACTCTCATCTGCCTCACTTCCAATTCTCTCCTCAAGGATGCCAAAGAAAAAGAAAAAAAATCTGTAGTGGGGCAGTCTACCCCAAAAACTCAAGTTAGTTAATGACAATCTGCAAATACACCACAATACATGTTTGATTTCAGATTTTTGTGCTTTTACCATCTTTTATGTTTATTCTGTTTTTCTGAGATAAAATTCCAGAAGTAATTTTTGTTTACCTCGAAATAACATTAAGTAGGTAACTAAGTAAGTAACTAAGCAAGTAACTAACTAAGTAAGTAAGTAAGTAAATAAAAGGCAAAAATCATTTACCAAAATCTACCCTTGTTAGTATGCACTGCATTGGATGGTCAGTTGTATGCCTTGTCGTTGTTGCACCACTTTCATAACAAGATGCACACAGATCGTAATCGTAGCAAATTAAACACTTGTATCTGCGACCTCGGAAATTGCCTTTTAAACATGCATCGCAGCTGACACCTGCAAAAAATAGATAAACAGAAAATCATTAGCCATTTGCATGAACAATCGACATCTGTGCAATTGCATTGCAATACCACTGTCCAGAATTACTATCAATTCTATCAATTATCTTATAGTTGAAAATTAAGGTTCATGATTTCCTAATTATCCTGAACATGCTTCTCACATTACAACAATCAACTAAAATACTGACTACTCATATTCTCAGATAGGAGTCTCCAACATGAGGGCTTCCAGGTCAATTTTGAGAGCCATAATAATACTTACAAAGAGCAAGACCACTAAGGCATGCTTGCAAGTTTATCTCAAAAGAAGATGGCATTGTTTACAGCCCATTTAAATGAGGGTAACATGTGAAACAACAGTGAGATAGAGAGATGGACTGACAGGCAAGAAGGGATAGAAAAAGCAGTGCAAGCTTGCCTACTGCCCAGAATAGAAACCACCTCCTTCATGGACTACAGAAAAAAAGAAACTGTCAAATCTTTAATTTATAATCCTAATTTTCACCCTCTCCATCTCCTCTCTCCAGGAAAGACTTAGGAGACTGATGGAGATGTACAAAGCTGTGGAATTCAACAGGTTTATCAGAGAAACTGAGGCTAACAGGTGTACAACGAAAGAAAGCATTGTTCCATGTCCAGACAGAACAGGCAGGATGGCTGCATGTTTTGCCTCCTATAGAAATGCTATCAGAAATGCTCAGGACTACAAACTCTTCTTTCCACTGGCCTGTTCCCTGCATCACTGGTGCAGCTTATTATCAGCAGCTGCTGTCCAGAAACTCTGGTAGTGACTACAGGTGTTTATGTCAATGTATAAAACTTTCAAAGCTGCAGACCTAAAATGAATAAATTGATCTTTTTGAAAGGCTTGTGATGATCTGAATTTGAGATTCTTGTCCTGAAGTCTAAAGACTTTCTACACATTATTTTGGTAGTTCACACTACCAGATAAAAGCATTTCTATACAAACCAAACAGACATAGTTCTTGTAATACATTTCATTCTGATCTGGGCATACTGACATAATACTCTTGTTTAATAAATGTATCTTAACTATATAACTACTGTAAGTTAAAACAAAGGGTTAGATTACTGCTAACCCTTTGATATGAAAGGAATATGTACTAGTTGGTTCTAGTTATATACAGACTAAAATTATCACTGGTTTGTCCATTAAAAGCTGATTGTTTGAAGTTGTCTAAGAAAAGCATTGATAAAATATCTCAAGCACAGATTAAGAGCATAACATATCAGATCTGAAGCAGATAATGTATGACATTAAAGTCATACCGTGTCCAAAAATATTTGTATTAGCTTTGCAAATATGTCATACTAGCTTGATACCCGTGCTTCACTATGAAACTATGTGGTCGGGCTTAGTTTTGGGGGAGGAAAATAAGGGGAAAAAATTCTGCCTCTGCCTACCAGCATCCATTGGTATTCATCTGGCTAGCATCCTGTCAGTATGTGAGAGAGTTGAAGGCTGTTTGTAAACTGAAACAGTATTTGCTGTGTGAACAAGGAGACAGCAAGAAGCCTGGGGGCGGCTTAGCTCAACTGTTCTGTACTAAAGCTGGTTGCCGCTGTGAAACTAAAACTGAAACTGAAACTCCTCTCCTCTGCTTGTGTTTTGCATTTGGAACAGATTTCTTTTCAGGTGGGGAAGGGGAATAGAACTCCTTAGCATCAGAGCATATTAATAATAATATATGAAATACTAATGCTCTGATGGTCATTTTGAAAAATTCTTTTATTAGTGAGCACCTAGAAGCCAAGAAGAACATACGTGACAAATTTCAAGTTTGTAGGCTTTACAGTTCTGGAGATTTTGTTATATGCGTGACTGGTATTTCCCTTTTATATATATAGATTCTTTAAAAATCAAAAATGTTATTGAATTTCAAAATCTTCCAAATCCTATTTTCTACTAAAAAAAGAAACTGAAAACTTTTTCATTGTTCAAAAACAGCTGAGCTGAAATATTTTACCGGAAGGGAAAGCAAAAAGTGGATTTGCAATTTAATATATGTATGCTTATACATTTCTTCAAATGTGACATTATTTGAGTTCAACAATATTCATTCTGCTGCATTTAGTATTGCAACTTTAGTATGCTTAAAAAGGAGAATCATGGACTTACAAGAACTGGAAGGGACCATTTAGAAACATCAAGACTACCCCCCCTCCTCCTGCTCAATATAAAAAATATACATTTTTTTTGTTTGTGTGTCCAGCCTCTTCTTGAAAATATCCCACTACATCTCTGAATTAAAAAAAAAAACTAGTAAAGGCAACAATCACTCGATTAAATGCTATTTTTCTGTAACTTAATTCCATTACAGTATTTTATGTTCTGAACTCCAGAACACTAGAAAACCATCTTATCTTCTATGTGACATCCTTGCAGGTGTCTGAATAGTACTGTTTCCCTTTCTCAAGTGAGACATATTCAATTCATTCAATCTTTCTTTTACAACTTACTTATTAGTCCTTTGAACATAATTATTGCCTTTCTCTTTCTCGTTGGATTGATTAAACGCTTAAGCTTACGGTTTGAAGATTTCAATGCCTGTAATTGGTTCATTTCTACTCTGAACACCTCTCTGTGTGTCTTCCTTGGTCAAAGACTGAGTCAAAACTGGGCATGCGCAGTAAGAGGCGGGACCAAAAAAATGATTGACTTAGTTTTCAAGCAAGGAAGCAGAGCCAACCTACACATTGGATTCTCCAACAGCTCAACGGAGAACTGTGATTTGCAAATTATATATGTTGATGAAGTGTAAAATTGTATTTGTCTTTTGCAGCCACACTACACTCCTATCTAATATTTTATTTCTACTCAACTACTATTGACTAAAAGATCTCTTTTACAAGTATTATTACGATCTTATACTCATATATTTGATTTTTGTTTCCTAGGTGAACTTGATGTTTATCCTTATTAAAATTATTGTTCTTTTCAGGCCATTTATCTGATCTACTAAAATTATTTTTAATTTTTTTGTGTAATCTGAAACCTCCAGCAATGGAGTACCTACAACTCTGGAAAGCAAGCTGTTCCACTGATTAATCATTTTCATTGTCAGGAAATTCCACCTTTTTTCCAGGTTGAATCACTCTCTAAGAAGTTTCCATCCATTGCTTCTTGTCCTGCCCTCAAGTGCTATGGGGAATAAATCGAAGACCTCTTCCCCATGATAGCCCTCCAAGTACAGGAAGACTGTTTTCAAAATTTCATTGGTATCTCCAGGTACAATTGGAAAACTATTGTAAAATTCAGAAATTAATAGCAGCTACTCAAGGAAGTCATTGTGTTTACAAATACAATTTCAGAAGAAAATCAAGAAAACAAACAGCTATGCATTGATTTGCAAACAGTACCCATCTTTCCAATCAAAACTCTGCACTGGATTAAATTTCAAATTTGCTCATCAATTATGCTATCATATTATCATTTATCACAGTCTGTCTTAAAGAGAGTTGGAACGCAAACATTTATTTAATACCTTTGTAAAGCTGCACATCACATATACACATATCACACACATCACATCACATCTTGCTCTGGATGGCAAACAATTAAAATCTGAATAGAAAGAATAACCACATTTATAAAAGTACAAATAATAACAGGTACCACAAAATCTAATTAACTATCTGAAATTATATGGTTTACAGTATACTGTGCACAAAAATTATTAGTATATTTTTCAATCTTCACTAGAGTATTACCTAAAGAATTGTAATACATAAAAATTGTATTATAATGCAAAAAGCAAAACAAAAATCAAAACAAAAGTCTTCAATTCAGAATTTTCTGGAACCCACTTCAAGAAAACTGTATCTGTACTTTCAAAACTGTATTCATGTTGAAGTTAATGATAACTACTATATTTAATACACTATAATTATTAAGCATGATCAAACTTTAAATCCATCTGCAGTGTTAATTACAGAGAAAGTATCATCAATAAGACTTTGAATAAATCATGGGTCAATTGAAAGGGAAAATATAACTATTGGAAGATCCTAAATAAAACTAGCACTTCCAAGTTTCAGCACACAAGTGCATTCTACAATATTAACACTTATTTCACCCAAATCTTCCATCTAAAAATGCTACAGAATTATTCTGCTTTTATTTTTAAACTTTCAGATGGAAGCTTAAAATAATTTACTGATAATACTGACCAAATGCCATGCTTCCTAGTTTTAATAAAAACCAGCAATGCAGATGTTTAGTTTCTCCCTATGATGTGGCTTTCATCAGCAAAGATTGGTCGAGACAATATTGTAATCAGGATTGAGAACCAGAAAGTATAAAATAGCCTTAATATTTTTCATTTGTTTGGTATTTTTTGTCCTGAAAATATTGTGTCAAAGACTAGAAAGCTTGTGCAGACTAGACACATGCTTTTGATGTACTTTTGTATTCCTCTTTTCCTTCTTAGGAGTGAGTAGGTCTAATAATATCACTGCTTCAACACTTGACAGAAAATGAGAGGATTGGCATTGCTGCTGTCATGACAGAAAAGCCAAGTGATGAAAAGAACAGAATCTGCAAAATCTCAAATCATGGATAAAGATCATCAGTGATAAAATATCAAAGAAAATCCCATTCCTGTGGCAAAGTCAAGCCAGAGGAGAATGCTGCTACTGATAAAAGCTTTTTCAATTGAGTAAAAAGGCAAAGAGGCAGAAGACAGAGTAGAATGGCACCCCAATCCAAGGGGGTTCATTCTTTCATACTAAGTTTAATAAAACATTAAGATTCCATAAATTTTAGATTCTGCAAGAGTTCATAAGGTATGCCAATCTGTAGGAGGTAGTTTATTACCTCAGAATTTTTTTCCCCAACTCAAGTACCTCCACCACAGTAGTCAACGATTATAAAAACTGCAGTCCGTTTGCTTTCTCCTAATCTAGGTTATTCATCCACCATGAAAGCAAGAGATACTGAAGAGTAATTGCGATTCTTCCCATTAAATTTGACTTTTCAATACATGAAGCTTTCAATAAAAGTGTGAAAATTCTCACAAAGTGAAAAACACTTTATAGCAGATCAGATCTTTGCCACAACAAGCGAAGATGGAAACTACCTCAACTCCAAAAAAAATTAGCTTCCAAGTTTTTACATAGAATAGGTAGAAGAAAAACAACAAAACATAGAATAATGATTGCTATAAACAATATTTACATTGGATACACAGCAATTATGGAATAATTTTGGTAAACGGCTTCATTGTTTTGCTACTGCTTCTCTAAGCTTTCCTGTAGAAATATATTCTACAATGTTTTGTCTTGCCTTGACAGCCAAGGCAGGTTTGAAAAAATTGTAACCTAACTCTGTAATATTTGAAATGCCCTGCCCAATGTTCAGAACTCATGTTACAAAGTTACAATACTGTTATCTAATAATGCTAGACAGATAATCCTTGATTTATGACTATTTGTTCAGTGAATGTTCGAAATTACAACAGTGCTGAAAACAGTAACTCACAGTTGGTCCTCAAAGTTATGGCCATTACAACAGTTCCATAGTCACGTTATCAAAATTAGGCACTTGGCAGACTGCTCACCCAAATGTATATCTTGGATTGAGGTGGGTCTTTGGCTACTGACTGGTGGGATTTGGTTAACAGTGGCAATGGCATGAGTGTTGCCAGTATTGGTCTAGTGTTAATCTTGGTCTTAACTTAATCTGATTGTCCCTTTTGATAAACCTCAAAAGTCAAAAAAGAAACAAAAAGACCAAAACTCCACCCCACCAGCAATCAACACCCTCATGAACAGAGATAAAAACCAAGATTAATACTAGACCAACAAACAAGAAATAAACAATACCTCAGTCAAGGAACTAACAATGCAGACAAACAAGCAAACATCAGCCAACAGCCCAATCAAGGAACCACCAAGACCACTTCTAGCAACACGAAAAGGGCAAGCCACTAGCATGTAAAAAAAGGGGAAACCCCACTCCCTCCTAGCAATCATAAATCATGACTGATTGATTTATTCAATTTCTAGCCACCCAACTCAATGAAGTGACTCTGAGCAGCTTACAATTCTAAAACTATAAAACAATTTTAAAAACACTGAAATATATTGCATATTTCCCCAACAATCTGAATTCCCATTTTACCAATCCTGGAAGGATGGAAGGCTGAGTCAACCTTGAGCCCCATCAGGATCGAACTCCACACTGTGGGCAGAGTTTGCCTGCAGTACAGCACTTTAACCACTGTGCCACTAGGACTCCTGATATTACCTAGGTTTGCAAGAAAACCACCATGCTTGGACAGCACCAAGGATCCCATGATTGTAGTAATATATTCTAGTTCACAGTATTTAAATTTTCATGATTGTTTATTTCAATAATTTTACAAAAATGTTTTAGGCATGACAGTATTTTCTTGTAGCACAGAGATCAAACACTCAGAAATGTAAGTTTGCAATACAGTCAACTTATAATACACAGACATCATATATCTTATTTTTAATGCCAACACAACTACCTAGTTTATTATTGATAAATGATATAGGCCAGTAGTGGAATCCTACCTTAGTCGCTACTGGTTCAGTGGGTGATCATGCGTGCGCGTGCACACCCTCCTAACATGCGCATTCCTCACGTGCCAATCAGCTGAGAGGATGAAGAAACGAAAAGCTAGGAGAGACCCCCCCCCCAATGCATTTTTTGGTCTTTTATCCTCTCAGCTAATTGTTGGCGGCTTTCCCCTCCTCCTCTCAGCTGATCAGAGACTTATTTTTATGGCCGAACAGGTAGTGATTTTTACTACCGGTTATACTACCACTGATATATGCAGCCTATTAGTGGCAACTCAATAGAACTGCATTCCAAATCTGAGTTACACCAATCTTCTCATTTTAATGGAAGCCTCTAGTACACAAAAATGGTGTTGGCAAATAAAATTAGCTTTTCTATCTTTCAAAGCTTGAAACCATTTCTAACGTTATTTTATGCCTTCTTGGGCCTTCTCTGCTTAATTCCCCAACACAGCTGAAATGCCAATAGAAACAAGATACAATCTTTGAATGTTATGACATTAAAGAGTAGAATAGTAAGGATAAAGTGGCTCACCCTAGTTTTGAAAATACTGCTTCTCGAGGATTTTCTCACCTTTGCTGTGCTTCTAACCGTACATGCATTTTAAAAAACTTAATACAGTATTCAAACACAAAGAAATGACAAGATAAAATAATTACGATCAAATTTAAGTTTCTTTTCAGATAAGACATGATTGTAAAGCTTTCTCACAATGAAGGCCTGCAGGAAGCTTGTTGTAACGCATGAATCATATTATTTAAATTTTGTTTCTCAGAGATCTGGAGCAGCGAGTAATTTCATGGATATTTTTTTTTTGCATTAACCCCATTATTTCTATATTTGAAAGAAAAGCATGTTCAGAGTCCTGTTTTAAACCATGATTTACCTCGCATATAGGAACATCTATTTTAAGTTCAAGATAATTTTGTATGTTACAAATTACATTCTTAATGATCCAATTTTATCAACAACCGGATTAACTAAGTACTTTTGTGCAGTATTTATTTCTAAAGCCCCATCGCATCATTGTCTAGTAGTTGCTAATATTGATTCAAGACTGTAGAAAACACAATGCATCAGAGATTATAGGGACGTGACACATTAAAAAAAGACAGACCACTCTCACTATATGGATAAACCTTACACGGCTTACATTCAAAAAGGTTTAGGAATCACAGGAGTATACACGAAATAGAAAACTATTTTTTATTTCAAGTGTGGAACAAAACAGTCTGACTCAAATGAATTCTGTTGAAACATTTCAACTTGGCTCTATTCCTAACACAAAATATTTCAAGTGCATAGAACAACAATTAAAACTCAGGATCAGCTGCATTCCCTTGTTTTTCATTCTAGGTCTTGAAAAGTGAAGTGATATTCTCTACTGAATGCTACCCATCACTCAAACTTCAGAAAAACTTTATCCAGGGGCATCACTGTTTACATTAGCATGTCACATTACAAATTCCACCCCTCCAACAGGAAGAATAGATAGGTGATTTTTTAAATTATTTTTTTTTACCTCTCTGGGTGGCTCAGTTACCACATAATAGCACAAAAAAGAATAGTTAAATTATTTAACATTCTTTTTAATTGATACATCAGCCCTATGAGGTTTTCTTTCTTTCTTAATTTCTTTGACTAGGCCAGTGGTGGCTAACCGTTTTTGGCTCCCATGCTGAAAATTGCCAGCACCCAGAAGGCAATGCAAGCTGGGGCCCTCCCATGCCCCTGTGCATGCACGTGCAATCCCCCCATGCCATGCATCTGTGCATGCACATAAACCCCCCATGCGTGCTGCACATCTCTGTGCATGCATGTGCATCTCCTGCACACTTCTGCCCCCGTGCATGTGCACCAGATACCCAACAATCAGCTGTTGGGCGGCGCATGCGCATGCGCAGTGGGGCTCTTCCGGGCAACCTCTTGCGTGCCAGCAGAAGTGACTCCGCGTGCCATTTCCGGCACGTGTGCCATAGGTTCACCAAAACGGGACTAGGCTGTCAAAAATGTGATGCCTGTTTGCCAGATGCAAAAGTACTATGTTATTCTTCCCCAGTGCTGCTACTTGTGCAAAAGAGTGTGTGAAAGAAAGAAAAGAAGACTGCTAGTGCTTCTTAACAGCATGAGTAACATAAATATTACAAAACAGATGAGAACACACAGACAGCATATAAACATTCATTCCCAGCCAGTATCTGATTGTTACACTCATAGAACCCACCTATACATTTACATGGATTCTGTTTCTTGGAACAAAACAAATTTTTATTTCATCCTCGGGACAAAAAAGCATATTTTGGTTTATGCCGAACATACTAAAAAGGGCTCAATTCTTCGCAGTTGAAATGCTCTACATTTCTCAAGGGATGACCAAAATATCCTAAGTGGGAGATATTGTTTTTGCACTTTGAGTTCAAAACAAAACACCCATGCTGCGATAGTTTATCCTGACCACAAAACAAATATACTATTTTATTCCAAGATTTCTGTAATTGGCTTTTTAAAAATCCAACATTGCAAAGAAAATGGCATGGACAAGTCGAATCCTGGTCAAAACTGAACAAGGAGAAAAGCCAATAGAAATAGGGACCAGAAAAAAAAGAGTGCAACAGGCAGAAGCAGAGGTTAATACTGCCCCTGGACCCCCACTGAATTATTTGAATAAAAAACACTATCGTAAGTCAGGTATAAAAAAAACTACACATTGTACATTCAGATGATGATGTATTAGAGCAAAGACAGTTCAGAAGACTCAACTCAGAAATAAAAGTAAGCTTTTATAATTTTATATTTTTGTCTAGATTCTCCTAATAATGAAAAGGTCTGTAAATATGAGCACACTGACCATTACATTCTAACTATACATATATTTTCTGACAGGCCAATTAAAAATTGGAGTCTCATGCTATTTGTAATGTTATCACAGTATTGAATTAAAAACACTAGATGAAATACATTCCAAAGTACTGAAACAACTGGACAACTGGATGGATTGGACATACATCAGAATTCTGGAGAACTTGTGAAGTATCTGATATACACCTGGAATAGAGAAAACTCTTCAGAAAGAGAGAAAAGGAAAATTCAGCAAACTACAGACTGATTTATTTGACAGAGAAACCAACAACCCAGAAAACTGGTAGACTCTCCTTCATCATATATTCAAGCATCTTTGTAGATTCTACAATTTGGGCTCCTGTACTATTCAAGGGGCTACATTTGAGGGCTCAAATGGCTTCTTCCAACTGTATTTAAAATGGAATGTTTTCAGGACAAGCAAACAAACAAAAAATCACATTAACTCATATACCATATACATTATTTTTTAGTTTTGGTTATTAAATCCAAATCATATTTTATATAGCTCCCTATCAAACTGAAAGCATGTATCAGAAGTTAGAAAAGCTGTAGATAGAAAAAAAGAAAAACTTAATGAAGACAGAATTTAATCTTCCATAAAGTACTTATTGTAATGCTAGCAAGATTTCCATATTTTTAAGATAAGATCAAATATCAAATGGAGTCACATTGTATCTTTAGGATGAAAAACAGATTAAATAGCATTTTCTTCTTTTCATCAGCCTATAATATCTCTGTATCTATATATGACATTGAACAAGATGCCAAAGAATCCACTTGTTCTTCCATTCAAATCTTCTGTCTCAACCAATTGGAGGAATGCTATATTTGAATCTAAAAGCTCAGCAATAGCCAAACACAACACTGCTGAGTTGCTCAGTAACGCTAACGTTCAATGCAGAAACTATAACAAAAGCACAACACAGCTGACAAAATCAATAAGCAAAAAAATATGCTTATTCATTTCAAGGCATTGTAAGGAAGAATAATATTGTGAGATCATTGACTCCACATTAATTTTAGTTTATTTAACTGCATTTATTCCCCCCCCCCTTTTTTTTATTTCTGTTACTGGTAGTTCTTGACTTCCGACCACAATTGGGACTGGAACTTCTGTTGCCAAGCAAGACAGTTATTAAATGAGTTGCACTAGATTATACACCTTTGTTGCTGCAATTGCTAGGTGAATCATGTGATGATTGAGTGAATCCAGCTTCCCCCATTGACTTTGCTGGTCAGAAGCCAGTTGGGAAGATCACAAATGGTGATCCCATAATCCTGGAATGCTGCAACTGTCATAAATGCATGTCCTAAGGGCCCAAATTTTGATCATGTGATCTAAGGACACTGCAACAGTCATAACGCAAGGATCAGTCATAATTCACTTTTCTTCTGGTACCATCGTACTGTTGAATGGCCACCAAAACGAACGGTCGTAGGTCAAGAACTACCAGTACAAACTTGCCTCCCAAATTCATTTTTAAATAATAGAGAATCAAATTGAACAAACTGAGTAGCTCCGTTTGGCTCCCGATCTTCGCTCCTTCCGCCATGATTTGAAAACTTGGCTCTTCCTACAATCTGGGTTGTGCTGACTCTCCTGGGTTGGGGTTATCTAATTGGGGTTTTTTAATTCGGCAAATGGTTAATATCTTTTAATTAATTTAATTTATTTACTGTTGTATTTTAATTGTAGCCACGAGTCTTGAGAGGAGCGGCATATAAGTTGAATAAATAAATAAATAAATAAATAAATAAATAAATAAATAAATAAATAAATAAATACCAACAACATCTAGCTATTAATATTTGGCCACAATTTATTGATTTCAAAAAGAGTTTATATTATACATGTAACGTGGTAATATTTTGGGTTTATCATGCCTGTCAATCTATCTACATGCAGAGTATTATTAATCCACAAAGGTCAGGCAAATACATGATTATGTTAAGGAGGTGTTGAGGAAATACTGATAACATGCACCTGCCTTACTTGAATATTTTTCTGACCCTTTCCAGCAATGTTACAAGCCCAGGAAAAGACAAAGCCACTTTGAAGAGCAGACTACAGGTACCCTACATCAAATCATTATGATCAGAAACTTGGGATAAATAAGGAGAAACTATGTGCCATCATCTCTTGGTTGTAAGCTTCCTAAAGGCAACTGGTCACTCCTCACATGGATTTTAGTACAGTCCAACCAATATTCAAATACTGCATTAGCTATCACAGTCACATATGAATCTAATAATGGCCAAGTAAATAATGGTGTTATTTCAGCAAGCATTAAATGCATCATGAGTTTATCTATTTTTTCCCATTCACATATTTGGAAAACAAGCCATCATTTTAGAAATTAGTAGGGGAAATTAATCAAGGAAAACATCAAAATCCACTTCAATAGAAAAAGATCTGCTACTGAGTACTTGTGTTGCAGTTCATAAAGTACTGGAGTTAATACCTATTAGTAAAGGTTTTATATGGAAATTATATTTATTATTATTTGTTTTGACTTGTTTTGACTTGTATGCCGCCACTCTCCAAAAAGGACTCGGGGCGGCTCACAGATAAAAAACACAGAACAATAAATTATTTAAAAAGAAATTAAACTAAACAAGCCAAAATACAACTATAAAACCAAATTAAAATCGAATTTAAAACCCACCCTCTCCCCCAGGAGATCAGTCCAGCCCAGCCTGTAAAAACAATCAGGTTTTAGATCGTGCGGAAAGAGGGAGATCGGGAACCAGCGGAGCTCAGCGGGTAGCTGGTTCCATAAGGGGCGATGCAGAATAGGCCCTTCCCAGGTCACCGCAAGCCAACATTGTCGTGCAGACAGCAACCGAGGAGTCCCAACCTGTGTGCTCACAGCGCCGGTATTTGATATCGGCAGGAGGCGCTCCCGCAAGTACCCGGACCCATGCCATGAAGGACTTTGAATGTTAATGTCAAAACCTTGAATCGCACCCGAGGGCAACCGGCAACCAATGCAGCTCGCAGGAGGGCGTAACATGGGAGTATCGGGAAACTCCCATCACAACCCGTGCGGCCACATTCTGCAGCAGCTGGAGCCTGGAGTATGCAAGGGCAGTCCTACATAAGAGCATTGCAGTAGTGAGTCGGGACATAACAAGTGCATGAGTGACCGTCGAAGGGCATCTCGATCCAGGTAAGGGCGGAGCTGGCAAACCAGCCGAACCTGGGCAACGGCCCCCCTGGCCACGGCTCCCACCTGCTCCTCCAAACTGAGCTGTGAGTCCAGGAGAACCCCCAGGTTCCGCACCCTATCCACAGGGGTAACACCTCTCCCCTATGGCCAAAGGTGGAATATACTCACTGCAGCAGATGCCTGTGCGCACAGCCACTCAGTCTTGGCGGGTTGAGCTGTAGTCTGTTCCTGCCCATCCAGATCCGTACCGCATCCAAACAACAGGACTTCACAGAGAGGGTATCACTGATTTGGTTTGGGGTGGAGATGTATAACTGGGTATCATCAGCATACTGATGATACCTCACCCCAAAACCTCGGATGATCTCGCCCAGCGGCTTCATATAGATGTTGAACAGGAGGGAGAGAGGACCCGATCCCTCTTGAGGACCCACATGTGAGAGCCCTTGGGGCCGACTTCTGCCCCCCTACCAACACCGATTGTGAACGCCCCAAGAGGTAGGAGAACCACTGCAGAACAGTGCCTCCCACTCCCAACCCCTCAAGGCACCACAATAAGATACCATGGTTGATGGTATCGAAGGCCGCTGAGAGATCTAATAGGACTAGGACAGAGGAAAAACCTCTGTCCCGCCCTCAGAGATCATCCACCAGTGCGACCAATGCCGTCTCTGTACTGAACCGGGCGGAAGCCCGATTGATAGGGATCTAGATAGTCCGCTTCATCCAGGAAAAGCGGAAACTGTTGAGCCACCACACTCTCAACAACCTAAAAAAAAGGTTGGAGACCAGGCGAAAGTTGTTTAATACGGCTGGGTCCAGGGCAGGCTTCTTCAGGAGGGTGCACCACCGCCTCTTTCAAGGTGGCGGAAAGAGCCCTCCTTTAGCGTTGACAACTGCCTGGAGCCAGCCGCGTGACCTCCTGGCGGCATATACCATCCAGGAAGGGCAGGGTCCAATAAACATGTGGTGGAACTCAAGCGTCGCATAATCCTGTCTACTTCATCCTCGGAAACAGGATCAAACTCAGCCCAGATGATATCGGCCGGACTTCTTGTCCCTCCCTCCTCAAGCCACTGCAAGTTAGAGTCTAACCCTCCCGAATCGGCGATCTTATCCAGCAGATACTGACCACATTCCTCAGCTCTACCCTGCATAGGATCCAACCCCGTCTCCCGATGTAAGAGGGAGCAGGTGACCCTAAACAGGGCAGCTGGGCGGTCATCTGCGGACGCTATGAGAGCAGAGAGGTATGACCTCTTCGCCGCCCCCAAAGCTACCAGGTAAGTCCTAATATAGGCTCTATCCACCTGTTCTAATTGTTTTCAATAGTTTCTTGAAATGATAAAATACAAGGTTTTTTTAGAATAAATGATAAAATATAGTAGTTTTTAAAAAGAACTTAAAATGCTTAATTTGTATTAAAGAAGCTGTCTTTGGCACTGAGTAAAAAAGACATCAGCAAGTACATTTGATACATTTAATCAAAGCAAATGTTAGTCTGGATTTAATATTTTTATTAATTTATCAAAATATAAAATACAGAAGTACAAAGAATGAAAATAATGGGAAAATTGGGTAGGAAAAGGGTAAGAGAGAAAAGTGTAGGATAAAAGTGGGGGGAAGCATTGATTTCCAACTCCTTTTGGTGCAATAGAATAAGGTAGTAACATAAAACCTCAACTTTTTACTTTTATATGATAATTATATACTAGTCATTTCTATACAAACCTATCTAACAACAAAACCCAAAACTCAAAGTTTCATTTTTTTCCATCTCAAGCACACAGTTCAAAAGCCAAGTAGAAACAAAATTGTGTGTTTTTCTTTAATCAAAGCAGTCAATTTAGCCATTTCTGCTAACTCCATCAAGTTTTGCAGCCATTCATCCATTGTGGGAATCAAAGTATCCTTTCATTTTTGTGCATACAGTATTCTTGCTGCCATCAACATATATAAAATCAAAGTTCCAATTTTTTTTCAAGTTCTTTATCCATTAAACCTAAAAGAGCCTCTGGTTTTATTTTTATATTCACTTTAAGAAGGGGCATTGGTCTTACCTGATATGCTCCTTCTTGGTGCTGAGAGAAAATCCAAGAATGGGTTGACACTTGCCTTTCAGAACCAGAGACTGAGTCTGTCAAAGTTCCAGCCACGCCTCCTTTGCCTGTCTAAGTCAAGTTTTGACAGTAGACGTATTTCCAGTGCTGATTCCAGCCACTCCTGGACTCTGGACCAGTCACCAGGGTGGGGTTGGATTCTCTCTCTCAGCACACCAAGAAGGAACATATCAGGTAAAACCAATGCCCCTTCTCCAGTGTGACGAGTAGAGAATCCAAGAATGGGACATACCAAAGCCGGCTGTCCTAAGGGTGGGTAGCAGTCTGGTCCTGAGTCCCAAGTCCGTATGCACTTTCTGAAGCACCCACCTGCCAAAGGCTGCTTCAGCTGAAGCAAAGGCATCCAGTTTGTAGAGCCTTATGAACGGGGATGGAGAAGACCATGTTGCCGCCCTACAGATGTCCTCGATAGAGGCCTGTGTTGCCCATGCAGCTATCATGGCTGTGCTTCTGGTGGAATGAGCTGTCACTTGCCTGGGCAATGGGAGAGCTTGAAGCTCATAAGCTTTGGTGATGCATGCCCGTATCCTCTGGCCTATAGTCAATGGTATGACTTTGTTACCTAGTGTAGAGAGCTGGAAAGATACAAACAAGGATTCAGTTTTTCGAAGAGAGGCTGTACTCTTGATGTAGGTGCAGAGGGTCCTCCTAACGTGCAAGGTGTGCCATTTCTTCTCCAGGGCGTGGGTCGGACCTGGACAGAAATCTGGCAAGATGACTTCTTGTGCCCTATGGAACCAGGAATTCACCTTGGGGAGAAAGAAGGGGTCCAACTGCAGGATCACCTTGTTCAAATGAAAGATGCAAAGGTTGTCTCTTATGGAGAGGGCCACCACTTCAGATATTCATCTGCCGAAGTGATGGCTATGAGGAAGGCTACATTGAAGGTGAGGAAGCATAGACTGGCTGCCCGCAACGGCTCGAAAAGTACAGAGGTGAATGCCTGTAGTACTTTGGACAGGTCCCAGGTTGGGTACCTGTGTACCACAGGAGGTTTTAGGTTAGCTACACCTCTAATAAACCTGCGCATAATCGGGTGTTGAGTGAGGGACTCCAGATCCCTGCATGCTAACACCGTGGGCAGAATAGCTACCTGTCTGCAAATGGTATTAGGGGACAGATCTTTGTCAAGCCCTTCCTGGAGGAACTCCAGAATCTGGGCCACTGATACCAAGGTGGGTTCAATGTGCCCTTTGGACCACCAGCTGCAAAAGGCTTTCCAAGTTGAATCATAAATCCTGCTAGTCGAAGACCTCCTGGAGGCCTGAACTGTCTGTATCACCTTTATGAAGAATTTGTCCTGCCTCAGAATTCTCCTCTCAAATGCCAGACAGTCAGTTGGAGCCACTATGGCTCTGAATGGACCAAAGCCCCCTGGCTGAGTGAGATTCTGTCCTGAGGAATCCTACCATGGGCGCCTGGGCCAGTCAGGGGCTACAAGTAGGGGCTCTGCCTTCTCCGCTAACATCTTCCTGATTACCTCCGGAATGAGGGGAAGAGAAGTGAAGGCATACAGTAGCCCTGGGGGCCATGGAACATTGATCCCTTCCATCCCCAGTGTTTCAAATTGGTGTAAAACCTGGGCAGCTGGGTGTTCGCCGGGGTAGCAAAAAAGTCCAGGATCGGATGGCCGAACCTTTCGGATAGCTCCCTGAAGAGGTCCGGATGCAGACACCACTTGAGTGGTCTACTGTAGCTTTGCTCAGCCAGTCCACCTTCACATTCGTTGTCCCCGAGATGTGCTCCGCTCTGATGGAGAGAAGATGTCTCTCTGCCCAGAGTCCTAATTGTTCGGCCTCTCACACTGAGGGACTTGGAGTGTCCTCTTGATGATTGATGTGAGTCTTGGTGGCCACACTGTCTATAAGAAGGAGGACATGGTGACCTGAGACAGTGTACAGGAATTTGCGGAGGGCCAGGTGTGTGCCTTGAACTCCAGCCAGTTGATATTGTTCCTCATGTCTGACTGAGTCCACCACCCTTGTGTCATCTGGGACTGGAGGTGGGCACCCCAACCAGAGAGGCTGGCATCTGAGGTGATGGTCAAGCAGCTGGGCTCCTTGAAAGTATATCCCTTGATTATGGCTCTGGACATTCATCATTGGAAGGATCAAAGTATCTTTGGTGGAACCCGAAACCTGGCATTTGAGTTGCTACTGCCGGACCTTTGGTATGGCAGAAGAAACTACTGTAAGGTCCTGGCGTGCATATGTGCCCAAGAGACAACTGATATGCAGGACACCATCTTGCCCAGGAGCTGCAAGAGAGGGCCAGGGACACTGTCTGTTCTGCTTGGATCCAACTCACTAAGGACTTTATACTGGCCTGATGCTCCTGGGAAAGGGAGACCTTGCACGACCTGTTATCTATCACCATTCCGAGGTGTAACAGTCAATTAGTGGGAACCAGGTAGCTCTTTCGAAGTTGACTGAAAATTCGTGGTTGTGGAGGACCTGGATTGTAACTTGCAGGTCTTCTCTCACCTGAAGGTGAGAGGATGACTGTATTAGAATATCATCAAGGTAACACTGGACTCACACGGCAATTGCACTGAGATGTGCCGCCAGTGCCGCCATTAATTTGGTAAAGGTCCTGGTGCTGAGGACAGGCCGAATAGTAGGGCTCTGTACTGAAAGTATCGTCCAGAATAATAGAATCTCAGGAACCTTTGGTGGAATGGAAGGATAGGCAGGTGGAGGTATGTCTCCATCAGGTCTATGGACGTTAGAAAGTCACCCTCTCAGATGCTCTCCAGGATGGACTGGAAGGACTGAATTTTTACTCTCTTGTAGACAAGGTGGATGTTTAATTTATTGAGGTCGGGAATTGCTCTCCACCACCCCAGAGCTCTTTGGGACTACTACAAGGATGGAATAGAGTCCCTGCCCATTGGTCCTCTGGAATCAGTTCGATAGCATGAATGTCCAACAAGTGTTGGATTGTAGTCTCCATGAGGCCTCTCCTTATGTTGTTGTTGGAGATGGGGCAATGAATGAAGTGCTTCAGGGATGTGGAGAGGAATTCAAGTGTGAGACCTAGCCTCACCATATTTAGGACCCAAGTATCTGTGGTAGTTGCCTCCCACTGGTTTGCAAATATAGCTAGACAGCCAATGGGAGTATTGGACTTTCATCACTTGTAGCGATGAAAGGGACTTCCCGACCCATGAAATGGCCGCTTGGCCTGAAATTGTTGCTTGTTTCTGTTCCTAAATGCCAGGTCTCTCTGGTCTTCATCCCCCAATAGCGATTCTCCTCTCCGCATGGATGAATTGGGAGAACGAGGTCCCTGAAAGGTTGCCAAGTCTGTGTGAATCTGAGTTTGCTGGCATAGATGCCGTGAGGTATCAGATGCCAGAGAGGGAGTCTGGTGGCTCTGCTGCAAGCTTGCAGCAATCTCCTGTATTATGGTCTCTGAAATTAGGCTTTTTAACTGATCAGATATTTTAGGCCATTGGTTCTCCCTTGGGCGCAGCCCTGCTGCTGTGGGAGCAAGGTGGCCTCAAAAGCAGAGATTCTGCCTTTAGAAGGGGCTCCCATTCTGCTGTTGCTAGGGAGGAAAAATGGAGCAAAAAACCTTCATTGCTGCCTGATGAAAAAGGCAGCTGAGAGGACTGCTCTCTGGCGCCATCTGGCAACCAAGCCTGTTGCCTTGCATCGTTTGAATGAATCAACGGTTCAGCCTGCAGAGAGCAGGAAATGACAGGACCTCCCTGAGAGGAATTTGCTTGAATCCCTTGCTCTGCCTTGGAGATTTGTTTCTCTAGGGCCTTTTGGCGCCTTCTGGCACCTCTTTCTTCGACCTTAGAAGCCTTTCGGGAATAAAGGGCTTTTGCCCTTATCTTGTCGACTGCTCCTTTGCTAGCCGATTTAGCCTTTATGGATCATTTTTCAGCTGGCTTGTGTTATACAGGGGAATGTTGATCGTCCCCGCTGCCTCCTGTCATATCACAATCTGCCATTTTGAATGCTCCGGCACCTTTGACACACAGGCTCATTCCTGAAAGTAACACTGCTGCCACGGCTTTTCTTTGTCTGCCACAACTGAATATGCCCCGGAATTAACCAGGCAGTGACTCCAATCACTTCAGCTGATCACGAGCTTTGGGTGGTGACGGCTATTCCGGACAGACTGGTGGAGCCAGCACACTCACAAGCGGCTAGAAAGCTCACAGGCGCCAGCGGCTATTCCGGGTAGACCAGGGGAGACAGCCAAAGTGCAGCCATTACGGCGGTCAAGGTGAGCAGCAGCTATTCTGGACGAACCAGGGGAGCCAGCCAGATCAAACAGACATCAAAGTATAATTTAAATCTGATAAACCCAAACCTCCTCTTTCCTTAGCATCTTGCTATAATTTATATCTAATTATTGGATTTTTCCCTTGCCATATAATCTTAGAAATGTCCATCTGCCATTGTTTAAATGAACTATCAGTTAGAAGTATTGGTAAAGTCTGAAACAGAAAAAAGCATCTTTGGTAAACAGATTTAACAGATGATCAGAGTTGGAAGGGACCTTATAGGTCATCTAGTCCAAACTCCCCACCCAAGCAGGAGATGCTACACCATTTCTGACAAATGGCAGTCCAATCTCTTCTTGAAGTCCCACAACTTCCGAGGGCAAGCTGTTCCACTGGTTGATTGTTCTGTCAGAAAGTTTCTCCTTATTTCCAGGTTAAATCTCTCCTTGTTCAGTTTCCAACCATTATTCCTTGTCTGTCCTACAGGTGCTTTAGAAAATAGCTTGACCCCTTCCTCTCTGTGGCAGCCCCTCAAATATTGGAACATTGCTATCATGTCTCCCATGGTCCTTCTCTTCACTAGGCTAGCCATGCCCAGTTCCTGTAACCATTCTTCATATGTTTTAGTCTCCAGTCCCCTAATCATCCTGGTTGCTCTTCTCTATATTTTTTCCAGAGTCTCAACATCTTTTTTATAGTGTGGTGACCAAAACTGGATGCAGTACTCTAGGTGTGGTCTTACTAAGGCTTTATAGAGTGGTATTAGTATCTCATTTGATCTCGATTGTATCCCTCTGTTAATGCAATTTAGGATACCTTTTTTGGCTGCTGCTGCACACTGCTGGCTCGTATTTAGCTGGTTATCCACTTAAGACTCCAAGATCCCTCTCTCAGTTACTGCTATTAAGCCTGGTTTCACCCAGACTATATGTGTACTTTTGGTTTTTCTTGCCTAAGTGTAGGACTTTACTTTTCTCTACATTGAATTTCATTTTGTTAGATACCACCCAGTGTCCTAGTCTGTCAAGATCCATCTGGATCTTCAGCCTATCTTCTTAGGTGTTAGCTATTCCTGCCAGTTTAGTCTCATCTGCAAATTTGGTAAGTTCCCCTTCTATTCCCTCATCTAAGTTGTTAATGAAGATATTGAAGAGTACTGGGCCTCAGACGGAACCCTGTGGCACCCCACTGCTTACTTCCCTCCATGTAGACTTAGACCCATTAAGGACTACTCATTGAGTATGGTTTGTCATCTGGTGGTGGTGCTATCTATCCCACTTTTTTCTGGCTTACCAAGAAGTGTAGGTTGTGATCTACTTTGTTGAATGCTTTGCTGAAATCTAAGTATATTATGTCCACAGTATTTCGCTGGTCTACTAATTTAGTCATTAAATTGAAGAATGAAATAAGATTGGCTTGGCATGATCTGTTTTTAACAAACCCATGCTGACTGCTAGTTATTACTTTACTTGTTAGATGTTGGCAGATGTTTCATTATCTGTTTTTTATTATTTATTATTCTTTTATATTATTCTTTGTTAAACATTCATCTTAATTACAGAGATTCTATCCAATAATGATAATTGTGATTTGTCCCATCTTAATATTCAAAGCAAACATTTACTCTGAAAGGAGAAAGTAATTTAACTGATCATGCTAACCAAAATGTGCATATTTGGTTTTAGCATGTTTCATGAATCCAGCCACTGTTTATAATCTGTGGTTATGGATAATTTTGGTTGATTCAATAAATCACTATTAAGCATGTATGAACTCTTATCGTGGTCAAAGTTCTGCAGATTCACTCAACCAATTCAATTTATCAGTGCAATTCTTGTGAAATGTAATCCTAATTGAAATGCAAACTTTAGTGGGAAGTGTTTTGTCTATGTCTTTTAAAACAATAATATACTGTATCTCTAAACCCAGCAAATTGTGCTGGAAAAGTTGATTAAAACATAAATATCCTTATTTTGATTAATGGATGTCAATTCCAAATAATCTATTAGATTATCAGCCACTGGAAACATTTCCGCTGCTTGAGTGTCCAGTTGATAATCTAAAGTTTTTATTAACTCTCCAGTTTCTTTCTTATGAAGATGCAAGATTCCAAGTCTGTCTTTAAGTCCAATTTGTATGTAAGTTGGAACAGGCTATTATCAGTCAAATGTTTGTCTTAGTATGTAGTATTTACTTCACATTTCTATGCATGTAAAAGAGATACTTCCGACATCACATTTTAAAACATAATCATACAGCACATAAAGGTATAGTAATGATTATTCTCCTTCCTCAAACTGACAAATAGCTGAAGCTATGCAATGATTGCATGAGCATCACCGAGTATACATGATACATCCTACATATTATAAAAGACATGCACTCAGGAAAACATCATGCAGATTCAGGGATTCATGAAAACATTGTGCAGCTTCGTTGGCTTGAGGATGGAGAATGTCCTCCATCATTTTTAGTAACAGGCAGTCAATTTGTAAACATACATTATCTATAAGTCAGATATTCTTAACATAGGGACTGTTTATAAAACATTTTAAAATGTAGGGAAAAAATTAATTGTTGCTGGGTGCTAGAAATAAGAGAAACAAGCAAGCTGATCAAAGGTCCATCACTAACAAGATTCTCTTGTTATATTTTTCAGCAATACAGGTAGAATTGCTTAGCTATCATAATTGGGGCTGGAAATTCCATTGCAAAGTAGAAAATCACATGATCATGACGGACTTAAATTTCACTTACACTTCAGTCATTAAGTGAGTCACTGCCTTCATTAATTACATGGACATGGCTTGTGATTTTAATTCTACACTCTCAATCAATGGCTGAAATGATCACACCCACCTTAATATCAAAGCAGCTCAAATAACAGCTTTTAATTCTAGCTTAGATATAAAATCTTTAGAAGCAGCAAAAAAATCAAAAAAATCTTAAGTATACCATTTGAAGTATAACAAACTGTTCTGCAGAGATCATTAGACTGTCCACCATGCTCCTTTCCATTTCATTAGGCTTTCATCAAACATAACAGTTCAGCTATAATACATTATATTACATTACTGAGAAATAAAAATTCATTAGTACTCAGTTGCTAATCAAAATTCCTTCAGTGAGGTTATGTCAACATACAAATTATCGGTATTAATGTTTACTAGATACTAGAAAATTTTCAAATCAATCGATAGAATTATGTCAAAAATGTAATGAGATTTCAGAAATAATCATTTAATCTAATTCAGTAGCTCTTTTAATAACTAAAATGTGAAATGGTTCAAGACTGTATCAAAAGATCTGAGAATATATAATGGAATATGCATTGTGAGGCAAATTTAAAGTGTATCAGATAAATTAGTGGCAAATAAAATGAAGATCATAAGTTGTAATGATAATCAAGGTTTTGCTGAACAAATCAAAGAAATGCCTACAAAAAAAACCTTTCTTCCTAAGCCTTTCAAGGATACTACTTCATCTAAAAAAAGCAACCTAATGCTTGCTTTCAAAAAGACTGACAGAATTCCTTACAAAAAAATTCCAAAGAAACCAAGCCATTAGCCAATAAAAGAAGAGGTCATCTTAAGAATCATATGTGTTGATAAATAATTAGGACTACAAAGAAAAACTAAATGTACACTTTTTAAAATAATACATGTACCTTCCATCTATACTTCAGTGGTAGTTATTTACAATATTTTTAACCAAAACAAAAGCCCCAAACTTTAAATGTATATAGAAATCACAATTTTAGAATGTCTAAATAAGAGGAACTTTTTTTAGAAGTATGTACAAAGTCCACTGAGAAATATCTCAGTATTTTACATTAATGAAAAAAATCAAGTTCATTATTAAAAGCTGAAAATAGGTACAGGTAATCCTCAAGTTACAACAGTTCATTTAGTGACCTTTCAAAGTTACAACAGCACTGAAAAATGTGACTTAAGACAGTTTTTCACAGTTGCAGCATCTCCATGATCAAGTGATCAAAATTCAGATGCTTGGTGACTGACTCGTATTTATGACACTTGTAGTGTCCCGGGCTCATATGATCACTTTTGCAACCTTCTGATAAGCAAAGTCCATGGGGAAGCCAGATTCACTTTAACAACCAGGTTACTAACTTATCAACTGCAGTGATTCACTTAACAACTGTGACAAGAAAAGTCATAAAATGGGACAAAACTCATTTAATAAATGTCTCACTTAACAGAAATTTTGGGCTCGATTGTGGTTGTAAGTCGAGGACTACTTGTATACCATGATTTAGCTGCCCATCCTGTCAACATGAAGAAATTACACTGGGTTGAAACTAATCTAATGTAGATGTGTTATCTAAATGATCCCTACAGAAATCACTGGACATACAACTCAAATCCTCTGTTCACTCGAATGCCAACATTCAGGCACAGGCACATTACTTAGATAGAGGCCTCCCATCAAATCTGCACCCTTGCCAAATGTCTCCTGGAATTTCCAACTATGATATCTTTCCAGGACATGATGGGAGATAAATATACATGTACACCATTATGAAATAACTGTGCTCATTTCTGCAGGATGCTGAGCAAATGTGATATTAGCTGAAGTCTAACAAGGTTCCATCTTATTGCTTCATATTTTTTAATGTTCATGGTTTCAAGAAAGCAAAGGATAAAATTCATAAGTGCTTAAAATCATTTTAGGAGCTGACAAGAGTGAACTATTAACAATCCAGGTAAGATCAGAAATCACTGCTGATCAAAAAATTCAGGCTCATTACTTCCTTTTGAAAAGAAAGATTGTCAATTGCATATCTTTTACCAACTTTAGCTGACTCACTGATAGAACTTTTGAAAGAAAATGGAGTTGATTATTCACATGCTAGTTATTTCCAGGTTGGGACAATGTCTTGTATGTGAATCATTTTTAGCTAGATTTAATCATTTGAAAATACTGGTTCCAGATTGCTAGTCGGTAATCTTGGTGTATATATACAGCACCTTGCACAGTTTTCCTATTTGTTCCCTGATTCAAACTAACATGCCAGTAAAAGTCTCCTGAACACAAGCTCAACTCCGAAGTCATTATATAGACCCATACTTTCTAGGTTTGGTGTTTTAACAAATAAACGATCAATTCATTCTCTGGCATATTTCCTTTCTTCACTGAGATACAATCCTCAACCAAGTGGAAGAAGAGAATTGAAGAACAGGAGCATTTGGGAACACAAGTGTCCTAAATGTTTTTCTTCACACTGGGAATAATATAAGTATATCTTCTAAATTATCTATAACTTTGTCTATGTAGTTGTAATTCACACAAGGATATATAATTCTTATATACTTATGTATTTCTGTCCCTTAGGTTTTTCAGCAACTACTACCCCAGCACAACCAGTTTCCTACATTGATTTATGCTACTACTTATGCTTTCCACAACATTGTTTAAAGTTTCTCCTTTCAAATTCTTCCTCCATAAAACCAATCTTCTGTGAAAACTTTGGTATAATATTTACTCCCTATATTTCACTATGTCTTACATAAATTATGTAAATTCTTCATTTTCTCTTCATTCTGTGATACATTGCAAGCTCTTGATTTAACACATTATCAGACAGCAAGTCTAAATATAGAATAAGTATATTAGTAACATACATTTCCTATTATTTGAAACAGCACTCTTATATTCACAAAAATAAGCCACTTGTTCAATGGTTTATTAAGTAAGTCACAAGTGCCTGGGTTCAGAAAATATACTAAACCATGGTTTAACAAATCACAATACTAGGTACAAACTTCTAAACCAAACTACATTATGGTTTACTATATTCCATACCATAGCCATCAAATACTTATTAGGACCAGATGATAACAGAAGTATGCCCTGTTATGCACAATTCCTAATGGGCTTAAGCTGTACTCTTTTAATGTAGAATAATTTAAAGTTAGCCGAGCAAAAGAAATTTATTGGTTCAAGACATGGTACTTAAAAGGTTAATGACATTAAAAACAGGCTTACTAGAAGGAACAAGGAACAAGTGTCTTTCAATGATTATTAAATCAGAAAATTAAAAATGGAATTTTGTAACTCAAGATAATAAGCCTTTGAGTACTGTAAAAGACACCTCCACCACGCTGTTTATGAATTCCCAAGGTCATCACATTAGGTGCTGTTCAAAGCAAATTGCTGAATTAGATGGACGTTGACTGGTCATGTAAGGATGCATTCAGGATGTATAGCAAATACTGAAGCAGGACATAAATGCATACAATAACTGGAACAATATTAAAAAAGCAGTATCATGATTCAGCTTTATTTACATGTCAGTATCTCTCCACCCCAGAGTAATCTCTGTAAGTGTACTATATTTTTAACTTGCTTATCTCTGAGTCTGTATTATACAAGTAACATTTTGAAAACTTTGAGCTAGACACTAAAGAGCTAAACTGTAGAATTCAGATATACAAAAGCTATTCTTAGCTCAAACTTCCATCACTGAAGATTAATATTCAAATGGGAGATAGAGAATTGTTCATAGTAAAAACAACTGTCAACACAAGAACTTAGTAAAACCTAAACAAGGAGTTCATCAGATCTTAGCTCAGTAATAGAACTACTGACCAAATACAAAAAGAGTTGCCAATAAAGGTGAGGCACATTTATCAATTTTCCTCAGAAAAAAATAAATAAAGCTAGTTGCAGCATAATGGCTGCATCTAGATAAACTTCAGCAAGGATCCCAGCAGCCAGTACAAAAAACAGGTTGCTATACTAGTGCAACATTATTAACTCTATCAGCAATAAATTGGCTTCCTAAAAAACTATCAAGGCCTACTCTAATATACAATTCAAATGCCTTGCTGCTTGTAAATAATGAACAAGGTGGCCCTGATAGCCTGCGGCCTCTAAGATCATCCACTGTTGGTTCTCTGACTCCAATTCTCTATGTTAATTGTCAAACAACAAAACAATCAACTTTTAAAGAGACATTATTACTTGCTTGCTAATGATACCTGTCCAACCCATAAGGACCAGACATCTACTTAAGGAAATCAGTGTTTCCAAGAGAATTGTGCTGATTGTCTACTATTGGTAAATATACTGAAAGTAGCAGCAAAACTATATTAGCATCATGTATTCAATATTGTTTCTCTTATGAATTCAGTCAAAAAATTTTACGTAGAAAATCTAACAAAATAGCAATACTTTGTAAAATTGTTCAGAATAACTTTTTCTTCATCTATTGAATAGACTAACTTTCAAACTGCAGTCTCTTGAACACTGACTTGGCACCTCTCAGTTAATAAGCATAGGATTCAGCTCTAAAACTAAAGACATGTACAAATTACAAAAGTAATTTCAAATAATTTCTCCATTTTACTGTACGCTTACAATCTCTCCGAGATTTATCGAGCTTTTTAAAAAAAAGAAAAATCACTATTATTGCTATTTTTAAAGAAAGCATTCAGATGAAGAATTGGTATCAACAGGATACATACAAACCTCACAAGTACTTAGCATCTCTCCTTTATAATTTTAATTATAATTTAAATTTAAAATTTAAAATTAAATTTATAATTTTAATTTAAAATGGTGCTTTTTTCTGCTAGCATGCTTTAAATCTCCATACAACTTGATTGCAGCCCTTAAAAACAATTTAAAAACCATTCATTCCTCAAAACGACAACAGTAGTCTACAACTTTACTGAAACAAACCAAGAAATTAACTAGTCCAGCATCGCTTCCAGCAGTGACCAGCCAAAAGATTCCATGAAAACTAAGAGAGTAATAATACTCTGTTATCTTTTGGCTCCAATCTTATTCAGTGGCATTTTGCCTACAAATTTGAAAGATCCATTAACCTATAATAGCTAATAATTATGAGAGAGCTATCTTTCATGAATTCCCTTATTAAGCTGTTTAAACTATAAAGGATAACTATTTTCTGATAATTATCAACTGATAACTGATGGAATTCCAATTATAAAAGACAATAACCAAGAGCAAAGATTGAAAATCTTTGTTCAAATACATAGTTAATTTCTTCAATTACCTTTAAATATAAAAGTGCTGTTTGTCATAGTTCTTCATTACAGGGTATCCCAAATACCTGTCACGTATTTCCATAACAATATTTCAGGCCCACTGATAATGAAACCTGTAGTTTGTTTTCCCTGATACTAAATGTGCAGAAATCTGGCCAAAAATTTTTAAACAAGTAACTTCTGATTATTGACATCTTCAAAATATGAGAAGAATGATCCATCAGTCCTGCATATAATTTTCTTTCTTCTTCTTAAGGATATTCTTTTCCAAATTCTCCTTATTTCAAGAATGAAAAGGCAGAGAAAGCTGGATTATCACTTTTGTAAGCCAAGCAAGAGATCCTACTATATTCTGTCAACAAAAAGATTTTCTCAAGAAACCATTTTTATTTTTTTAAAAATACTTGCAAATACCTATAAAGTACCACAAGATACAAGCATGCTTGATGAGAGAAGTATCTAAATAGTGACAATTTTACTCATTATTGGACAAAAGACTATTAACATTTTAAGTTTGCTGAAAATCATTTAAAAACTCAACACTTTCTCAGCCACTAGCATATACCCCACATGTCCATCCATCGATAGGTAAATATGCCATTTGATTTGTCTCTCGTGTATTTTGCTCCATTTGAAGTTATCTTCCACTTTTCTCTGGCACCGGTAGGATACTTTTTCTTGAATTCAAGAAAGGGTGCATTCCCTCAAATACATGAACTTTATCCAAGTTCAATATCAACTTCCTCTTCCAATCTCACATTTTCCGGTGCAGGCACCTTAACCAACTATCTCCAAATACACTTTTAAGTACCCAAGGTACACCCCCCACTTTTCGGGCCTGTGATCTCCGACCGTTAACCTCCCTCCCCGATATGCATTTTCCAGCGGCCCTGCCGCAAGTCGTTCTCCCCCTTAGGTCGTCTCCTTCGCCCGATCACAGCTTTTAACCGGCTATGGTGAATTCCAGTTACCCATCCCTCTCCAGCAAACACAACGTCAGCCCTCATCACCCCTTTCCCAACATCTGTCCTTCAGACCCGCGTTTACCCAGGAAAAGTTTTTCCCTCCTTGCGTCCTACCCCAAGCGACCATAAATCCATAACCTCCCGATTTCATTCCGCAACTTTTTTTACGCCGTTAACCCTTCAAATGGAGGCACGTCATTTCCATGTGCCGCAGAACAAACCCTCAACTCTGCCCGAGATGCGAGCCGCCCCGAAAGTCCATCCTTACTCATTCCTATGCCCACCCCCCCACCCAGCCACTGCCATCCATCCGGCTCTCGCCCGACCCCGAGCCCCTTCCCTCCTCTCCTTCTCTCCCTCTCACAAGGACGCCCACCCCAAACGCACAGATCGTCCCGGAAACAGGGGAAACTTTTGCCCAATAAGTATTTCCCCCCCACAAGGGTGGGGCCAGGACCAGGCCCGGCCCCGAGGCTCCCAGAACCGCCTTGGCTCGGTTTTTAGGCCGCACCTCAGGCCACCCGTGGATCGGGTCGAAAGAGGGAATCGTAACGGCCATAGGCCCCATGACAATGCAAAGCGGGGCCGGCCCGCCCTTCTGCCGCTCCGGTTCGCCCTCTCGGACGGGCTCGATCGACGGGCTTCTTCCCTGCCCGACTTACTACTCCCATCACCACTCCTAGTGCAGTGTCGGCGGCGCCATGATGAGCCACCTCTGCCTCGCTCCTCTTTCCTTCCTTCCTTCCCTCCCTCCCCCACCACCTCACCGCTTCCCGGCTCGTATCGCCCAGGGCCCGGCTGCTCCGGCTTCGCACTCACCTTCATGTCGGGACATCCTAGTTCACAGGAGAAGACGGCGGCAGCGGCCTGTCCCGGCCCAGCCCAGGCCCGTCCCGGGCTCCAGTTCCCCCCTCCCACCCACCCCCCGCTCTCGGCTGCTCGGCGCCCGCTCTGCAGCTTCGGCCCGGCCCGTCTTGGCCTAGCCTGGGCTTTCCCCCCCCTCCCCAAGTCGCCCCTCTTGGTTGTGTGCACGGCTCGGGAGGGCTCGCCGGGGCTGGGGAGCGCGCGCGCGCGCGTGTGTGTGTGTATGTGTGCGGAGGGAGGAGACTCGGTTCCGGTGGCGGAGGAGGAGGAGACGAAGGTTGGCGATGGTGGCGGTAGCAGAGCGGAGAGGGCCTTTCCGGGTAAAGAGATGGTGGTGGCGGCGGCGGCAGTTTTCCCCCCTTCCCCTAGCAGCAGCAATGAGGCGGGCAGGCGGGTGAGTGCCGCCGCGGTGACACGGTGACTTCGTAAGCTCGCTCAGCCCCAGGCCAGCTTGTAGCGCCGCCTCCCCCACCCAACACCCGCTCGACCACGACAGCGGCGACTCTCGTCGGCCTCTTTCGCCTAGTTCCCCCTCCCCGCGCCATTCGCGCGCTCTCTCTCTCTCTCTCATACACGGGCGGAGAGAGGAAGGGAAAGAGAAAGAAGGAGCGAGAGAGTCTTTGGATGGTAACAGCGCCGCCGCGACCTTCTCCTCCAGCCTCCTTTATCTCCCGCGATGGGGAAGTAGACATCAACCCGCAGAAGCTAGGTAGCGGTGAGGGTAAAGGCGGCGGCGGCGGCGGCTGGGCAGCCCAAGGAAGAGCCTTCTCTTAGGACTGAGGTTTTCCCGCTCGTCCCGAAGCCGAGCTAGAATCGTGGGAAGGGAGAGGAAGCCTTTCGCCGTTTAGAAATCAATGAAGATTCTCAATTGTCAAGTTTGTCCCTTTTTTTTCCGTAGGAGGCAACTGGACTTTCTTGTTTTTGTCTTTGAAGACGTTTCGCTTCTCATCCGAGAAGCTTCTTCAGTTTTGACTGGATAGTGGGGAAATGGAAGAATTTATATTCCTTGCAGACAGCTGGTTATTTGCATCGTTTTAAGAGAGTCGTTGAGGAACTTGGAGGTTTTATCTGGTCACCTGATTGGTGCAAATGGTCCCTGTAGTCTACAGTTTTTTTTCCTGGAAATCTGTTCATCCTCTCACACCATTCGAAGGGAGTACAAGCTAAAAATCTTCGCCATTTAGGTTGATGTTATACTGTAGAAAAGGACAGGTGCCTCTGTAGGTTTAACCGATAGTCTGAACTCTGATAAAGCTCCAATTTTTTTCTCTTTCTCCCTCCCTCCCTTTCTCCTCAATCCTGAAACTTTTGGAGCCTGGCAGTATAACTTCTGCTACTATTCAGACTTTCAGGTGAGGAAGGTTTTTAAACACACTGGGTTGAAGTTAAATTGGGCATACAGGATCACAAGTGGTGGGGCTTCACTTCCCGCCCCCAAGAATCATCATCCTAAGTCCAGTTCAGAATTTCCTATTGTACAATCTGTTACATGTGGTTACACGCATCTTTAATTCCCTGGCTTTCTTGGATCTGTAAGGTATGCTGAAAATAGTATTTTTCTCCCATTATATACCTAATTCTCCCAATTATCTTAAAATCCTTGGCAACTTTTCTCAACTAGTTACTGTACACTGAACTTCCACATGGGAACAAGTGGTATTTAAGTTGGATAGTTGGTATGTTCAAATAATGAACAGTGGTACAGAGGATCAAAAATGTGGGCATAATTGAGTAATTGCAGCTCAGAGGCTGTCTTGTATCACTTCCTCCTGGAGCAATTATCCAGCAAAAAGCAGGCAGCTACATCAACATTGATAGGTTCAAGATTTTACTGAGAAGACTGTCTAAAGGAAAGTGATAGCAGAACAGATACACATTACAACTTCTCTCCTTCCTGGAAGAGAAAAGAGAATATCTATCTATAAAGATGCCCTCCCCTTTCAAATGTGAGACATTCATAATCATTCTTCAGGAACTAGATTTTTAAACTACATTTTGAAGAATCCGAACAGTGGTGAAAATGGTTCAGAATCTAAATCTATGCCTTGTGGATTTATTAAGTCTTATGATGTGAACATTTTAGTGAAAGAACTGAGGAAAACTAATCATAGAACTTTTTGGAACTACCTCTTATTTTTCAAAAGTTCCATAAAAAACTAGCTAAAGACAAAGGACAGAATTGATTTATCTTTGCCTCTTAATAAATGGCTACTGCCGGATTTGTACTGCTATAAAGTACTTTTAAGAACAAAATTAAAAATCACTAAGTCAGTGATTGCTGATTTTTCTACACTACTGTTCTCTTTATTTTATGTAGTTTAGAATTGCACTCCTTTCCTTGAGCAGCAATCACACAAAATGGTCGTCTTTCATCCTTAAGATTAATTATTAAATTGGGAGAGGGAATGATGGAATGAAGATGCTCATGTAGGAGATGACCAGGCTGAGCCTGAGAGAGGGGTCAACTACATCATCAGTTTAGAATCTAATTTCAGCCCATCTTGACTTCCACTGACTATTGATCACCAATTTGCTTTCACCATTAGTAGTTTGGATTCTTGTGGAAAGCGTTAGCATGCATTAAATCTGTATTCATTTGAACAGCCTTAACTCCTAATTTCATGTGTGACAGTTCCAATTGTTTTATGTTAGAGGGCATATTTGGAATTTTGAAAAAGTATTGTGCTGTTATAAAACGACTGTACTATGGGAGAGCCCATTCATGATTATAATGATTTTTAAAATCTCACCCCCAAAAGGCAAATAGTGTGCATAAAAGATAATTATTCAAATCCTGAATAAAATTTCCATAATATGTCAGAGGTTTTATAAGGCAAGTCTTGAATTCACAATTTTCAAATCCAGTAAAACTCCAATAATCTATTTCATTTTGCCAGTTATGTGACCTTGAATCATCAAAAACCAAGTGGGGAGAGACTTCCTTAGTTCTTGGCAGGAAGCTACCCTCTCTGGATTTTTTTCCTTTACTCCCAACATACAGCACTATTTCATTAATATAGTTTATGCTATCTCTTTAAGAAACACATTTCCCATGTTGCCATGCATATTCAAAGTACACATTCCTTACAAGTAGTTTTTGTTTGGCCTTTACTTTCCTCCTATTCCCCTTTGATCACCACTATCCCCAAGTCTTCTTCCTATGGCTGAGCCATCTGCAGCCTGCATTCACCACTTTTTTTAAGGCCTTCAAAATCTCCTGTCCATCATTGCCAAAAAATAGCAGTATGGTTTCTCACAATTTTGGTTAAGAACAAATAAAAATTATAGCCTGCATCCTAAAACAGGCTTATTTTAAAATAACAGCCAAATATTTTAAAATCCAGAAAAAAATGGAAAATCCCAATGTGTGGATTCTCCTACTTTGCATCATGTTTGTTTATTTTGTATCTTGCCTTTATTATTTTTACAAATAACTCAAGGTAGTGAACATATCCAATATATCATCCCTCTTCTGTTTTCCCCACAACAACCACCCTGTGAAGTGGGTTCCATCCAATTTGGCTCTTAGCCTAGCCAAAATGTTACTCACCTACAGTGTGAGGTCCTAGCTAATGAAGATTAAGGACACTAAAGAAATGGTAATTTGCAATTTTTCTTGACTAGTTGCTTACATAAGGCAAATTGTCAAAATAGAACTATGGAGGCAGGTTCATTTCTGCTGGTCACTGTCTCTTACTTCCATTACTGAGATCCTCTTCTGGATTAAAAAAAAATATTGTCTGAGGGCATGAAGAATGGAACCCACTTTTTGTATCCGATTATACACATTTGTGGAATAATCTGTAAATTAGATGACTTTTACTTATTTTTCTTTCCAGTCACAAGTTTCTCCTTACACTGGTAATATATAATTACTGTCTTAAGTTGAATGTCAAATGAAACAAATTCTCCTGATTTTATTACCATAAAGAACTGGCTGATGAAGGAAGTTGTTTTGCTCAAATGTAAACATGATTTTTTTGGAGAATATTATGTTCGTTCAGTACTGTCCAGTTTTTAAAAGAGAAATGTATTGTAATATAATAAGCAGAAACTGGGGGGATATATCTTACTAGATTGGAAAGCAGGGAGGCCTATGAAAGGATAACTGTAGACTTTTATCTTCAAGGTGTTGTGGGATTTAAATGGTATGTAGGAAAAACATGCTCATTTAGGTTTCATGAAATAAAAGCACAGTTTTTGCCACAAAGGAGAATTGTCCTGTATACAGTATTGAAGTGATAATAATCAGTTGTTGGCTTAAATTCCTATATATATCAGTCTGGTGCAAATCCAAATAAAAAAAGAGACAGTAATACACTTTTTTTTGTTTGTTTATAAAAACTTAAGTGAAGGCTCAACTTTGTAATACTTTCAGTAACCCCCATTTTTTACTAATGCCATATTGCTTTTGGAAAACTGAGCCTGAAAGATACTCCTATGCCTAACAGTCTTGCCATCAATTTCACAAAATTCCAGATCTTGTTCCAGAGACTCAGATCTGTACTGAACAATATACAGGCTAAATATGCTACAAGACTAGAGAGTAACAAGTTTAGGCATTCTTCATATCTTTACAGGTGGCAAAATTTTGAGTTTCCCAATATAATCCACCATCCTCTTTTCCCCACCATTCTCAAGACCGTTTGGGAAGTGAATTTTTTTGCCAATTCTGAAGATGCGACAAATGGCTGAATTTGTTACATTCTAACCTGGGAGCATGAGACAATTGATTTGTATGGTGTATTTCCTCTACAGAATCTGTGGAGTAAACCAAGTGTCAGATCCACCATCACTTGATGCGGCTTTTCCTCTTAATTGTTGATGGACTTGCTATTTTTGTGCCAAGAATAGGACCCTAACTTGACTACTGAATTCATAACAAAGGAATTTTTGTAATTTGGCACTTTCTAGTTTGTATACTAGCTGCTATGCTGTAGCAGCTTTCATAAAGGCTTATAGCCATATCGTATTTATTTCAGAGAACAAAGACAGATGTTTTAACCCCCATTCAGAATTTTCCATCCAACATGTCATTAACTTCCACTCTCAAATTTTTGACAATGCAGTTAGGGCTATTTTCTTGTGGACGGAACTCTTTTTCTGATTTCCAGAATTGGAATGGTAAGATCTCTTGTACAAGAAGTGGAAAGGCAGGATTATGTATTAAAAAACACCTTAGGATTGTCAGTGTAAACTGGCATTATGAATACCGGTACCGTGTTTCCCCAAAAATAAGACCGGTCTTATATTTTTTGGGCTCCAAAATAAGCATTAGGGCTTATTTTCAGGGAAACAATATCTGGGTGATCAGCCTGGCTGGGTGCCCCACCCCCAGCATGCTCACAAGAGGCAGCGAGGGCAAGGGGGATGACGATGTCCAGCAGCAGTTGCAGCGCACCAGCCCTTGGTGCACTTGGGCTGCTTAGCCTGCATAGCGCAGGGGAGTTGATTACTTGTCCAAGAAGCAAGCAGAGGCAGAAGCATAGGGGAGGCGGGCTGTGTAGGTGAGCTGGGCTGGCCATCCACAGGAGGCTCATCTTTACATGGCAGCACTGGCAGCAGAGGCGCAGGGGCAAATCAGATCCTGCTGCAGGAAAGCCAAGAGACAGGGATGGAGTGGGCAGGCGGCTGTGGAAGGCTCATCTTTGCGAACCTTGGCTTGCCTGTGCCCTGCGCAGTGAGATCAGTTGCCTTCTCCAGCACCCACTCTGCTGCAGGGTACGACAGGAACACCTGCCCTCCCCCCTGCCTCTGCCTCCATCTGATGCTGGTGCTGCCTGCGAAGATGAGTCTTACGTGGCCAGTTGCCCATTCCAACCAGAATCAGCTTTCCCATGGTCCACACAGCATGTCCAGATCGCCTGCTTCCTCCCACCTCTGCTTCTGTCTGCTGCCTGTGCCGCTGCATGAAGACGAGCCTCCTGTGACCTCACCTTAGCTTTCCCATGGCCTGCACAGTGCATCTGGATCGCCTGCCTTCCCCCCTGCACCTCTGCCTCTGTCTGCTGCCGATGCTGCCATGTGGAGATGAGCTGCCCATCCACCTTGGTCCACCTACTGTCAGCTTTCCTACAACCTGTGCGGAGCATCTGGATCACCTGCCTTCCCCCCGTTCTGCCTCTATCTGCTGCTTGGAAAGATAATCATCTCACCTGCACTTCACAGGTTACACAGCACCAGTGCATCCTCGCTGCCTCTGGTGCTGGCCATGGACCCCTAGCTGATGACCTTAACTAGGGCTTATTTTTGGTTAGGCTTATATTAGGAGCACACTAACAAATCAGGCTAGGGCTAATTTTTTGCTTAGGTCTTATTTTCAGGGAAACACGGCAGTTTACAATAATCTGTTTAGTGAGCTTGAAGTTACAATAGCACTGAAATAGTGATTGGTTTCACATTTATGACTGGCGTTGCACTATCCCCATGGTCATGTAATCAAAATTCAGACACTTGGCAACTTACTCATATTTATAATGGGTGTAGTGTCCTTGGGTCATGTCATCACTTTTGAGACCTTCTGACAAGCAAATGGGGAAGCCAGATTCACTTCACAACCATGTTACTAACTTAACTGCAGTGATTCACTTAACAATTGTAAAAATAAACTCAGTTACCAAATGTTATGCTTAGCCACACAAATTTGGGGCTCAATTATGGCCATAAGTCGAGGACTACCTATATTTACTGCAAAGCTTATGAGGCTTCCCAAGTAAAGATCAATTTCTCCATCAGAAATTGATCCAAATAACATTCTCATTTATTTTTTTTATTAAATCATCTATTTATGGGTAGCTATAAATTGAGGAAAGGTATAATATTTGTTCAGTTTATTTCACAAAAAAAGTTTGTACAATTCTTCATAAACAGGAAGAAAAATGCCCAAGGTTTAAGAACATGAATGAAAAAAAGCAAAACTGACAAGTTCAGTGACAGAACTTTGGTTACTTAGCTTGTAGAAGATCATTTTGAATCCCTATTCATGTGGTAAAAATAGATGGGAGTTTTATTTTTTTTAATTAGTTTTAGTCTTAATCTTCTAAATTTGCAGAGTTTTTCTAAAGAATTATTTTTTTAAAATAAATCTGAATGCAGGACCATCCTTATCTGGCCATCCTAATTTCAGAAACAACTGGAAAAAACTTGAAACAAGTATTATTGTATTGGTGAATTGGTTTTAAATATTAAAATAATGAAGTCTACATGTGTATGCGTAGATATAGATATTTCTGTCTTAAATACATTCCAAGGTACAAATATTCTCCACTTGTAAGAAATCAGCCAGGAAAACAGAGATAAAGACTTATCTAGGTCAACTATTGTCAAAAACTATTTCCACTGTAAGTATACAGGTGATTTAATGATCTATATAGAGCCAGGGCCAACTATGGCCCCATTCTGACATCCTTGCTCTAGAAAATAGAACAAATAGAACATTCTTGTACAAGTACAGCATTTATAACTTTATGACAAATTATTGATGGCACTAGTTGGATACAGTGAAAACATAGTGTTGCATAGCTGCTCCAATGTACAATTGCGTATTCTTCGTACTTTAACTTAAATTAGCCTGTACGTCCACAGTAGATCTCTGCAGTCCAATCCAAATACATTCAGTCTCACATGCACTTACTTTATGAGAAGGGTCGCTTTAAAATTTAGGATAGTAGAATTGCTTGTACAATGTTATTCATGTACCGAATAGAAAAACAAATTTATTTCTGATAAAAATCAGGTAATTACAAAGTGTTTTTTAAATGCACAGTGCTTTAATTACCCCATAGCTAATGTGTATAGCAGCAATAACCATGGGTCAGTTTGTTATGCAGAAACTTTGCACTCTCAATGTGGTTAGAAGCAATACCTCTGCAATTAATGTATAGTTACAACAAATTTTGGAAAGAAGGGGAACACTATTAATTGCCAGCCTAGTTTAGAGATTTTGTAAAATGCACAGAAGCTGAATGCTGTATCATTTCTCCTTTGCATGAAATTAATGCTGATCATTTTCTGTTGGCACAGTCTGTTCCTCATTTGGGCTGTGTTTACTCTTAAGGGATCTTCCAATATATCCCCAGTATTCTTTCCGTATAATGTCTTTTTCCTTAGCGAGGATTTCACACAACTACAAAAAGGAAAATTACAGTTTTACTTATATTTATATTCCCTTCAGTATCCACAGTATTTTACAGAATAACGGGAGGGAGGGAGGGAGGGCAGGCTTTATGGAGATCTTACAGTAAAGCAGGAGATGCTACTGTAAATTATGCAGTAATTAAAATTTATATATGGTATACAGTAAATTAAATCAGCAGGAGTAAAGGACAAAGCCAGTGAATTGGGTAACAGTATTCACTCTGAATTCTTCATTATTAAATACTTAACTGTCTTATTCCAGGCTCCTTTCAGTTCAGTCCCTGAAAATAATGCTCATAATAATACATTAAACCAGTTTAATTGATTTGGGTGAACAAAATAAAATATCTACAATGTTGTTTGAAATATAATTGGATCACTTAGGTACCAATATTATGCCAGAAGATGGCAATTTTTAACTACATAGCTAAAGTGAGAAGAGTTATAAATACTCATCATCTTATTCGGCACTGCCACTATCAACATCTGCACATAACTTTATAATAGCATATCCAAATCAGCTTCAGTTGCAATGAATATTCCCCCTCTCCATTCTACCTTTTCATCTATGTTCATTTCCCTTCCATTTTCTTGTTCTCCACGTATTTAGCTTATAAACACTTTTTAAGTCAGGAATATGTTTTCGAAAAATGTTGATAGCACTGTTCAAGTAAGTTTTGAGATTGAAAATATAATGATCTATCAAGCTTTTTAGAACACAATGCTTTCTTCAGATAATTCGGCAAATTAGTCTGATTTTTAAACAAATTATAAGATTAGGCCTCTTAATGAACATTAAATAAAATACAGCTTTCTAACACAGCAACCAGCTGAAAGACAATCTTTCTAATCCTACCGTGTTTCCCCGAAAATAAGACCTACCCCGAAAGTAAGACCTAGCACTATTTTCTAAACCTGCCCTAATATAAGACCTACCCCGAAAATAAGACCTAGTGTAAATCTCCAGTTCCAGGAAGACTTTTCAGGGAGCAACCGTGCACCAAACCCCCCTACACACTCACACCCACTATTTGGCACCATAAATATATAAGACCTACCCCGAAAATAAGACCTAGTGTGTTTTTGGGAGCCAAAAAAAATATAAGACAGTGTCTTATTTTTGGGGAAACACGGTATCACCTATGTGTTGACAGTTTGAAGCAAATAATAACTATTTCTGATACCAGAAATTACTTCTGAAATGGAACTAAGTTGCTTCTTGAAGTGAAATAATATATGGAAAAGAAGAGTTTGTATCGTAAGACCCCTAAGGTCAAATGATTAATGTATTTTTATACTTGACTTAAAACACCATGGTAACTGGCATGTATGAAACCAACAACAGTAAAAGTATAACACATTACATGAATGAGCATTTCATTTTCTTCATCCTTTTGGAGATTTACGGTACTTCTCACTATGATTCAGTGGGCAAGTAACTTTGGATATAATGTAATGCTTGAACAATGGGAGAATTTGTAAATAAAAGGACTAAATTTACATTAAATTATAATGTAAATGAAAAATTTTATAAGATTTAACACTAGGCAAGTTGTCAAGATGGTATAAAGATATGTCAAATGAATGTTGGAAATGCAAATGTAGAGAAATTACTTTATACACAAAAATGGAAGGACACTTTGATTCCCACAATGGATGAATGGCTGCAAAACTGAATGGGAGTTAGCAGAGATGGTCAAATTGACTGCTCTGGTTAAAGAAAATAACACAATTAACTTCGTTTCTACTTGGAAACCACTTTTGGACTTTGTGCTTGAGGTGGAAAAAAATAAAACTCTGCTTTTCCCCCTTTCCCCCCTTATTTGCCATTATTTCTTTTGTATTTTATATTTGAATAAATTTTAAAAAATTTGAATTGTGAAAAAAAAAGATTTACTATAACTTCTGTTAAGATTTACTATGGATTTACTATACTGAGATTTACTATAACTTCTGTTAAGGACTCCAGTCTGGGGATGGCTATTGTAAAGAACTTTAAGCTTTAAAGAACTAACCTCTAATGCTTTGCTGAGAGTTTCTTCCTTATTTTCACACTGGTTTTCTAACATGTCTTCATATATGTCCACCAAGAAGGCAATTAGATAAGGGGAACTTGGCTGCAATTCCAGTAGCTGTTCGAGCAGATCTGGATATTTTGAAAGGCCACGATCTTGCAAAATCCTGAAACAAAAAGTTTGATGAACATCATATTAAATTTCAATCACCTTGCCATTTTTTTTAAAAATGTAAACATTCTAGGAACATAGAGACCCTAGCTCCAGTCTCATGTTCTGCTTGCTCATCTTAATAGCAGCAGAAGGAAGAACACAAGGATGTAATCAAGCAGGGAGGTATTTGGTGTTTTGATTAAAATGAAGCAGCTGTGCTTTTCCCTCATACTTCATTCAACTCTCAAACAAACCTTATCTTACCTCATAGACAGAACTTCTTCTGCCCACTTGCTGCAATTTCTGAGGGATGCATTAGGTGATGAAATGTGATCTTTTAATGGAAGCACCATTAAATCCAGGGCCTAAAATTAGCCACCTATATTATTGCAGTAGTTTAAGCATTAAAACAATTTATACTATTCTAGTTTGGCTATGGAAAGGATACCACCTGCCCAATATCAAAAAAGCAAAGCATTTTTTTACTATGAAAAAGCAAAAAGTTGTGGTTTGGTATTAATGCTTTATTTTACTGCAACAGAGGGAGTCGGAAGTCAGCGCTTTTTTTTTGCTTTTTCCCAGCCCTTCCTCACTTCTCCCTTTTTCTCCCCACCGCCTCCCTATTTACTTTTGTATTTTGTATCTTATAACCTAATAAAATATTATTTTTACAAAAGCAAGTCATTTATTTGAGGGAGCGTCTCCTGCCGATATCGAGTACCAACCGCCCTGTTCAAGTACACAAACGGGCTTCTCCGAGTGCCGTCGGCAAGTCAATGCTGGCTGGCGGCGCCCCGGGGACGGGCCTACTCTGTGGTGGTTCCCGCCCTATGGAATCAACTACCCCTGGGGCTCCGCCTGGCCCCTGACCTTCGCACCTTCCGCCACGACCTGAAAACCTGGCTATTAGAACAGGCTGGGCTGGGCTGATCTCCTGAGGGGGGGGGTAAATTTTAAACGGTATACTGGGTTTTTAACTTAAGTTAGACTTGTGATTATTTAATATTGTTTTAAATTAATTTATTGTTGTGTTTTGGTTTTGTGAGCCGCCCGAGTCTTCAGAGATGGGGCAGCATACAAGTCTAAATAATAAATAAATAAATAAAATGTTCTGTGCTGTTGGCTGGTTGAACATTTATTTTTATTTATCGTGCAATTTACATCCCACCTTGATTTTGTACTCAAGGTGATATTGTTCTCGCCTCCTATTTTTGCCACAACAACTTCCCTAATGAGTTGGGTTAAGCTCAGAGTGAATGACTGGCTGAAAGCCATTCAGGTGACTTCCCTGCCTAAAGGAGGATTAGAACTCATGGTCTCCCACTTTCTAGATCAGCACCTTAACCAGTACTCTAGAAGCTGCTACAACTTGCTTTGTAAGTTCCTTTTACTGGAACTGTCAGCAGTACATTTTCTGAATAAATGTATTTATAATTTCTCCTATGGAAAACCCTTCTCATGCAGAACAAATAGAGTCCTATGTATGGTTCCAGAAAATCCAAGGGAAGGAAACTATCATAAAAAATACTAAAACAACATTTTCAAAAAGTTTCTTTCTGGATTTGCTAGTCTTCACAGAGGGCAAGAAATTTGCTTCTCCTCTTACCATCAAAATATATTTTGCTTCTCCTCTTACCATCAAAATACATTTTGCTTCGGTGAAACAAAATAGTGGCTTCTATGGCTTCTGCTTGGCCACATACTTTTAAGCATTTTTTTTTACAATCAAAGAAGTGAAAAAAACTTAATAACAATATTAAAGCAGTAATATTCTTATCTGAATCCTGGGCTGGTACTAAACTCTACCCTTCTTTATGTGCATTACATTTGCAACATACAGCGGCATTAAACATGTTAAGTAAAACAATCTCACCCTCTCAGGTAGTTCCAGGCACTTTCATTATGAGGTACCAGTTTGATCATTTCTAGAGTATACCTGAAAAGGAAAAACAAACTGGATAAGGAAACTATGGAGTAACCATATATATGTCAAGATAGCATAAATCCTGAATGGCAAATACAGATGCATCAAGCTATTGAGTGAAACACTGGATTTGTTTATGAATATTAGACACAAAATATTCTAAGTTTATAACAGAAATCCAGAGAATTTCGCACATGCTTTGGTGAGTCATCTTGTCGTTACTTTAAAACATTCTCCAATTTATGGAGATTTGAAGGCTTCTTTAGCAAATACTAGGCACAATTCCATCCCAGCTGTCTTGGGTTGGACATAATTTAATATTTTTGAAACAATATCTGGATAATTTTAACCCAGATAGATCTCAGCATGGATTACTGTATTATTACAACACAAAAGAAAAAAGGGCTTATTTTAAATTCACCTAGTTCCTTATCATGGAAATGTTTTAAGGTTTATTCCACTAATGCAATAATCCATTGGGCTGTTCTGTTCCATACTTTGGACAGTTTTTGTTTCAGAGTTACTCCTTCTAATAGCTATTTTACAAATCAAAGCATTTCCTATATAGATAAAGGAGAGATGAACTATAGATCAAGTAGATTTATAGCACAAGTTGCATAATGCCCAATTTTCCAGTTTTTTAAACAAAAAATTTAAGTCATTTTTATCATATGAATTTTATGTTGCAAGTTCCAGGTTCTCCATCATACCACTCCATCTTCCCAGTTTTTTTCCCATTTCTTTCCAATTCCATGAACTTAATTGGCCTCTTTTAGGAGTACTTTCCAGAACAATAGGGATTTTCTTACAATATATTTTGTGGTCTACAATTTTGGATTACCTCTCTTTTTGGATGTGGCTATATCAAGTTATAATTGGAAAATTGGCCATAACTCCAACTACAGTACACAATGCTTAAGTTAGCAAAAGGATTATAAAAGTCCACTGAGGACATGTGTACAAAATTATCCATAAAATACACTGCATGTATACTTGGACACCCTTGTATTCATTCATGGCACAAGATAAAAAAACCAACTAAAACATTACATACTGAATTTCTCTCTCTAGAACAGCAGGATCATTGTATCCAGATGTGTTTGAAATCACAAAGTATCTTTGGTTCCAGGCGGAATTATTTCTGACATCCTCTTTCAAAAGTTGCTCAACATACTCCAATTCATCATCCCATAGCTTAAATTCCTAAACATACAAAATTGAAGGAAACGCACAGATGTTGCATCAGGAAAATTATCTCATTTCCATTTGTTCTAACCTTAACTGATACAATTGTAGATTTAAGAGTAAAAATGCATTCTCACATAATTGTAGCAATTACAGAAACAACAACCTGATTAACTTGGTACCATACCAGAGATGTCAAAACCAAATAAACAATACCCTAAATATCAGATATTTATTGTATTACCTTGTATACCATTTATAGGGGAAAGTATTATGGATGTGAACAAACAACCTGATTGGTCTGAAGCACATTAATGCAATTATCAAAATAAAAATCACTTCCCCAATATTCTGTTATAAATGACATAATGGGAGTCAGACAGCATCCATAGACATCCCTTCACTTTCTCAGCAGATAAATGAACAACTGCAGTTTATTCCTTTGGGGGGGAAATAAAGCAAAACAAAAACTTCAACTTTTCCTTTCATACATTTCCTGCTCAGATTAACAATGAGCAATTGTTAATAACAGCCACAGGAAAATACCTGAATGACCCATTGTCTATGTTGCCAAGCATGGTAATTCTTGGCATCCTGGTTAAGAATGTTTGCAATAAATTTGAGTTCTTGTGATGGGTCCTTCAACCACTCTACCAAAACTCGTCGGTGGTGCCTAAAAAAATCAAGAATGTTAAAGAACAGTAGTTAGCGCGTGTTTCTGTAATGGCAATTTGGTTGCTTTGGCAACCTGTTCATACTCACAGCCATTTGCCAAGCACGTCAACCATGTGATCACCTTTTGCAGTCTTTTCTGCTAGCTTCCCCAGAAAGTCAATGGCAAAGCCAGCAGAGAAGCTTGCAAGCTATTACGGCCTGCCCAAGAAGACTCCCTCTCATCTAGAGGAGCTGGCTGAAAGAACTCCCTGCCAAGCTCCATGCAAGAAGGCACAAAGGATTTCAGTTCCATGTAAGCAGGCACAGAGCTGAAATCCTTTGGCAGGGAGCTCTTTCGGCGTCCCTAGAGATGAGAGGGAACCAAAATTCAAGGAGAATTTTCAGCCCTGAATGGAGAGCTAGCATGATAGCATAAGGAGAGCCTGGGGCCTCAGGCTTGGGGGAGGCCCTGGGAAGCCTGGCACAGGCTACACGTGTGTCTCCTTGCTCAGGAGCTAAAAATCCTGCTTTGATTTTGCCAGGGAAGACTTCCAACTCCTGAACAGAAAGGCACTTGTGCAGTCTGCGTAAGCCCTGCCAGGGTCTCCCCATCCCTCTGAAGCACCCCACGCTCCTTACTTGGGACTCTTATCCCTATAACTACCCTCAAATCTCTTAAGGATCACAATTGGCAGTGGCGAGGTTGTGGTCATTGAACAAAGCAATCACACGACATCGTGTTTGACCAATCACTTTGCTCAATGACTGAGATTCCAGTCCCAAATAAGGTACCGGTAATAAGTTGAGGACTACCTGTAATCTCTTATTATGGGAATGCTCCTGCCAGAAAAAAACAACTAGGAGAGAGATTTGCATGAGATGCTAAGCCTGGTTATTTTAAAGCTTAAATAGGATGGATGTGTACATTAGCTTAGCGGTTTTTTTATTTCTTTTACTCTCAGGATTCCTTCCCACTTTTAAAAGTTTTTGTTTGTGTGAGTTATATTTTATACTGATTCTCATGGTTGGTTGGTGGGATTTTTACACTGTCTTATTTTTCAACATCAGCTGGAAAACCAATTTGATTTTGCATTCCTCTAGGACGAGGGTCTTCAAACTTGGCAAGTTTAAGACTTGTGGACTTCAACTCCCAGAATTCTTGAGCTAACATGACTGGAGGAGGAATTCTGGGAGTTGAAGTCCACAAGTCTTAAAGCTGTCAAGTTTGAAGACCTCTGCTCTAGAATCCTGGGAACTCAGGACCACACTTCGAGAAATGCTGTATTTGTGGGTTAGACAAACTTAGTTTATTTCAATGGTTTATGATCAAGTGTTCTGTGACAACCCCAAAAATTATTTTATTCACTAACCAGGTAAACTGAATTGTGTGAATAAAGAGACTGTTAGCTCAGCAGAGGTTGAGTTCTGATAACATTTGGCAACATGACCTGCATACATCCTCCAGAAAATCTGTTTTAATCTACACTGGATGAAAGAAACTTTCTCTTGTAATGATAGCTTTACAACAGCTCTTTCACTTGCCCAAACTATCGTTTGATGCCTCAAAAATGCCTACGTTTGAAACATATGCCATACCCATTAAAATTGCCTCTTCAGTTGATAGTCACTTGGCTTATAAAACCTGTTGCACAAGAAGTGTGGCATTGGTGCGTAAGAAAGAACACCCAAGCATATAAAGATACAAAGACAAATTATCCAACAAAATACAGCAGTAGAATCACTGAACTGTTGTGGATCCCCTGCTGTATTTTTTTTCCTTGGCAGATACAGCCCCTGCAACTTAGATGAGTCTGTGCTTTGTTTAAACACCCTTGCTTTGCTCCAGCAGTAGCTGAAATACATTATTTCCATCACATTGTTCCAGCACAATATACAAAGCATAGCCAACATAATAATATCTTGTTTTTTTCTCTTTTAAAAAACCAAGGGAGCATTTTCTCAGATTATTATCTCCATCAATATCATTGTATGACAAAATCCGCAGCTTAAAGAACTCTTACTATAACTTTCTGTTGAACTTCTGCTTAAGAGTCTCTGTGGTAACAATTCTGCACTACGCATTCAGAGGAAAAACACAAGGAATCAAATATTTACATAGATATGAAATAACTTTCATTAACCAAGAAGCTAAGCTTACCAGACTTGGTAATTCTTTGGCTGATCTTCAATGATAGCAGTGATGTAATTGAGTTCCTCATTTAAGTCTTTCTTCAAGGACTGCAGAAGTACCCTACGGAAATGCCTACAGAGAAAAAGAAGGGGCAGGAATTCTTGATACTGACTTCAGTTGCTTCCCCATATTACTCTCTACTACTGTCAGTACTTCAAAATTGATCATTTCCAAATAAATAATAGTTCTGCATGGGCATTTTTTTTCTTTGAGAATCAGACTCCCAAATCTGTAAGATGGAAAGGTGACTACATTTGCTACATTTCAGAGATGGCCCGTCAGTTCTAGCTGAAGTCCCCAAATTATCAACTTGTACCCACAATGGTTAGGAATGATAGAAGTTGCAGTCTGACAGCTTTAAGGACTGTCTCACAGTAATGAATTTCTGCTATATTTAATTGAAAAAAAACATTTCCTAGATATGCCCTTTAACTTGAAAAATAAACGGTGACCAATCAGTAAGAACGGGAGCCACAAATAAATACAACCCATTTAATGAAAGAAAATAACTATGCGTTAAACAGTCTGTTCCATTTAATGTTTTTAATTTTCACTAAGTTTTCTACTGTGAGGATCATTAAGTTTTTTGTGTGTTATGACTTGGCTTTATGAACTGTCTTAAGTTGTAGGTGGTTTGCAACTTTGTACTATCTATAGCATTTTGTTCAGTTGCTAAACTTACTATAAAGCTGTCCACCTACAAATCACCTACAAACCACTGAGCATTTACCCATGTAATATAGCTGTGGTATTATTATTATCATTCTTATTATCTTCTTTATTCCCTCCTCTTATTGGTACTATTATGATAATAATTATTCTTTGCATCTTCTGAGATCTTCTGCACCGGAGACAAATTCCTTATGTGTCTAATCACACTTGGCCAAATAGTGTGTGTGCATGTGTGTATTCATTCATTCATTCATTCGTTCATTCGTTCATGCCTACAGTGGGCCTTGGTGGTGCAGGCTGTTAAATGCCTAGCACTTAATTCCAGCTACCTGCAATTAGTGCAGGCTCGAATCCCAGCAGGCTCAAGGTTGACTCAGCCTTCCATCCTCTCGGGGTAGGTAAATTGAGGACCCAAGATTGTTGGGGGCAATAAGCTGACTTTGTAAAATTGCCGCTTAGTAATAAGCAGGCATATACAATGGAATGAAGGCTATTGCTGAGCACATTGGGTTGTGCTCCAAACATTGTAAGCCGCCCTGAGTCTCCAGAGAAGGGCAGCATATAAATATGAATAAAAATAAAAAAATTTTTTAAAAAGAGTCACTTGGGTAGGTGGCACAAACAAATAAAGTTTACAAATATCACACCAAAAGGCAACTTGTAACTAATCTGAATGGCCTCAGTATTTTAAAATTATCTTCTTTTGGAATTTCAGAACAGAACAAAAAAAAAATTCTCAGGATTGCTACATACCATACTGTGTAGTTTGCAGCATTAAGTTCAATGGCATCCCCTGTTAACTTGAAAGCTCTTTCACTCCTTTCATCATGTTGCAGAACGGCCCGGAAGTAATCGTATACATCTTTAACTAGGCAGAAAAATTTAGTTTGTCAAATCTGTCTTTGGCTTTCTTTGCCACATTTACTCTTACTTTCTCAGATATAAAACTGGTTTTTCATCATACCCTATATTTAGCCCAAATTACTAGTATCCTTAATTTTACAGCTCTTTGTATCTTTCCCTACATCCTCTCTTTTAATATTTCCCACTAAGACTCCTGGCTCTCACCTTCATTTTCTTATATCTTCAAAATCCACCATCTCAAAATCATCTCCTCTCACCCTCTTATTGCCTATTCACTTCTATCCCAGAGAACTGACAAATCAGATACTCTTACTTGCAAATATAGATTATCCCCTTGTGTTATGTTAGGATTCTGTTTTCTGAAAACCTCATATAAAGCATACAAACTGAGACGCTGAAAAAAAGGTTGTGAGGTGTCAAAATTGGTAGCCCGAATATATTGACAAATGTGTTCATAATTTTTTAGAGTCCTATTCTTATGCGTTGTGTTATTCAAGCATGCTTTAATCCTTGTTTACTAGTCTATGTAAAATAAACACATTTTCTCCGCCTTTTCTATGGATGTAGTTCTAATGTGTGTGGTTATTAAGGCAGACAAATAGTGGAATGCATTACAGCACCATGTACTTCAAATTCATTCTTTCTTATGTTGCACACAGATGTGCCCATATTAAGTCTGTCCTAGGGCTAAGGATCCTTTACCAACTTTGGTGCAATTCACTATATCCAGCTTTGTTTTGTGTTAAAAAGGTCCTTTTCCTATTGGATAAGAAGCTTGGATGAGATTTTGATGGACATTTTGATACCACAGTAATAGCAACTGCAGGTACAGAAACAAGTGGAACACACAACTAGAATAACGACATAACACATTGGTAAATGCGAAAATGAGGGCATCAGGGTCTTGGTGGGAAAATGTTCAAGTGGTTTTGGGAGGGAAAAAAATCTTGGTATGTTTCCAGACATTTGGCACCAATTGCATACCGTAGTAACTTTCTTTTTTCCACTTAAAAGTGAATTCTAGGTCAAAAATTACTACTCACGTACATTTGCAAAAAGCATTAGAATCCTGTAGTCTTCTGATGCTTTTGAGTAACACATAGTACATTTCATCAATATAATTGTTTCCTGATGCAATAATCTGCTTCTGTTGATTTCTTTGCACTTAACATTTGACTGGTGGAAAAACAACCTACCTTTCAGAACTGAGTTTTAAAGTATGACATTCATAGTTCTGGGATTATTTAATAAGTAAAATAACTTTTAATTAACTTCAACCTCATGTAATAGCTTATAATAAGCACAGTTCTAATCTTAGTTTCTTTCATGTCTTGATGTTTTAATCATCTGTTTCATCTTTGAATTCCAATGAAAAACATGCTGCAGAATTCCAGATACTAATGGACCATTATGAAATCCTATAACGATTTATTCCAAAGTCAACCTCAGAGTGTTCAGCTGAACTTATTCCCACAGTTGCCTGCAAACATTTGTAGTTTTAATTTACACTGCTCAGTAATGCGTCAGCCAGTACAACTCCATTGTAGCCAGACTACAATGGAGTATCAGTGAGAGAATCCAAAAACCAGCAGAGAAGATAACCATTTATTCCTTACTATTGAGAAGAAGTCTCTCAAGCTTCTTCTAAACTTACATTTTTCACTATATACGATCCGAACAACAGGATGTGGCCCATCATCTTGAGGAACCGGGTCAATATCTGCCCATTCTTTCCTGTTTCTGTAAAAAAATAATCAGTCAGCTGGTAGCAAATGCAAGAACATTTGAAGGAAATATATAGTTCAAGGATATCTTCTAAATATCAAAGACTTGTTCATCTTTGTTGTAGTACAGAATAGCGCCTTGCTGAGAATTATACCTGCAACTGAGAAAGAAGAATTTGATATGTTTTAAGCATTCCTATTACTATGCTTTCTATAAACCTGTATGAATACAACTTCACAAGGAGTCCTACCTGCAGAAACATAGGAAACGTCTTTTCCCCAACTAGGTACCTTGATGATATGTTGGATTAAACAAAGGCAGCACTCTGGGACTTCTAGTCTAATACATTTGGGGAATATCAAGTTGCAGGAGGCTGGATAACAATAAAAAATCAACCCTATAAATTTGTTGTAGCAATATATCCCACCAAAAATGACAGTGTCCATAGATAGCACTGTGACTTATTATTATTGGTTATCCAATTTGTCATCTAAGTGACTCTGGGGACTCACAAGTACAGTCCAATAACAACAAGTTAAAAACCATTATACAAGCATATAAAAACTATCCAGAATCAATTTAAACAACAATTATCAGTTTCACTATTTGTTTTTTATTTCTACCTATTTATATATATATAATTTTTTTTCTGAGAAAAAAAGGAGCAAGAAACATAAAAAGTGTTCTCCACTGAAACCCAATATATTTAAGATAAAGAATTTACAGACCAGGAAATTTATATTTGGGATGGGGATTTAAGCGTTTAAACTTCACGAAACACTATGCTTCCTCCAAGAGTATTTACTGCGGTTTTTATTTCCAACATTTATTCAAATTCAGATCATTTATCCTCCATGCTGAACAATCATCCCTGGATATCCTAGATTTGTAATGAAATGAATGGCTGGAATCTTAGCTTTTCCTAGACCTAGGCTGACTTGACCTTTCCTTCATCTGCCCACATTTCTGAATGGGAGACTGTTCACTTGATTTAGATAGCTATCAACCACCCAATCCAAAGTGAAATTCCTTGCAATGAAATTACATCTCAGTTAAGGACATTTAGCAATATGAGGGGTGCCTTAAAACGTTGAGAATTCTCCAAATTACTAGCAAAATTAAATCCTGCATTGTTGATGTTACATGGTCAGGTAATGAACCCAGCTCAGAGAGTACCAAAGACCAGTTCAACCCTGAGCTACAGATACTCTTTTCCATTGAAAGGTGCTTTTCCCAAAAGGCATCTGGACTTTCTGTTTTTTCTTTGAAGTCGTTTCGCTTCTCATCCACGAAGCTTCTTCAGCTCTAAAGAAGCTGGGAAAAGCACCTTTGGGACACCCATGACCTGGTCGACTGAGAATCTCCATAGAGCATCTCTTCCATTGAAAGTTAAATCAGCTTAACCGAGTTCAGTGGGAAGTGGCTTCTAATCCGACGGCTCCGCCGAGGTCGAGAAGAGCCCTTCCCTACCTGTACAGCACGTAGCCAGCGGAGTCCAAGGGTTCGCCGCACTCCAGCAGCTCTCCGTCTCCCGCAGCGTCGGCTTCCGTCCCCAACCGAATGGTGCAAACCTCAGGGCTCCCTCTGTCTTCCTCGTCCGCCATCATTGTCAACGCCTCCGCCCACCCCGGAAGAAACAAAACCTGGAGGAGCCTATGAGAAAAAACCGGCCATCCCTCCCGCACCATAGAGTTGCAGCCGGCTGTACGGCGGAAGTGGGTCTGATCTCACGCGGACGCGCTTTTTGCTCCAGCCGGTTGCGATGTTGCAAGGTTGGGCGTCCGTTCTGCGCTTAGATATAGAATCGAAGGAGAATTCCCGGTGCCTTCTGCTGGCATTTCTCCCTACTACGTGCTAATCTAATCTACCAGGCGAGATGTTAGACATAGAACAGAAAAAATCGCAGTTACTTGTTTCTGCTAGTTTCTCCGTAAAATCTTGGTTATATCTCGACCCCGTTGATAAACGCAATTTGTTCGCAAATGAGTGCATCGCCCAACTATTGCGGCATCTGTTTATACGGATCGAGTGCGCAATTAATCTTCACAGTAAATGCAGGTCGAATCCCTAAAGAAAAATTGGGGCGCGGGGGGGAAGATGCACATTCATTTATTCATTTTCATTATTCATTTTCATCACTGCCCTCTGCCAAAGAAAAGCCACCTAAACGGCTAATTCCATTGTATTTTCCATGCACGCGTCTGATTGTAAGAACGCAAAGTTGTAACGCTGGTATTTGGGAGTAAAATATTTTCCATTTGGAAGGTGTGACATCATTTGCATGCTGTTCCCAAATTTTCTTCTGGGAAAAATAATTCTGGGCCGCCTTGGACTCTTCAAGAAGATGCTTGAGATAAAAGCGCTACCCTAGCACACAGAAAACTGAAGCCACCTAAGTGCTGCCCTCATTGCTGGTCCCTCTTCTGCAAATCTATTGGGCTGGCAAAGTGACAGATGGCCTCTCCAAGGGTTTTCATGTAGGTTATAAAAAGTAGGAAAAGAGAACAAATCCTAGGACACTCCATAAGCAGGCCTTGAACATGTCTAGAAAGGCAAAAGGATACTTTAGTGAAAGGCACAGAAGACCACTGACAGTTCTAACGTGCCCAGGAGAGATGCACATTCCCATTCAGATGCCAACAAATCACCCCACAACCCCCTCCTGTGCCAATTCTATCTTATGAAAGGTGGTTGCAAGGATTACACTTCATTCATTCTTCTAGAAATATACCTTAACCTTTGCTTTGCCAAAGAAGTAACATAAAGCATAAAACTTACTTTTGCTGCAGTGTTAACTTTTAAAAAGCATAACTCCTCCCTTAACCTTTCTTTCTTTCCTTTATTTCAGTGTATGTTTTGGCAGCTGAGTTGATACAGGTCACTAAAGTTGATGGTAACTAAACACTGAGTTAATGCAAGATACCAGGACAAATGGGGAAATTCAGAAAACAGAAGGTCATCTTCTGTATGGAGAAATGAGGTAAAGAACAAAGAAAAGAAGGGCTCAGATAAGAAAGATAGTAGAGGAAGACAATTTTGGACTCAATTCCCCCCAAAAAAATCCAGTCCTTTCAGTTTTTCCTTTTTACCGTATCCACCTCTCCTCTATCTGAATATGTTTCTGAAGAGACTTAATTAAGATTTAGGATTAATTTTGTAATCACCAGAATTTGGGTGCTTACATCTATAATTACATATCAAACCTTAGATACACAAATTTGTAACCTTTTAATTAGCTAATTAAAGAAACAACAGAACAAAACCCAGATTGTTTCTTAGTCTTTACATACCCTATTTAATCCAAGAACATGTTAGTGTATAATCTGGATAGGTATGTAGTAGGGCCATGCCTAGTAGAACAACATTTGTTTGACTAGGCAGTAATCTCACAGGAGAGGATAGTATCAGTCCCCTCAGTAAAATGAAATTGGTACTCCTGAGCCAGTAGAGACAAGACATGCTGGATGGAAGAAGAGAACTGTATAATAAAAGCTTTCACTATGAATTTCTTCTAGGGTTGAGGCATGCCTGAACAGTTGGAAAAGAGATTTCTGTTAGCAACTTCCTTTTAAAAGCATAAAGGGTTATATATATATTTTTTGTAATCTCAACAGAATACCATCTTGCAGTTCTGTAGCACTTTAGAATTTACAAAATGTTCCTACACATTAGTAATCCTGTAATCCTTAACATCAGTACTAACATAAGGTTGGCTCATATTTACATTATTTATAAAAGGCCCAGAGAGAAAAAGAAAGAACATGAAAGTATGTTACTAGAAAGGGGGTGGGGGGAATCCCAAAATGGTGTCTCACTTATTTTGGCTGTGCCATACAGGGAAATTCACTGGAAAAAGCAATTATGTTGGGAACAGCTAGTGGTAAAAGGAAACTAAGCTGCCAAAGAACATGATGACTGGATACCATGATAGCTGGCACCAACCACAGCATAGAAAAACTCAAAGAAGCAGTGCAAGAGTGGAAGATGTGGAGAGACGTGACCCATGAAATCACCAAGAGTCAGATACGACTGAATGGATAACATCATTATCGTGTTTGTAAGGGTTGAAATGACGAGTTCTATATTTCTGCTGAGGATATTATTCTTTTGAGCTCCACTTATTTTCATTGTCATTGATTTACATATTTGTCTCTGACTTACAGGCAGGACATGAAAATGCTTAATTCCAGTTCATTTTAATTTATAAAAGTTTCATATATCATATTGCTCTAAAAGGGATTGCTTGGACATCTTAGAATAAAAATATTAATACATAAGCTCAGAAAAACATTAAAGCCTTCTTTAAAAAAAACAAGCAACTTTAATACAAAGTAAGCACATTTATAATTGGCTACATTAATACAGAGTAAAATCCTAGCAGAATTCTATTTCTCCTGTCCACGTAAAATGAAAGAAATATCACAAAGCATTCATTTATTCATCTATTTTCATTCTAAGTGTACCATGTTAAAGAGTACCCGTAGTCCACCATATCAAAGTGTCTTTTCATTGTTTAAAACTAGACAGCAGCTACAAAAACATCTGATCAAGCTATGTCCTCTGATCAAGTTATATCCTCTACTCAAAGCTAACAATCACATATAATTTCACATTTAGCATATACAGTACATGCAGACGACACTTTTATTCAGGTTGAATTTATAACATTTTTCAAGCTCATTTTCTCAATGACTCATGCAGTCTAGTATGGTTTTAGCTTAGCTTCATGGTGTAACTAATACATGAATTGAAAGTTGTTATGTACCAGTTTCATCCTTTTTCGCTTTCTCCTGTGTCATATCCAGTTTTACAAAATAATCCAATTTTTCGTGAACAAAAGCTGAAAATAAACTGTTTTATATATTTATTTATTGAATTTATATGCCACTCAACTCATGGTTCTATCATAAAAAAGATTTATAATTGCTGATTCTTAACAGTATTGTATAAGATAAAGCTGTGCACGCTTCAAAATAATTTAGGCGATATGCTTCAGGCTAATGCAAGCTTAGCAACAGATTTCTGAAATTTAAAAAGTAGGCTGCCTTGAGTCACAATAAATATGCTGTTGTAAATGGTGATTCATTAAAGCAGCAGCATCTTTTATCAGATATAAAACAGTTTTAAAAGTATTATTAATAGAGAAGTATTGTGCTTGAATGAGGCCAGAGAGATACTAAATTATCATTTCTCAGAGAAATTCTGAGAAACATTCTGAGCATATTATCAATTAATTCAAGGAATAACTTTTGGCTTGGGCTTTAAATTAATAGAAGAAAAGTTAATTCAGAGGAAATATATGATTTGAAAAAACAAAGATCAGAGTTGAGCAACCTGGTTTCAGGGCCATAAGTAACCACCAAACCTTTCTTACTTTTCTAGAGTCCCCTTCAATATGGTTGATCACCATTTTTGATGTGGGATAGCAGGCAAATATGACAAGACAAGTCTAAGGGTGCCTTAGCAAGGTGAAGATACAGACCTCCTCCATTGAAATTCCTGCCAGTGAGAATTTTATCTAATTGCCACGTTGATTTTTGCCTGTCTAGGAAATCAACTTTATATAATTAGTTTGTTAGATGTGTAATCCATTATTTGGTTTGGGAGATCAAGGTGGCGCCCCCTCATGGCCCCTACTTTGTCCATAACCGTAACCCTATGTAGTAGGGTAGGTAGACAGAGAGCGCGGCTGAATATGGACTACAACTGGGCTTTCCTCGCCCTCTTAACTTCTATACACATGGGCTTTAATCCTCCCACAAGTTCTCCACACTGGTCTACAATTGTAGCTAAAAGGGGAGACTATAAAGCAAAACATGGAAGAAAATTAATGTTACGTGAAGGAGGAGAGTGCAAAAGTTGACTTGAAACTCAACATTAAGAAAACTAAGCTCATGGCATCCGGCCCTCTTAATTCCTGGCTAGGTGGGGAAGAAATGGAGGTAGTGACAGATTTTATTTTCCTGGTCTCCAAGATCACTGCAGATAAGGACTGCAGCAAAGAAATTAAAAGACGCTTGCTCCTGGGATGGAAAGCTATGGCAAATCTAGACAGCATACTAAAAAGCAGATACATCACCCTGCCAACAAAAGGGCGTATAGTCAAGGCTATGACTTTCCCAGTTGCAATGTATGGCTGTGAAAGTTGGACCATAATTTATTTATTTGACTTATTTATTTGACTTATATGCCGCCCAACTCCCAAAGGACTCCGGGCGGCTAAGGAAGGCTGAGCGCCAAAGAATTGAAGCCTTTGAGCTATGGTGCTGGAGAAGACTCCCGCAAGTCCCTTGGACTGCACGGCGATCAAACCCGTCAGTCCTAGAGATCAACCCTGACTGCTCTTTAGAAGGCCAGATCCTGAAGATGAAACTCAAATATTTTGGCCACCTAATGAGAAGGAAGGACTCACTGGAGAAGAGCCTAATGCTGGGAACAATTGAGGGCAAAAGACAAAGTGGACAGCAGAGAATGAGGTGGCTGGATGGAATCACTGAAGCAGTCAGAGTGAGCTTAAATGGACTCCAGGGGATGGTAGAGGACAAGAAGGCCTGGAAGAAAATTGTCTATGGGGTCATGATGGATCGGACACAACTTCACAATTAACAACAACGATCCTGTCTTCACCTCCAAAATATTGGGTGAAATGTGATGGAGGGGCTCTTATTCTCCCGCAGTTTATATCAGATCTGACCAGTAGATGGCAGCAACCAGCGAGAGTAGGAAGTATCATTTCTGGTGACATCTTGTGGTCATAAGGAGTTTTGCAGTCAGACACAGTAGCTGTAAGTTATCACCAGCCACAGGTAATTATTTCTAATAGAAAAAACGTTTTATAACGTGATCTACACAAATAATTCACCTTAAGCTTTTTTTTTAACTTTCAGGCTGTGTGTGAATGTGTCTGACGCAGCTCTCAGACTGCTGCATTATGCTAAAGCGAGTTGGCAAGTGCTCTGCAAACAGCTATGGAAACCGCGAAGACTATTTTGCTTTTTTTCAAAATGCGCTCCCAAAACGAGAAACTTGAAACCTTCCTCTAGAAACAGGATAAATTAGCTGCCGAATTTATTATCCCCACCCCCCACCCCCATTTTGACGGAGATCCTTTTTCGGTGGGTGTCTCCATTGAAACGATGCCACGATGAGCTTCATCAGACCAACTTTCCTTCACACGAACCCGGGAACGTCCTGTTTTCCAAAGTGGGATTCGGGGAACTCTGGAAGGCGGATCCCCGGGATCTGCTTCTCCCAGACCCGGATGGTCCTCCGTAGGGATGTTGTTGGGAGAGGAGCGCCGCGATCCGCTGCAGGCTTTACGGTCAACCTAAGGGAAGTAGAGGTACAAATTGAAAGTAAAAAAAAGCGCCTCGCAACAACGGGGAAGAAGAACGGAGACTTGGGTGAGTGTTTTTATTTCCTATGGGAAAGCATTGCGATAGTTTTCCTGTTGGTTTTGCACGGCAGGAAAAGGCGCCTGTAGATCTTAAAAAGAGAGGCTGTCTTTATTCGGTTTACTTTTTGGTCTCCAGTTATGCGACGCAGTGAGGCATTTACAGTTGCAAAGGAACGAACAAACGAGCCAAAAGATTGCAAACAAAAGGGGAAAATGTAACGTTAACTCTTCTAAACGAAAAATACCAATTTAACGTTGCAGCTCCGCCTCTAACATAAGGGAGAAAGGAAAAACTTGGGGCCTATTTTAGCACAAGCAGCTTTAACTATTTTCCCCTTTTAATTTCTAAACTCTTGTTTATCTCCCTATATAGTAAAAGCTTTTACAATAGCATGCAGTTTAAAACGTCTGTCTGTTCTAAGCTTTTGTTTTAATGCTTCTTCAGTATTATTGAAAGACAGAAGCAGGGCGGCTTTTTTTTTAAAGGCAAAGTTGTTTCTGGAAGTTGTTTCGGTTTTCTATTCAGACCAATCCTTCACCTTTCAAGGAAAAACCTTACAAAGCTTGATAAAAGATTAGTGCTAATATTACCCTTTAACACTTCTGGGAGAGAGATTCGATAATTGTCTTGTTACACTTCCATTAGGCCATAGAAATGTCATGTGTGTTCTTTGCTTTAAAAGAGCAAATTATAGATGCCTCAGATCAGTTCCTACAATTATGCAAATTTTGTAATGCAAATGAATGTGAACTTGCATATGTTTATTATGTAGCATTATGGAATCTATAGAACAAAGCATATTGCTTCTGTTCACTGCCTCAAAGATTTACAATAATTATTTTTTGCAGAAAGACAAAATTTCTTAGCTATATTCCATGTGTGAAATCTTATTCTATCCTATTTTATATTTTCATATAATAAGGACCACTGATAACAATTAAATGTAGGAGTGTATCCAGTTTCCTTTTTGTATAATGTGACCTTATTCACTGTGTTGCTGTTTCCAACTACCAATAGTCTTCGACTTACAACCATTTCATTTAGTGACTGTTCAAAGTCACAATGGCACTGAAAAAAGTGACGTACGACCATTTTTAACATGGCCATTGCAGCATCCCCATGGTCACGTGATCCAAATTCAGTTGCTTGGCAACTGGCTCATATTTATGATGGTTGCAGCATCCTTGGGTCATGAGATTACCTTTTGCGACCTTACGACAAATCAAGTCAATGGGGGAGCCAGATTCAATTAACAACCGTGGCACTAACTTAACAACTTCAGTGATTCACTTATCAAATGTGGCAAGCAAAGTCCTCAAATGAGGCAAAACTCACCTAACAACTGTTTCGCTTAAAACAGAAATGTTAGGCTCAATTGTAGTCGTAAAATGAGGACTGCCTATATATGTTGAATCAAAACTCGAATCATATAGAGCCAGCAAAATCCATAACATTTTTGTTACAGATGAATGTAAATATAATGTAGAATAGTAGTTCTCAACTAGTAGCCCAATAGTACTGTACTGGTAAATTCCTTCAAATTAAATTAAATTTTAAATTATTGCAATCTCATGGGCTTGTCCTCCTAATATTCTAGAGATTTGGCAGTCTCAAAAGTTGTGGGCTTTAAAATAAATAATTCATATTTAATATTGGGGTCCTGTGGATTCTGTCTGGAGGGGGACACGTGTGCCGTAGTATCCACACACTCAGTGTTGCTAACTCTTGGTTTATGTGGGCCTCAAAAGTTTTTGATGGGGGTGTGATTAGCCACATACATCAGGAAGACTGGGAACTGCTTCCTAGCACATATGCCAAGAAGAACGTGCTTCTGAACTGTATGTTTTCATTTAGCAGGTGCATTCATTTTAAGGAATCCTTGACTGAGGAAACTACAGTAATACAAGATCAAGGATGGACTCAGGTTTGACAGCACTTCTTCCCCCACCAGTGATGACAGTGGAGAAGAACAAGGATTTCTAGGGAAAACACAGGTGGACCACTTATTGGGCATGTTAAGGATTCCTGAGGCCCCAAACATGAAGATTTTGTGTGCCTGATCGTAAGGCATGAAAAGAATTAAGAAGAAAAGATTTTGGGCATCTTGCTTCTGCTTTATGGCTTTCTTTTTTCTCCTGATCACTTTCCAGGTACCAAAGATACTTGGGATGGGATGGGATGGGAATATGCAGGGGTGGGCTTCAAAAATTTTAGCAACAGGTTCTTTGCCCGGTTGCTGGGTGGGCATGGCCATGGTGGGGTTGGCCTCCTGCACCATGGCGGGGGGGCATTTTTGCCCTCCCTAGGCTCTGGAGGCTTTCCTTGAGCCTCTGGGAGGGTGAAAATGGCCTCCCCAGGTTCTGGAGGCTCTGGAAGCCGGAAACAGGCCCATTTCCGGCCTTCCCGAACTTCTATGAGGCCAGTTTTTCACCCTCCCCGAGCCTTCACATGCGCCCTGCACTTACCTGTGTCCAAAATAGGCCGCATGGGGACTCTTAGGAGAGGAGGGGCAGGGTGGGTGGGGCAAGCCAGGAGTGGGATTTGAGGGTTCTTCGAACTGCACAGAATCTTAGCTAGGGGCTCTCCCAAAGCCCTATTTGCGGGAGCGTCTCCTGCTGACATCGAATGCCGATCGCCCTGTGTGAGCGCACAGACTGGGACTTCTCGCGGTGCCGTCCGCAAGACAGAGTCGGCTGGCGGTGCCCCGGGGCAGGGCCTACTCTGTAGCAGCTCCTGCCTTGTGGAATCAACTGCCCTTGGGGCTCCGTTCGGCCCCGGATCTCCGCTCTTTCCGCCATGATCTGAAAACTTGGCTGTTTGAACAGGCCAGGCTGGACTGACCTCTTGGGGGTGGGGTTAAACTGATTTTATTTGGGCTCGTCAGGTTTAATTTGTTTTTAATGTATTTATTGATTGTATTTTTAGTTGTGAGCCGCCCCGAGTCCTTTCGGAGAGGGGGCAGCATACAAGTCCAATTATTAAATTAAATTAAATCCCCAGAAGCCCACCCCTGGGAATATGTTCAAAATACCCCAAAGAGAGAAAGGAACAGCTATGTAATGTAAAGTTTTAGGAGAGAGAATGGGGACACTGCTATATCAACTTTGGAATTCAGCCTGGTGGTAGGAGTTTAATTATGTGCTCAGTACTTCCAAATATCTGCTCTTTTCTATTGCTGGGTTTTCACCAATAGATAATACAGGTACTCCTTGACTTATAACCATTTATTTAGTGGCTGTTTGAAAGCACTGAAAAAAGTGACTTATGACCGTTTTTCACACTTACGACTGTTGCAGTGTCCCCATGGTTACATGGTCAAAGTTTGGATGCTTGGCAACTGGTTCATATTTATGGTGCTTGCACTGTCCCGGGATTCAACCTTCTGACAAGCAAAATCAATGGGGAAGCCAGATTCACTTAACAACCGTGTTACTAACTTAACAACTGCAATGATTTGCCTAACAACGGTGGCAAGAAAGGTCGTAAAACAGTGCAAAATTCACCTAACAGCTGCCTCACTTAGCCACAGAAATGTTGGGCTTAGTTATGGTCATAAGTTGAGGAATACCTGTATGCGCAAAGAGGAAAAAAAATACAGGGCAAATCATTTTCCTTGAGTAAAAAAACATCCTCATTCTCATTATTCTGGTTCTGTTATCATGAATTATTCTAATGTATAATGTCACAGCTTGGTTCCTCTGGCAAAGCTGTGAGCGGATGCAGTTAAAAAAAGGAGAAGCCAGATCAAAGGTAATTCTGTCACGGGTCAGAATTCCTCCTCATGCAGCGGCCCCCAACATTTTGGGCACCAGGGAAAGGTTCTGTGGAGAGCGGGGTGTTTTTTTTTTGGTGGACCAGAAGGGGTGTGGTTTCATATGCTGCATCCCCATCCCGCGGATGGGGCTTTGCTTGTTTGCAGAGCCCAGTTCCTGGCATGCCATGGACCGGTGCTGGTCCAGGGACTGGGGAGTTGGGGACCCCTGTCCTAATGGGTCCTGTGGAAAACTGCACATTTTTTTTAATGTGAAGTGGTATAATGAAATTAAATTTCTGCTGTTTGTAGGCTTGAATCCAGATGAGATGGGGGTAGCAGACTTCCTAGAGTCTGCATTAGTACCTTCAGTCCTCTAGAAATGTTACACCAAGGATGGGGAATCTGGAGAACAGGATAGGTCTGTGATGGCAAACCCATAGCACGCGTGCCGGAAGTGGCACACAGAGCCACTTCTGCCGGCATGCGACAGGTCATCCAGAAGAGCCCCACTGTGCATGCGCGCCTGCTGCCCGCCCGCAAGCTGATTGTCGGGTATCTGGCATGCATGCATGGGCGGCGGGGTGTGTGCAGGAGACCCATGCGCATGTGGGGGGGGCTCACATGTGCATGCACAGAGACCCATGGCACACATGCACAGAGATGCACAGCGCATGCAGGGAGATTGCACATGCATACACGGGGCGTGAGGGAGCGCATGCATTGCCTTCTGTGTGCTGGCATGCGAGCGCGAGCACAATTTTCAGCACGGGAGCCGAAAAAGGTTAGCCTTTAGACAGACAAGGAAAGTTCCTAAAAACTAGAAGGATACAAGCATCTTAGATGTTTTTGAATAAAACTCTTTTCTGTAAGTTTGGTTTCTTGGTTGTTTATTTTATAGTTTTTATAGCTTGCCCCGCTCAAAAGACTTAAAATTATAAATGGAACAAAAGAATAAACAAAACCTCAGCAGTAATAAAAAAAATCAACCCTCTCCCAGTATGAATGCCAGCAAAATTTTGGAAGAGTTCGATAGAAAGCCTGATTAAATAAAATTATCTTTTAAAGGTTTTCTCAAAACCATGAGGAAGGGAGCTTCACAGACTAGAGAGAGATAGCCTGATATGACTAATATACGAACAGAGTAAGTTAACCATCCAGAAATAATAGGCTTATCATAGCCTCGCTGAGTACATGTCAGAAGAGTGTGTGTGTGTATTGGAGGAGGGGGTTGCAACTTCTGAGTTAATGATAACTCCGTGTGACTGCCTGGCCTGGTCCCTGCAGTCTTGTTGGTAAAATGTCAGAAGTGGTTTGCTATTTTTATTTTTATTTTTTATAATTTTATTGAATAATCACACACAAACATGAACATAAACAAAATATAACCAAACAAAAACATACATTAAATTTGAACTGGGTACTGCTGAGCTCGTATCACTCATTGTCCATCATTTGTTCAGAAAAGTTATTGGATCTTTCTCCTATCTAGCCATCCGTAGAAATTATTCCATATTTTGTAATAGTCCGTTTCTTCCTTATTTTTGATTTCCATTGTCAATTTGTCCATCTCCGCGCACGCAATGATCTTTCTTATTCTGCTTCTGTTGGAGTTTCAGTGTTTTTCCAGTTTTGTGCAAAAGCCATCCTCGCTGCTGTAATAATGTGAGTCATTAAGTAAAAAGTTTCTTTCGGGTATATCTTGTTAGTGATTCCTAATAAAAAAAATTCTGGTTTAAAGTATATCTCTTCGTCACAGATTTCTCGTAGCCATTTGTATATTTCATTCCAAAATTGCTGGGCCTTTCTGCAACTCCACCATATATGATAATAGGTACCTCTTTCCTTGTTGCACTTCCAACATATGGGAGAAAATTTATTATTATTTTTTTTTTTAATTAGAAAAGTTTATTTACAATATAAAAAGACATACAAACATACAAACATACAGTCACATATGAATAAAAATACATCACACATTAGTTGCAGATCGGAAGTGTTTTTTCCATAAGCAGTTACAGTCTTATATAATCATAAATATTTCTTCTTATAATATTCGCTTGGTTTAATCTCTATTGTGAAGTTTCCTTTTATCACCTCTTTCGAGTTCTTCTGTCACCTTACGTCTCTATCTCCTGCTTCTATAAATTCTAGTATTCTAATATTTCAAATAACACTCTATTTTCCAACATTTCCATTTCCATTTCCTTCATTTTTATGTTCCATCCAATTATACCACTTTTCCCATATCCTGTAATAATCTGTATCTTCTTTTCCATTTAATTTGAGAGTTAGTCTCTCCATTTCAACACATTCATACATTTTGTTTATTACAATTTGTATAGGCGGAATTATAGGTTCTTTCCATTTTTGCGCTAAAACAATTCGAGCCGCTGTTAACAGGTGTGCAATCAGGTATTTGTCTTTTGGAGGAAATTTTTTCTTTATCATTCCAAGTAGAAACAGTTCTGGTTTCCACTCCAGCTCACAATTCATCACATCCTCAATCCAATTTTTGATTCCTGTCCAATATTTTTTAATTTTTGGGCATGTCCACCACACATGGTAGTAGGTTCCTATTTTGTCCTGACATTTCCAACAGTTTGGATTTGCCCGGGGGAATATTTTTGCCAGTCTAGCCGGGGCCAAATGCCACCTGTACATCATTTTATATTGGTTTTCCTTGTACGCCACTGACTTTGTATATTTTAAGTTTTCTTCCCAAATATCTTCCCAATCATTTAAATCTAATTTGTATCCTATATTTCGCTCCCAGGCTACCATTGATCCTTTTACTAATTGTCCCACTCTTTCCTGTTCTAACAATAATTTGTATAATTTGGATATTAACTTTTCCTCTAATCCCAACAATATTTTGTCCAGATTTGTATTTTTTGTTTCTATCCCATATTCCTTTATATCTTTATTATATCTTGATTTAATTTGTAAATAGACCCAATTATCTATTGATATGCCTTCCATCTCCAAATCTTGTTTTGTTTTTAGTTTTCCATCTGTATCCAATATCTGGTAATATTTAAGTTTTTTATTCAAATCCATTGTATTTGGATTAAAGGTTGCTTCCATTGCTGAAAACCACCTTGGTATTTTCGTATAATTTTTCTTTCTTATCTCAGCCCAATTTTTAATCAATGCATTTCGAATTATATGTTTTGTAGTATGATTTTGTCTTTTATCCGTCGGGTTCCATAGAAGTGCATGCCATCCTATCTGTAGGTCATGCCCCTCAAGTGTTAATATTCTCCTATTTTCTAATCTGACCCATTCTTTTGTCCATAGCAGACTCGCGGCTTTGTAATAGATTTCCCAATCTGGCAGTCCCAGTCCTCCTCTACTTCTATCGTCTTGAAGATATTCTCTCTTTATCCTTGCCCTTTTTCCCATCCAAATGAACTTCATTGTCATCTTATTCAATTCCATGAAAAATTTCTTATTTGTTAGTATTGGAATAGTCTGGAACAGAAATAAAACTTTGGGAAGAATATTCATTTTAATTGTTGCAATCCTCCCGAGGAAGGATATTTGCAATTTATTCCAATTTTCTAGATCCTTTTTGATTTGTTTTAAAATTTTTATGTAATTATCCTCCCACAGCATCATTGTTCTTGCCCTTATCCAAATTCCTAGATATCTTATTTTATTTACTATTTGTAATCCCATAATCTCTTCAAGCCTCTTTTGTTTAGAGATTGTCATATTTTTAACTAACAATTTGGTTTTCCCCCTATTTACCTTTAAGCCTGCTAATTCCCCAAAATCATTTATTTCTTTCATTAAAATCGGGCCTGTCTCTAAAGGTTCTTCTATTATGAAAGCCATGTCGTCTGCAAATGCCTGTGTTTTATATTCTTGATTTCTAATTTTTGCTCCTCTTATATTTTCATTTCCCCTAATTCTCGTTAATAATGTTTCTAAGACTGTAATGAATAATAGTGGTGATAGTGGACAGCCTTGTCTAACCCCCTTTTCTATTTTAAACATTTTAGTGGTCTCGCCATTTACTAATATATTTGCTTTTTGGGTATCATATATTGCATTTATCATTCTTTCAAAATTTTGTCCAAATTTCATTTTATTAAATTGTTGTTTCATAAAGTCCCAGTTCAAATTGTCAAATGCCTTCTGTGCATCTAAAAAGATTAGAGCCATTTGGTTGCTTGGGTGGCATTCATAATATTCTAGTATATTTATTATTATTCTTATATTATGTCTAATCTGTCTTCTCGGTAAAAATCCATTTTGGTCTGTGCTAATTTTCCCACTAATAATTCCTTTTAATCTTTGTGCCATAATTGTCATGAAAATTTTATAGTCAGTATTTAAAAGCGATATTGGTCTATAATTTTTGATTTGATTACTGTTTGTATCTTCTTTGGGTATGAGTGTTATATATGCCTCCTTCCAAGAATTGGGAATTTTGGCTTTACCCAATGCTTCATTACATACTTCTAAGAAAGTATTATTTAGTATGTCTCCCATCTTTTTATAATATTCACTTGGATATCCATCTGGACCTGGTGTTTTATTATTTTTTGCTTCTGAATTGCTTTCTTTAATTCATCTATTGTTATCTCTTTATTTAACAGATCTCTTTCTTCATCAGTAAGTTCCTGTATATTTCCTTCCGCTAAGTATTCTTTTATTTTAAACACTTCTACCTTTTCTTGTTTATATAATTCCTCGAAGTATTTTCTTGCAATTTCTTTCTTTTTTTCCAGATCAACCTCAAGATCTCCATTTTCATTCTCTAAATATTGTATCGTTCTTTTCTTTTCCTCTTTCCTCAATTTGTATGCTAACCATCTCCCCGGTTTATTTGCATATTCAAAGTAATTTTGTTTTGTATATTGTAATTTTCTGAGGAGTTCCTCTTGCTCCAGTATATTAAGTTCATGTTTTTTTTTGGTTAATGCGTCTTTGGTTTGCTCACTATCTGGCCCTCTCTTTTGTTTATTCTCTAATTTTGCAATTTCTTTTATTAATTCATCTTGTTTCTTCCATCTTTCCTTGTTTCTATTTGATAGATATGCAATTGATATTCCCCTGGTATAAGCTTTAATTGTATCCCACATGTTTTGTAGGGATGTATCTTCTTTTTTATTAAAATTGTAAAAGCTTATTAATTCCTCTCTAATTTTTTGCAAATATTTTTCTTCTTTCAGGATCTGAGAATTTAGTGACCATCTTCGTTCTTTCCTTCCCCCTTCTTTCCAAATTAAGGATGTTGGATTATGGTCAGCCCATATATTTGTTAAGATTTTTGTATCAAAGATTTCTTTATTTAATTCACTATTTATCCAAATCATATCTATTCTGGACCAGGATTTGTGCGGGCTGGAGTGGAAAGTATACTGTGTACTTCGTGGATTCCTTTTCCTCCATATATCTTCCAATCCAAATTCATCTGCCATTTCAAAAATATTTTTGGTAACATATTTCGCTTTTGATATTGTTTACATTCGATTCATAATCTTGCCTATTATCAGATATTGCGTTGTAATCCCCCATCAGACAAATCCTTGGGTTGCCAATTTCTATCAGTTTCTCGTATAACTTTTTGTAAAATTCTTTTTGATTTTTGTTTGGCGCATAGATTCCAACAACTAAAGTTTTCTTATTATGTATCTCTATTTCCACCATTACTATTCTTCCCTCTGTATCATTGTATATCGATTTTGCATTCAAATCTTCTTTTATGTATAATACTACTCCTCTTTTTCTTTCCACTGCTAAAGCCATAAATGCTTTTCCAAGTTTTCTGTTCTCAAGATACCTTTTGTCCTGTTCTTTTATGTGGACTTCTTGCAAACATATTATATCCCATTGTTGTCTTTCCAATCTACCGAATATTTTTTCCTTTTGTTTGGACTATTTAGTCCATTGATGTTCATTGATATTAGTTTTATTCCCCTTCCCATTTGGTCTCCTCTCTTCTCACTAATATTACGTTTTGCCTATTGTCTGACTTCTGGTCTTCACTCCCACCTCCTCTCTCCTTCCTTCTTCACGGGCCATTGGTTCTCTGTCCCCCTCCTTCCTCTCCCTTCTCCTCTTCACTCCCGTGGACTCTTAAATCTTCCTGGCTTGCATTCCTCGACTCTTCTCTGCTGCTCAATTCCTCCACTAATCCTCCTGTTTGTTCGTAAAATCTTTGAGCCTTCGCTAAGTTGTCAATTCTAGTTCTTCTACCCTCCCATGTTACTAATATCCCTTCTGGGTCGTTCCATCTGAATAGAATTTTTTTGTTTAGATGATTTGTGAGGAATCTATATTCCTTTCTTTGGTCTCGCACTCTCCTTGGGATCTGCTTTAATATTATAACCTGTCTACCGTTATGTTTTATCGTCTCATCCCTGGTCATTCTATAAATTATCTCTCTAACCCTTTTTCTAGCGAATCTGACATGAACCTCCCTTGGGAGTCCATGTCTTCTGGCATAAGATGTATAAACTCTATAAGCTTCATCGATCTCTATTACCATCTGATCCCTATCTTTTTGCAGAATAGCTGCCAATAATTCTGCCATTACCAAAGTCAAGTTTTCCCCTCTTTCCTCTTGTATGTTCTGGAACCTTAAGTAATATGAGGCTCTGTCCAATTCTAGAAATGTCAACGCTCGTTCGTTTCCTTATGCTGGTCTTTGATTTTCTGTTCTATAGCTTCCACCTTCTTCCCTGTTTGATCTGTTCTTTTCGTGATCGTTATAATTTTCTCCTCATTTGTCTTTGTTGTCTCCTGTAACTGTCCTAATTTCCCCTCTAGAGTTTTTAATTCATTTCTCATCTCCCCAATTCACTTTTCAATTCTGCTCTCATCTCTTCTCTTTCCTTCTTACTCTCCACGTGATTATTCATCATGGATTCTTGCATCGTCAGCATCATGTTTTGCAACGTCTGTAAAGTATTTTGTATTGTTTGGGTCTGGGTGTTAGCTTTCTCGGATGTCAACATCCCTCTATCGTTTTTTGGGAGGAAGTCGCCGTAGGTGTAGATGGAGGTACAGTTGTCACTCCCTTTTTCACTGTTTTGGTAGTAGTGGAAGTTACTGTTGACATTTCTTTTATAATTTTTGTTGCTCTTTGATAATTCTATTTATATTTCCCCACGTCTTATTTCCAATTATCATCTACTAGAGGTCCCTCTATTCCGATATTCTCACACAATCCAGTCTAATCAAAAATAAAAAGCAGAGGAACCTAACCTTATTATTATTTTTTTTTTTCGTTGATTTTGAGGTTCAATATTTCACTTAATAATCTTGGAGGGGGACAGAGAGTGAAATCACATTACATTTCTAGCACGAAAAATCCAAGAAAGTAGAAATATAAGGAAAAAGAAAGGAAAAGAGAGATATCTAAGTATTGCAAGCACGTCAAGTAAAATAGAATGATATATGATATATGATATATCTCTATAAAAAAAGAAAAAGACAAAGGCAACTATCAGTTCTTATTGTTCTATAAAAATAGATACTTAATATAAATCACTACTTATCTGTCCACAATATTCTTGTGCTAAGAAGTTTAAATCAATAATCTTATCTTGTATATAAATTAGTAATATAATTAAAGAATTAAGTATTAAATTTGTAAATAACAAAGTGCAAAAGTTCTTAACTTCTTATAACGCTCTATAATAATATACCAACCCTATAAGCTTTTCCCAGATTATACTCTAAGTCTAACTATATCTGTATATAAGTATAATATTAAGTAATATAAAGTCGTTTAAAATATATGAAAAGAAGTACAAAAATTAAACACAGTGGTATACGTGTAGTAGTGAACTCCTTCCGGTCTTTGGGTTGCTATTTTTCACTCGGGTTATCCAATTGTCCAAATGTCAATGGCCGCCAGAGAACAAGAAATGCACTGTCACAATGGTGAAACTTCCCTTAATCTTCCTTCCGATTGATTTAAACCGCAGTCCTTGCCTCGAAAAAACGTTCTGTTTTCCTTTCTCTTTAAGCAGCAAAAGTTTAAGCAAGCAAAAGTTTCCAAATGTTAATTGATTTGAATTAGTTTTGTAACTTTCCCTTTTCTGCGGTTTTGCTAGATACTCGCAGTGTTGCTCACTTTCTAAAGTAAGTGAAAGTTTGCTTCGTCTCTTTTCTTTATGCCCTGTCACACCACAACGTCTTTAACAGTTTTTCAGATTCACAGAGCTCACTTTTCCCTTCTCCTTCCTTTCCCTGCACGTTCCCTTCTGGTCTGATTTCTTTCCGTTAAATCTTCTGTCACAGTGGCTGCCTCTGCTGGGACTCTATTGCTTCCCGCTGTCCAGTAGCTCTCTCAGCTGCCACCCACTTCGTTTTCCAATCTCTTCCAACCTCAGCCTCACTTTCTCCAGTTGGATGAGATCTCTTTCGCCGGGTATTCTCAGTCTTTTCGCAGGACTTTCACTTTCTTATTTAACTTTCTTGATCTCTGAGTGAGACGTCTTCTGCTTTGTATTTTTTTTTTTTGTGGGATAGTCACTAAGATTGTGCCGCTTTCTTCCGCTTTCGCCCAATCCTTTAAACAATCCCCCACAGAGTCTTTTCCAGTCTTTCTAACTTCTCACCAAGCTTCTTACTTTCTTTTCCGATCAGCAACTCTCACTTTCAGCTTCCGCTAATGGCGCGCGCTCGTCTTCGGGCCAGCTCTGACAGCGCTGGCTTCTTCCACTCTGAACTTCGGGAACTCTTCTTCGCTGTTTGGGATCGCACTTCCCAAACCAGCTCCAAGTTTTCTTCCTCACAAGGGTGTTCGATTTAGACTCACCCTGCCACGAACGGCTGTTCTAGAGTGGAAAAACCCGAGGTGGGAGAAGGAGAAGTATTTCTCCCTACCTCGCCACACCGAGGCGTCACCGGAAGTCCAAAATTTATTATTTATTTTAGCTAGTCTTGTTGGTGTTATGTGCCATCTGTAAAATAATTTGTATAGATTTTCCTTGTATGGAGTTGCTAAAGTTATTTTCTTATTTCTAGTCTAGATGTTCTGCCAATCGTCCAAATTTATATTATAGCTGAAATTTCTCATCCATAATATCATTGTTTCTTTTACTTTTTCTTCTTCTAATTTGGCTTCTAATAATACTTGGTAAGTTTTTTTAATCATCTTTTCATCTGGTCCTAGCAAAATTTCATCCAATTCATTCCTAGTTTTACTAATGCCCAATTCCTTTTTGTCTTTTAAGTGTTTAGATTGGAGTTGCAGATAGGCCCACCATTCCAATTCTATTCCCTGTTCAATCAACTGCTGCCTAGTTTGTAAATCCCCTTTTTCATCTAGTAATTCTTCATAAGTAATAATTTTATCATATCGTAATAGGTGTGGGTGCATCAAGGCTTCTAGTGTCGATAACCAGATTGGAGTTTGAGTGTACATTTGTTTCTTAATTTGTTTGGAAAGGTGATTTGGTTTGGAAGGTGACAGAAGTGGTTTGCTATTATCTGCTTCCTAGGACTGAGGGGAGAGGTGGACTGGTCCAAGATCACCTAGTTGGCTTTGTACCTAAGGCAGAACCAGAATTCACAGTCTCCCAGTTTCTAGCCCAGTACCTTAAATCACTCCACCAAATTAGCTTTTGTTAGAAAGTCTAAGCCCATTTAAAACCAGTATCAGTCCATACCCTCTTAAAGAGATTTTATGCCTTATTTCTTAAGCCTTTGATAATTCTTAATTTTTCTTTGCTTTCAAAAGGTGGTTGTGGAACTGGGCAAGTCTGAACAGTTGACCTCAAAAAACTCAGTTTCCCAAAACGATGCTTTCAGAGAAGATGAGTTCCAGAAATACCCTCCTCTGTTTTTCAGAAGGCCAAAACTTGACCACAGTGCAGGAAAAAGGTTTCACAGAGGCACATATCCCATCTTGCTCTGGTGGTCTCCACTCACGGGAGAATCTGGACGGCAGGCTCAGTGTGGTGAGGATGTTTGCTTCTTTACCATCAACAGGACTTACCAACACAATCCTATGACTAAAGCCTTTCTTTTTTACGGTAAGGGACTGGCTAAAGGTTTGGAAAGGTGATTGAGTAATCTCTTGCTCCCCCTTTTCTTGTGTAACTTATATATTGATTTGGATATGCAGAAAAGAAGTGGAACCAACTGGGAATATGGTGGTTTATATTGCAGGTATCCCTTGACTTCTGATTGTAATTAGGACAGGATTTCTTGTCATAAGTCATTGTGGTGATAAGGCAAAGGATCAATGTGGCTAGATCTGAGTTTATGATATTTTTTGCATGTGGTTCTAAGTGCAGAACCATTCTTCTGAGTGGGTATTTTTGCCAGAAATTAATTTAAAAATGCCAGAAACTGGCATGAAACATAAATCATGGGATACTACAACCAGTCATAAATGCAAGCCAGCTGCCAAATGCCCAACATAGGTGTTCTTGGGAGGGTGGATGATATTTTACAATGGCCAGAAGTGCTTTATGGTTTGCACACTACCAGTTCCCAGCCCATCTTAATTTCAAGTGGTCTTTAAGCAACTAATTGTAAATCAAGGACTACTCATACAGATACTTCCTCTCTGAATAATCATTTCATGGCCACTAAATAAGCTAAGTCCTGACTGGGTTATTTCCAGATTTCTTCCTCCTCTTTAGTTTTTCTTTTTCCAAAAAAGTGGATTTTAATTCTACTTCAAATCTGTCATTCTGATGCAATGTCCGATTTTCTAAAACAATGGTACCTTGGTACTCAGCTGCTTTGAAACTCATCAAATTTGCCCCTGTACTCATTTTTTGTTTGGTACTTGACTCACAAGCTAGAACTTGTCAATGTTTGCTGCCTTTTGATTCACTACGTTATTCCTTATAGGAAAATTTGTTTGGTACTTGTCGTTTTGAAACTAATTGCACTTCCCAGAACCAACGTAGAGTACCAAGATACCACTGTATTAGTATGAATCTTACAATTGGAGAATGTCTGCATTATTGGCGATGACCACATTACCTTGAATAATGACTGTTTATATTATTGAAGACAGTGCAACCAAGTCCACTGAATGTAATTAAAAGGAATATGTTATATTTTTCAACATCTAGGTACTGATTTCAGCATACACAGCTTACCTCTGCCCCGTGCAGGCTACCATGACTGGGCTCTTTTTCACGAGGAGTCCCCCAAAAACAACTACAAACTTTTCCAGCCTCCTGCCATCACTTTGTTCAACCACACAGCCACTTTCAGCCGCCACTCACACCTTCCACTTACCACCCAGTACCTTGAAAGTATTGAGGCCTTGAGGTCCCTGAGGTACACAGTTTCTCTGCAAAAAAAGAACAGCTTGAGGAAGAGACTTGCGCCGCTGGTCTATGTACAATCTGATTGTGACCCTCCCTCTGACAGAGACAGCTATGTAAAGGAGCTGATGGCACACATAGAAATTGATTCCTACGGGGCTTGTTTGCATAATAGAGACCTTCCAGACCATCTCCGAAATCCATCCTCCATGGACAGCGATAGTTTTTACAAAATACTTGCTCAGTATAAATTTGTCTTGGCTTTTGAGAATTCCATCTGTGACGATTATATCACTGAAAAACTCTGGAGGCCGCTAAAGCTGGGAGTCGTGCCTGTTTATTATGGCGCTCCCACTATTCAAGACTGGCTTCCAAGCAACAAGAGTGCCGTTCTCGTCACAGATTTTCCACACCCGAAGGACTTGGCTCAGTATATCAAAGGTTTGGATGCAGATGACAAGGAATATGTGGCCTACTTTGAATGGAAGCTGAAAGGTGACATTTCCAACAGGCAACTGCTTGCTGTCATCAAAGAACGCACATGGGGAGTGCAGGATATCATGAAAGACAACTACATAGATGCCTTTGAGTGCATGGTGTGCACCAGGGTATGGGAAAATATCAGGAGACAAGCAAAGGCAAGTATAAATACGTGTCTCCATAGGGACCTACTGTCATTAAGTCAACTGCTGTCTTTTGATCCTCAAGCAGAATCGGTGTAGCAGAGGCAAACAAATTCTGCAGAATTACAGAGTTCCTACAGAAAGAAGATGTGGCTTCGGGAGAGGTCCATGAGTCATTCTGTGGTCCATAAATGTAGAAAGTAGTTAGAGCACATTGATTTAAATAACACTATAGCAATAGCACTTAGACTTACTGTATATACCATTTCACAATGCTTTTGCAGCCCTCTTTAAGTGATTTACAGAGTCAGCATATTGCCCCCAACAATTTCGGTCCTCATTATATCCATCCTCGGAAGGATGGAAGGCTGAGTCAACCTTGAGCCTGGTGAGATTCGATCTGCCAAATTGCAGGTAGCCAGCTGTCAACAGAAGTAGCCTGCAGTACTGCAATCTAACCACTGAGCCACCGCAACTTCATCTTACTTTCAGCTCCGTTATTTTGTCTGTTCTGCCATCTTCTCAGAATAAAATATTCTTTCGTGTTCATATTTCTAATTTATATTTAGGTTACCTTTATACATTCTAGACAATTCCTCTGGTGGCATATACCAACAATACATCATTTTATAAGCATTCTCTCTAAAATGATAACATAACATACATTTTAGTCGCTTCAGCTATGTGTTCTTCCATTGTTCCATTTGTATATTGTAACCAACAGTTTTAATCCACTTAACCATGTTTTTTTTTACTTGGTCTTCTATTTCAAATTTCAATAAAAGTGTCCTTTTTAGCAATATTCATCATTTGTACACAGTTCTATTTCAAGCTCAGATTTAGATTGTCCAAAGCCAAAAATTCTTTCTCTACTTTAAATCTTTCTAATGATTGTATATTAAAAAACTATTGACAGATATATCCAACTGCCATCAGATCTTCTCTTGATTTTTTTTATATTCTCCTTGATAAAATTCTAATAGCTCACAATAAGTTTGCCATTTGTGTTTACTTAGCATTTTCATCTATAAAATGCTTCTTGTACTGAAAGCCACAGCAGTGCTTTTGGGCACAGCTGCAGTTTATATCTATTCCATATTCTCAATAATATGGTTTTTAAAAACTATTTTAACCTTAGTTTTATCACATCATAAACATCCATGCCATCTGAATTTCTAGTCATGTTCTTCTAACTCCAAACATCTTCTATTTCTCAGTAACACCCACTCTTTCATCCAAATTAAACAAGCTGCAAAATATACTTTCAAATCAGGTAAAAACCCACTTCTTATAACACCTTATATTTAACTCATATATTTTTCCCTGCCACATAAATTATATATATATACCCTTCTGCCATTATTTAAGTGGTGAATCAGTTGTCAAAATATGTATTGCCTGAAACAAAAATAACATTCTAGCCAAGAAATTAATCTTAATCACATAAATTCTTTCCAGTAATGACAGTTGTATTTTTTCCCATATTAACGTATCTTTTTAAAACTTCATTCCGGGTCTTAATATAATTACTTTGAAATAACATACAATTCATATTTGTCATAGTAACATCCAAGTATTTTACCTTCTCAATCTTAAAATCCATTTTATTCCTCAATTCTGTTTGATCCTGCATTTTCATATTTTTATTAATATCTTCATCTTCTGTTTATTAATCTTAAAGCCAGCTATTGCATCAAATTCTTTAATATACTCCTTAATATTTCAATTCCCTTTAAAGGATCTTTCAAAACCAGCACCAAGTCATTTTCTTCCATAATCTTCTTGTCTTGTTTTATATCTCTAGCATTTCAAGGACGAAAATAAACAGAAGAGGGGATATTTGGGCAGTCCTGTCTTGTTCCTTTTTGTATTTCACATGAATTTGCTAGATTTCCATTATCAATAATTTGTGCTTTCAGTGAAGTATAGATAGATTTTACCCATTTTATTCTTTTCTACATTCAATGAAATGTAACCTCTGAAGATATGATATCCCCATTTAAACAAAGCCCTTAGATAATTAGCAGGTCCAATTACACAAGCTGGATCCACTAAAGGTAAAGTTTCCCTGTTCATGTCCAACTCTAGGGCGCAGTATTCATCTCTGTTTTCTTGGCCAAAGGAGCCACCATTATCTGAAGACGTTATCCGTGGTCATGTGGCCAGCATGGCTATATGCCAAGGTGCATGGAAAGCTGTTACCTTCCCATTGAAGTGGTACTTATTAACCTACTTGTATTTGCATGCTTTCAAACTGCTAGGTGGGCAGGAACTGGGTGGGGGTGGGCTGTAAAAATTTTAGCAATGGTTCTCTGCCGGTTTGCTGGGTGGGCGTGGCCATGGTGGGTATGGCCTAGTTGGCCTCCTGCACTATGGGGGGGTGTTTTTGTCCTCCCTGGGCTCCGGAAGCTTTCGTTGAGCCTCCGGGAGGGTGAAAATGGCCTCCCCTGGGCTCTGGAGGTCAGAAATGGGTCCGTTAACCACTATATCAAGCTGGTTTTCTTGTCTTGGTTATTCATTATTTCTTGTCTTGGTTATTCTAATGTCAGGTATTATCAGTTGGTTCATTTGTCCATTAGACACTGAAGCTAAATTCTATATTATGATAGGTCTAGAACAGGGGTGGGCAAACTTTTTGACTCAAGGGCCACAATGGGTTCTTAAACTGGACCGGAGGGCCGGAACAAAAGCATGGATGGAGTGTTTGTGTGAACTAATATAAATTCAAAGTTAGATTACTTCACGTAGCCTTCTGGGAGAGCAAGAGAACCCTCTGCTCTTTTGGCTCCGTGGGCCGGATAGAACAGCCGAATGGGCCGGATCTGGCCCCCGGGCCATAGTTTGCCCACGGCTGGTCTAGAACATGGGTCTCCAACCTTGTCAACTTTAAGACTTGTGGACTTCAACTCCCAGAGATCCTCAGCCAGGTGGCTGAGAAACTCTGGGAGTTGAAGTCCACAAGTCTTAAAGTTGCCAAGGTTGGAGTCTCCTGATCTAGAAGACCAAGTATTTGAAGTGGGAGAACACCACCCTTCACCTCTCAAACCCTTACAACAAATAAACACAGATTGTGTTTTTAATCTTTTTATCAGGGAATGCCACCAAGAAGATGGAAGGCAGAAGCAAGCCATCTGAGCTGCCCAAGTCCTCAGGCATTTGCCTTTTCTCCTCTCAGTGTGCAGAAATCTGTTCTTCCGGACGTGTGGAGAGCAAGCTTTGAACAATCTAAGAGAGAAGCTCGTGCACTACAGCATCTGGTAGAAAGGAACAGGAATTTCACAGCCCTGGAATTTTGGACTCTGGTTTTTAGAGACTAGTTTAAAAAACAAGGGGTATTTACCTCAAGATGTGGGGCGGGGGGAAACTGCCACCAGAAAAAGCTAGCAACAAAATCCAGTGTTCAGAATAAAGTAGGAAGCACTTTTAACCCCTGAATGTATGAAAATGTGTATTTAGTAACTATTTATCATGACCTATTTGGTCATCTTGTAGCATATGTTTTTACTGCTAATACTGAGACATATTTTTAACGTGTAGATTAACACAAGAATGTAATAAAATCCATGCCTTTCCCTCTTTGTGCGCCTGTGGTTGTTTCTGCTAGATTTTACACTCAAGTTCATTTGCAAAAGATGTCCGACCTAATCTGAGTGCTCTGACTTGAAACCAACATGTTTTCTATGTTTCTTGCATGTTTACAAGTAGTTGAAGTAATGAATTGGCCTGTTCAAAGGAATGGGCAATGATGTGTATAATTTGTACGTGTGCATGCATGTGTGTTTGTGTGATATCCCAAAGGAAATACTTTACATGAAACATGAAATGCTTACCAGAAACCTGCGGAAGGAAGGACTACTGCTAGTCCTTGACTTATGACCATTCATTTAGTGATTGTTCAAAGGTACAATAGCATTAAAAAGTAACTTATGACCATTTTTCACAGTTACGATCATTGCAGCATCTCCGTGATCACATGATCAAAATTCAGATGCTTGGCAACTGACTCATATGTATGACGATTGCAGTGTCCAAGGGGTCATGAGATCACCTTTTGCAACCTTCTGACAAGCAAAGTCAATGGGGAAGCCACAATCACTTAACAACCGTGTGACTAACTTAACTGCAGTGATTCACCAAAGAAATGTGGCAAGAAAGCAGTGGTGGTATTCTACTGATTCAGCCCAGTTCAACTGAACCGGTTGCTTTGAGGAGCATCTGCGAGCGAACCAGTTCACTCCGACAAACAGCTGCTGGGCCCTCCCACCCACTCTGGCTCTATACTGACCTTTATTTCCTGCTTTTGAAGCTCAGCTGCTTGGTGAGGCACAGTGGATTGCCATGTGTCAGCTGTTGAAGACACAGGGAGAGTGCAGGATTGCAGGAGAAGGTCAATATCAAAGCCTTTCCATGCGTGCCAAGTGCACGTTTGGCATGCACCCACCAAGCCACGCCCACAGAACCAGTGGTAAAACAAGTTGAATCCCACCACTGCAAGAAAGGTTGTAAAATGGGACAAAACTCACATAACAATTGTTTTACAACTGTTCACTTAGCAACAGAAATGTTGGGCTCAGTTGTGCTAGTAATTTGAGGACTGCCTATACAGAGCCCTGGCAAGAACAAAAAGAAAGGTACGTAGCAAGGAAATCTTACAATATCTCACTCAAGTTTCATCTTATATGATGGAACTTTGTTTTTCCTTCCCATTCTACCTTCCCAGGTAGAATGTTTCCTTAGCTCAACACCCACGGGTTTAAAATGGACACAGTGACAGATGTTAACCACAGAGCTTGAATTAGGATTGGAGTTATTCACTTGAATAATTTTCCTGGTCTTTGGGTTGTGGACCCTTCATTAAACACAGAAATAAATAAGCCCATGCATTATAAACCTGATACCGGCGGGCATTACAAAGCCACAGGATTGAGTGACCAAGCCAATTAGGATTCTGCTGGCCTGAACCTGGTATCTTTCAGATGGTTCAGGCTTCTTGGTTTCTATCATTCTTCAATCTCCACGGCTTTTATGGTGTCGGAGGATTACAATATGTGTGAAGTCTAATATATTTGCAGGGCGTCAGATCATGTATAGCCTCAGTAAAGGAAGCCTAAATTGAACAAAATGCCTGCAACTATCCACAGCTTAGGCTGCTGGACCTATCACTACTATCAGAAATGCAGATACTGCAATCTCTGAGGCAGAATCTAACACGCCCAAACACACACACACATGCACACAGACACAAGGAAAACTAACCAACTGTTTTAATATTTTAAATGTTTGTTAGTGGGTTTTGATGATTATTTGGTCGAATTTGGGTTAATTCCTTTTTAACTTTTGTAATTTGTATGGTTGTTTTTATGTGAGCCGCCCTGAGTCCCTCAGGAGAGAGGGCAGCATATAAGACCAAATAATAAGTAAATAAATAAACAAACAAATAAACAAACAAACTCAATTCTGAAATATTTTTTTTTTTAAAAAATCCCCTCGCTAGAAATAAAGCTGCTAATGATACATACTATAGGTCAGGGGTGGCTAACCTTTTTGGGCTCCTGTGCCAAAAATTGTGCTCATACTTGTGTGCCAGCACCCAGAAGGCAATACACGCGCCCCCGTGCCCCCTGCGCATGCGTGCGCAATCCCCCCCATGCTCCTGAACTGCCCCTCACAGCTGATTTTTCAGCTGGTTTGAGGCCTTTTTCAGCCTCCCAGAGGCTTGAGGATAGCTTCTGCAGCCTTTGCAGGCCGAATAATAGGTGGAACTGATGAAATGGGCCTATTATTCGGCCTGCAAAGGCTGCAGAAGAATCAGCTGTGAGGCGCATGCATGTGTAGTGAGGTAAGTTTGCCTGCAGCTCGCATGCCGGCATAAATGGCTCTGTGTGCCACCTGTGGCATGCATGCCATAGATTCGCCATTGGGGATATAGGTAGATGTAAGTTGTTAAAGTGCTGGCACCATTATACAGAGAATGGGGATCCCTTGGGAGCAAATGCTTTGACAGTATCAAAAGCTTCCATACCCTAAAGCAGTGATGGCGAACCTTTTTGTTGTGCTGTGTCAAAAGCGCACGCATGTCAGCATCCACAATGCAATGCGCCCCCACCCCCCTGCGCATGTGTTGCAACACACCCGCCCCGTTACCTACACTGTGGATGTGCGTGTTTCCCAGCTGATTTTCAGCTCATTTGAGGCCGTTTTTGCCCTCCCGGAGGTTTGAGGGAGGCCTCTGCAGCCTCGGGAGGATGAAAAACAGGTCTTCCATAAATACCGGAAGTGCCCGCTTTCAGCCTCTGGCAGGCCTCAGGAGCTCGGGGGAGGCCATTTTTGTCCTCCTGATGGTTCAATGGAAGCCTCAGGAGACTGAAAACGGGCCCGTTTTGGCACTTCCAGTATTTCCGGAAGGCCCGTTTTTCGGCCTCCTGAGGATGAGGAGTCAGACGCGGAGTGCTTCAGTGAAGAGTTTATTAGTGACTACAGCTCATAACAGACCCGATTTGGCTGGGCTGTGGCTGCTATTTATAGCCAGCAGCCGCAGTTGCCAGCCAATCAGAGTGCAGGATTTTCCCGCACTTTTTAAACCAATCATTTCTGACATTTTACAAGAACAGTTTAAACTAAACCAATGACATTCAAACCTGCATACATAACACCCCTCCCCACTAGGTTCAGTCCATACTCAAACCCCAACCTATCTAATGTATTCTTTTAAATAGGTGGGGCTCTTACGTGTACATTGAGACCTTCATGGTTCAGAAGTTTCAATGTTCTCACCCAGTGAGAGGGGAAATGTGTCTATTGACTTCCTGTGGAAGAAGACCCTGTTTGATTGTTGCAATCTGGTCTCTCCTCCCAACCCATCTCCAACCCAATGTCAGCACCCAAGTCAGGTAGTGATGTGCAATCTTCCACTTGTAAAGATGGATTTTGGCATTGTGACAGGTTTTGGGGTGATTCCTGTCGTAATGGCTCGTTACACATGGGGTTGATTCTTGCTGGTTATCCTCATGCTCCTCCCTCCCCTAGAAGAGGCATTAGGTATGGGAACTAGAGAGGAACAATGCGATGTTCCTGAGGTAATCTGGATCTAAGCTGATCAATGTGCCTGCTCCAGAGGACTCCATCCTCTGTTTGCACCCTGTAAGAATGGGGCCTGTGATTTGAGTTATTTCAGCAGGAATCCAGGAAGGTTCACCCATAAGGTTCTTAGCATAAACAGAATCACCCACACTGAACGCGAACTTTGCTAGTGGAATCAAGTGGTGCTGGGTGCGTAAGTGGGATGAAGGCGGTCAAGGGAAGACCTAAGTTTCCTACCCATCAACAACTCTGCTGGGGATAAGTTAGTTGATGGGTTAGGAGGATGTGCTGAACACTAAGAAGTTTTTCAACTTTCTCAGTGATGTCCCCAGGACCCAATTGCTGAAGCTTTTCCTTGGTAAAACATACCATGCGTTCAGCCCGGCCATTAGCTGAAGGATGCCCAGGGGCAGTCAGGGCATGTCTGATACCCAGTTGTGCTAGATAGGATTCAAAAAGGTTGGATGTAAATTGAGGGCCATTGTCAGAGACAAGAACATCAGGTAACCCGTGGGTTACAAAAAGCTTTTTAAGCTGCTTGATGACAGCATCAGTAGTGGTGGATGCCATAGGAATGACCTCTAGCCATTTGGAATATGCATCTACTATAATAAGGAAAGTGTGCGCTCTGGTAGGGCCAGCGAAATCAATGTGAATCCTAGACCATGGGCCCCTAGGACATTCCCATTCCTGTTTGGGGGCGAGAGGTGGGGCAGGCCTGACTACCTGACAGTTGGGACAAGATGCAACCCAGTTTTCAACCATTTTGTCAATACCTGGCCACCATACATAACTCCTGGCCAATCCCTTCATCCTACAATACCAAGATGACCTCATGTAGCATTTCCAAAACCTCCTTTGCAGTTTTGCAGGAATAACCACCCTGTTACCCCACAAAATACATCCTCTTAATACAGATAATTCAGTTTGCCTGTATTTAAAAGGTTGGGGGTGAGGGATCTTGAAGAGGCCAACCTTCTTAATCTATAATAGGAGCCAATAAAGTGTCTTGGCAGTCTCTCTGGCAATTTCAGCAGCTGTACTGGAAGCTTGGCAACAGTTTCTAGAAAAAGGTGTGTCCCAGGTTCAAAGTCCTCCTTGTGACAAGGAAGTGGGCAACACTCAAGGCATCAGCATGTCCAATGTCTTGCCAGGCTTGTGGATAAGGTTGTATGAATAAGCAGCAAGAAATTCAGTCCACCTCAGCATTCTTGGTGACAGGATAATGGGTGTAGGTTTGTCTCCTGCCACAATGCCTAACAAAGGTTTGTGATCTGTGACAATGGTAAATGTTCTCCCATATAAATACTCATGAAATTTCTTGATAGCTGCAACAATTGCCAATGCTTCCTTGTCCATTGGCTGTAATTCTCTGCTTTGGTCAAGGTGTGAGAGTAAATGCAATAGCTTCCTCCCGCTGGGAAGCCTGTGGCTCAACCCCCCACCTGGGGATGCATCACAAGTCAGTACAACAGGTAAATTCTCAGAGAACTGTATGAGTACAGCATCAGACGTGATTAGTCTTTAATATTGTTAAATGCTGATTGTTCTTTCCTGCCCCAGACCCAAACAGACTTTTGTCAAGCAATCTGTGTAATGTTCTGCAATGGTTGCCTCTGAGGTAGAACATGTGATAAAAGTTAATAAGTCCAAGGAAGGCTTGCAAATCTGTTTTGCATTTTACTAGCTTCTTTTGATTGCTTGAACCTTGGCATCTGTAGGTGGATGATGCTTGTCAATCATATAGCCCAAGAAGTATAGTTCTAAGAGTGCATTTTTCTTCCTTGACTTTTAACCCCGCTTGAATCTGGTAAGGACTTCTCTGAGTCTCTCTTGTAATTGAGTGTCATTTTCAGCAGAGATTAACACATCATCAAAGTAAGGCACTACCCTGGCAGTCCTTGGAGCATCCTTTCCATAAGGCTTTGGAAGATGCCTGGTGCCACGCTTACTCCAAACTGTAACCTTTTACATTTGAAGGCACCTCTATGAGTCACAATGGTTTGGGCCTCTGCAGTGGCATCATCAACTGTTAGTTGTTGATATGCCTGGGCCAGATCCAATTTGGCAAAGACTGTACCCTGCCAAGTGAATGTATAAATGATGCACTGGAACTGGATATGCTGTTGAAGCATGGTTCAATGTCCCCTTATAGTCCCCACAGATTCTCACTGACCCATCAGTCTTGACTGGTGTGACTATGGGTGTCTCCCATCTGGAGTGGTCAGTGGGCTCTAAAACTCCTTGAGCTATTAGTTTATCTAATTGTGCATCAATTTTTCCTTTAAGGCAAATGGGACCCTTCTGGGCTTTAAACGAATTGGGGCACCTTGGGATCTAGGTTGAAAGTGATAGGGTCCCCATATACTTCTGCCCAATCCATCGCTGAAGACCTGGAAACTCAGACTTCAGGGCCTCCTCCCATTCAGTGTTGCTCACGGATTGATGCCAGTCACTCGATGCCTAGTGGATTGAACCACTCAAGTCCCAGCAAGCTTGGGTGGTCCTGTCCACCATGGTCAGGGGCAAACGCTTGGTGTGGCCTTTGAACTTCACGATGAATTCTCTTGTTCCAACTACTGGAATCTGTTCCCTTGGTAGTCTTTAAGAGTCAGTGCTTGCTTTGGAAATGTTTCTTCTGAATGTTGGGAAGTAGCTCAGAATAGTGTCCCATGACACCATAGATAAATAGGAGCCTGAGTCCACTTCCATTTGGCAAGGCCTTCCTTCAATTAGTACCTTCACATGTACTTTTCTGTTTCTTAGGGTGAAGAATGACCAATGGTGACTGTTTGATGAGTTCCATTCTTCCCATTTGCTTCTGTGTTGTGCCCCATTTTCTCACTGAAGTTGTTAGGCTTGAAATCTTTGTCAGGAAACTTTCTGCTTGGTGGAGTTCTGGATGATTTGCAGACTCTGCTAGGTGACCTCTTTTTCACAACAGAGACAGATGGTATCAAAAATTTATTCGGGGGTGCTCCCCACAACCTCTGCAATAAAAAGTCTTGCTTCTTTCTTCCAAGGTCTTTCCTTTTCTCCATTCTGAGTCTATAAATTCCTTCCTCCACCTCACTACAGTCTGAATCAGAATCTAATTGCTTGCAATGGGTTGTTGTGGATTTTTCCACATCAGATGGCTTGCAGCCTTGTTAATTTTCTTCGGCTGCTGCTGAGGACTTGGTAGCCTGCTGAAGAAGCTTCTTCTATGGCCTCCTTAAGCATGATCTTAGTG